>CM033342.1:22463165-22791222 GCA_019395295.1 Osmanthus fragrans
CCTCTAGATTCACCCCTGCCAAAGGTATTATATTTTTCAGATGAAAAATTATACCAATTAAATACCTTGAATTACAATTCCCATTAAAAACAAATTCTAGGCAATTCAATTCCCTGTAATTCATTTTCTTTCCACCCAAATTTCATCTTTCTATCAAACGGACACTTAGGGTTTTGTGAAATAATTCTAACTGCAATCCCTCTATAAGTACAGAAAATGTTATACCGAATTTATACAGGTTTTGAAAATGCTGATGTGGCGGGTAAAAAAAAACTCAAACATTGAAGCAAAATAGAATCCATCTCCGCCTCCAGTCATTTTACCCAAGTTTCCCAAACAACCCTCGAAACCCAATCTGGCCTATAGTGAAACCGTCTGTCGTTGGTATCCCACCCAAAGTGACACTGACCGTCGCGATAACCTCCACGTCAGATGGCGACGGAGCGAAGAACACACACACACACACACACATATAATGTAACAAAATCATACACATACACAGCACCTTCAGAACGGCTCAAATAATGGTTCTAATTCCAAATGAAATAGCCATGAGTATAGTATCAATACACCCATAAAATCTAACATATCTGGTCGAAGCTATGTGCAATATATATATATATATATATATATATATACGGCTCAAATAATGGTTCTAATTCCAAATGAAATAGCCATGAGTATAGTATCAATACACCCATAAAATCTAACATATCTGGTCGAAGCTATGTGCAATATATATATATATATATATATATATATATATATATATATATATATATATATATATATATATATATATATATATATATATATATATATATATTGCACATAGCTTCGACCAGATATGTTAGATTTTATGGGTGTATTGATACTATACTCATGGCTATTTCATTTGGAATTAGAACCATTATTTGAGCCGTTCTGAAGGTGCTGTGTATGTGTATGATTTTGTAATTAGAAACCCATTTGAGCATTTTTCGAGATTTACTGAACTCTGTAATGGAATTTCATCTTTCTGAAATGTGAAGATTCAATGTATTTTTTGGTCATAGCAGTGTTATAATTTTGGATGAATAGTACTAACTTTAATAGGGGCTAAATTTTCAATGTGATTTTGATCTGGAATTTCAAATTGACGAGTTTGTTTGTAAATATCAATTCACACACTGCTTCATTTGCAGTGATCAAGTAGAATGAGAGAAATAAATTTTGGAGTCTGTCACGGTTGCAGAAATTTTGGATGCAGCTTCTGGATTGGTGAAAGAGGTACTTGGACCTTGATTTTAGATTCTTCATTGCATATGAAGGGTGGCATCAGGAGAGAGAGAGAGAGAGAGAGAAAATTGAATCTGATTACTGGTATGTTGCTGCATATAGTGCCAAACTTGATTTTTGGGAGATCACAAAATTTTGACGACTTGTAGGAAGACATTCTTCAATGAATGGCTGGTCACTACTCAGAATTGTGCCTCAAGCCTAAGCAAGATCTCTAGTTTCGAGTCAAGGACTTAACATCAATAATCATCAGTAGACTCAAATGTTGAACTAAAGTGTACTGGATTTAGCATGGGCTTCTTATCAATAGATTTCTTGTGATTTCTTTTACGTCTATGTAAATAAGTTTGCTACCAATGAATGTGTATTAAACTTATATTGATCTTCTGAAGGAAATGTTTCCCTGTATACACACTTGCAATCTCCATCTAGTTATATACCCTTGCATAATGATCCTCAGTTCCGTCCAGATTATATACTGCAACTGCTGTTTTTAAATTGTTAATGATAGCAGTAATGAAATAAATGAATTTGCATTGCACACGAGGAATATAACCAAGATTGAGCAACTTCTTCAGACTATACAATATACATATGGAAATTCCCTTCCCTTTTCCAGTACAATTCCGCTTAGAAATGGTCACGCTGTACTCTATTTATCAACTTGAGAAGTACATCTACAAATTGAATCTAAGAGACATTAGTTTCAAACTAAACCACATTTTCAGCTCATTCCACCACCACTCGGCAAAAGCATGTTCCAATGCCAACAACAAGAGATGTATCCGACTATATTCATTTGCAAATGAGGGGGAGTAATACATCATGTTTAGCAATACTCCTTTTCTTCCTTCCACATGTTGAACTACTCATAGCAATTCTTTTTGGTCATGGCCTTATATAGACATGCTTTGCGAACTGCCTCCTGAATTTGTCTCTCATGTTCCTTTAGCATGTCTTCCATGTTTCCACCTGGAAGCATCAATGGTCCAGAGCAAAGGATACTGGTACGACTTCGGAAAGGTACCAAATTTTGTCCCGACAACGAAACCAAAATTGATAGCTTCCAAAAGCGTACCAAGTTAATATTCCTTACTTATCTTAAAAATGCATTGTTGAAATAGTACTATGGCAAGTAAGGGTCATTTCTCGTAGAGGATTGTTTCAATTATATCAATTGCGAACTAGAAAATAAAATGCGAAAGTAAGTAAATTGGGGGGGGGGAAGTTTGGTTCATTAAACTACGAAAGCAATAAACTAAAGATAGAAAATGTAAGATTCGTGAAATTAACGTAAAATAAACAACGGAGGTTTGTGATCAAATAAGTGAGTGTAATCGGGGGTATTTTTTCTCCGCTAGAATGATTTTCCAATCCAATATTACAAAAGATTTTCGTTCAAATTATTAACAACAATTAGAGAATAGAATAATCACAAGCTCGATTAACTCAAACTCTCATTACATTTTAGTTGAATAAAACAAGCTCCTTACCCAACCCTATTTATTAAACAATTTAGGATAAACTCGCTAGATTTAATTTAACAAAAGCATTACGACGAAAGAGTTGAATTGAATTAAGTGCAAACTCGCAAGCTCGGTTTACTCACTTAAGTGTTAATCCACAAACATTCAATCGAAAATTCTTCATAACCAATTGAAATGCAGTTGCTACTAGGTTTTGGTAAAAATAGCGATTACGTACTAAAATTTTCAAAATAGCAAATATTGAAATAACTCAATCATTTAGTTGCACACCCAAATAATCAAGAAAAATAATATAAACATTAACCACAATAGATTAAATACATTAATAAAAAAAACTATCCAGCACAAATCGATTGGAAACTCATTACTCGGTTTAAAAATCACCCTCAATCACATCTAGGTTTAGCTATCCATAAAATATTTACAAATACCCAACAAAATAATACAACACATGAATGAAAATTAGCTTAAAGAGAAGAAGAGCTTATTGATAAGGAAACAAATGGATGAAATCTTCAATATCAATGGATTCTCCCTCTTGTTCTTCCCAAAATCACCATTGTTGTTGAAGGAGAGCTCCTAGATTTTTCCTCTTTTTTGGTCGGTTCCCCTCTCTATTTCGTGCCCTAGATATGGTCTTTAATCTTGTATTTATATTCTGTTGAAGATGGAAGACGGGTTTGGGTCAAAATGGGCCAAGAAAGAGATTAAAATTCGAGTTTTCTCGCTATCGGGTGGTGTGGCGCCCTGTTCGCTGAATATATATTTTTTTAAAACCTTCTTCTGGGCGCCATGGCGTCCAGCTCTAGCACCATGGCACCAGGCCTATTGAAATTCTGATTTCCACCCCTCTTTTAAACACCTCAATCAACCATTCTTCCTTCTTATAGTGATAACCATTTTCGCCAAACTTGAGATCGTTGCATCTTCAATACTTTTGCCTCATTTCTTGCTTAAATTCCTTCCAATCATCAATCAACTTGGGTATTCGCCTACAAAATATAAATGACCAAATTAAGTGATAAATTACAATGAAAACCTAACAACTATCGAAATTTAAAGGCCTAAATAAGTGCAAAACCTGCATTTATCGGATCATGCTCCTCTTTGGTACATAACTGTGAAAATACACAACCAAAATATGAAAATAATGGTTGTTGATCATTTTACTACTGACCAACCATTACTATAGAATCTATGGATCCTCGACCAAGGGAAAAATATGGATAATAGTATGTTTAGTATTAGATTGCATATGGTAAGAAATGAAGAACTAATAGTGAAATGATTATTTGTTCATATTACTCGATCAACGAAGATGCTAATAGTAAAAATGTACCTTTTTCCATGAACCAGCTTGGTTTTCAAAATGTTGGGTTGACATGGAAAACTGAAATGGTGTAGCTATTCAATTCATGGACAACAATACAGAGGTGATAGCGAAAAACATAATTTTATTTGTTCATACCCAATGGAAAAGAATGTAAAATTATTGAAATAGCATGTGTTAGGAGAATAAAAGACAAATATTAGGCTTTGTCTCTATTCAGCTTCAACTCACTTCATTGCTTTGCACTTGCACACCAATTACATAGGAATATTAACGAATTCTTTATCTAGCTATGCTTCAAAGAACCACAAAAATAATACAACTCTTTCCGAATAATTTGTATTGTAATATAACTCAAAGAACCACAAAATAATAGCAAAAAAGGGCAAAAATGCTCGAGTGTAATGCTTCAAAAGATGACATCGGGTTTTGCTGGGGGAAATGGATTCCCGCTTGGCCGGTGATGGTGGGAGTATTGGCATCGGGTTTCTCTAAAAAAGAGTTGGGAAAATGGATTCCCGCTTGGCCGAAGATGGTGGAGTATGGGTTTATCTATTTTCAGAGTTTGGAGGGAAATAGATAAATGTTATACCGGAGATGGTGGAGTATAGCCGCCAGGGTTTCTCTATTTTCGATATTGGGGAAAATGGATTCTTGCTTGGTCTGGTGGCGGTTTCCTCTTTTACATTCCCACTTTCTTAGCCTTTTTTCCCTTTTCTTTATGTTTTCCTCTTTTTTTTCTTAAGTTCACTGCCACGTCATTTATTTCGAATTCCTGTAAAATATCTGTTAACATTTCCTGTACCCACAAAACTCTGTAAAGCATATTAAACATTCATAGGTCAGTAAATTGTTCGAAGATGACTCACCTTTGATTGATTTGAATTGGGTTTGATACGAACTAATTTTTATGACATACCCTAAAGTCCAATCATAAATGACCCCTTCAACACTATCTTTGAACGAGTTAACAAACGTGGTTTAAATCTCTAGGTTAAAAAAAAAAATCAATTTTTTTTCCCTCTATAGGGCATTAATTATTCATTTTTTTCCTTTCCTTCATGGGAGTTGTTTGTTTGAAATTTCACATTGGTTCTTAAAGCATTCTTCTAGCCTATCAAGCCATTGAGGTTGAATAATATTATAGATTGTCGCTTTGCTTGTGAAAGTAACATCCAGGTCAACGTGACACTTGTTAAATGTTCTCGTGGACTAAGGACATTATTAGTTCATCAATTTTAGAGCCTGTTTGTTGTACATTAATAGAAAAAATAGAGTTGTTGGAACAGTGACCAACCTGCCATTTTTGACCATTTTGTGTCTTGTGGGACTCACCAAGTTTGAAAAAAGGTCCAAATATTTCTATTAATGAGGAAATAATAGGGCTCAAACATAGCCATAATATCTTGGACTAATATATCAATTGTTGTTACAATATTTTGAATTCATTCTAATCCTATTTTAACATTCACTCCCTCACAGATCTCTCTCTCTCTCTCTCTCTCTCACACACACACACACACACACACACTCTCTCTCTCTCTCTCTCCAAATGAATCCAGTAACATTTCTCAAACCCCATAGTTTTCAGTGTCGCGAGCAAAGGTGACATCGACGACACGCAGATGAATTTCACGTTGTGCCGCTGCTGTTTGACGCTCAGATCTTTACTATGAGCGGTGATCTGAATGTCGTGTCACTGCCGCGAGATTTGTAGCAGTGAAGGGATCGTTAGATATCACATCCTTTGGCCACACTATGTTCCACCGCTCAATTTCGGACAAATTAACATTTTTTGGTGCTGTGGAGTATGAGAAATCTGCCCACTTGATGCTACAATAATGCGAGATTTTGAAGAGGATGAACTCGTTGAACTAGGAGCAGTCTCTAGTTCTCTATCATTTCCAAGAAATGGTTCGAGAAAGTTGATGGAGGTTTGTGGTTGCCAATGGTTCTATATTAGTTGATGCTGTAGTGGTGGTACTGTGATGCAGTGATTGACGGTTTGGTGGTGGTTCTATGGTGCGATGGTGGTGTGTTGTGCATTATTGGTGATTGTGTCTTGCTTTTGCGATTGTGGTGGTGGTGGTGGTGGTGGTGGTGTCGGTGGACGGTTTGAGGGTTTTATGGTGACGGTGTTGGTGGTGGTCGCAGTGATGGCAAGGCGGCGATAGGTTTGAGAATTTTTTGTTGGTCATGGTGGTGTGAGATGGTGGAGACTGTTGTCAGGTGGTGGTCACAGATTATTTGATTGACTGTGACCACTAAATTAGTTAATCCGTGATCAATAAAAAATATGTGACCAATGATTTGGATAATTTGTGACCTAAGAAATAATATGTGACTGTACAATAAGTTGTGACTTATAATAATTGTGATTTGTGACCGATGAACAAATTGTGATCTATGAAATTTTTGAATCGCGACTGTAATATAATTTGTGACACATTAAAATTCAGATTTGTGACCTCGAAAATAAACTGTGACCTATAAAATATTTGATTTGTGACTAATTAATTTGATAATATGTGATCAATAAATGAATTTCTAACCAAATTGTATATATAGGTGACTTTTATATATTTAATTAATTAAATCATAAATAATTTTAATAAAAATTTGATTTATGAAGGATGATACTTGTTCTCTTATTATTGAAATGAGTCATACTTAACATCTTATTTATTATTTTTCCCCCCTAATTTAATTAAAGATTTGAAACAATGTTAACTTTGAATATGATTAATTGTCAAAATTCGACGTCTTAAACTTTACTAATTGAAACACAAACATAAATTTAGGGATGATTGAGACAATTAACTATGTATTTCAGAGTTTCACTTCACTGTAAAGCAAAGTGCCAAAGCCTAAAATTAAACTACTCAAACACTTTGGATGACGACTTGGTTGACACCCTCCTCACAAGGGTGTGTGGGTCCCGCGTAAATAAAATAATAATTTTCCTCGAATCTGTATGAGGGTGTCAACCAAGTGGTCAACCAAGCGGACTATGTAGTATGGTTGGCACAGCCTAATCAAAGATCATTTTTTCGCATTATCCATTAATGACTCATCTTTTCTCTCTACTCTCTCTCTTCTTCAACCTCCTCCTCCACCTAAACCCAACTCAAGGTAACACTTAAAAAATGAAAAATAAATTACCCTTCAATGTTAATTTACCATCACTCAATTTTTATTTTTTATTTTTTTTTTTGTAAATTCAGTGTCCAGTAGAAATCTCATCTTGGAAGATGGCTACGCTGTCAGCACAGTCCTTGATGGCGACAGAGTCAAAGTCAACCCTCACTCGATCCTCCCACAATCGCCTTTTTCTAATCAATTTATAGTCCTTGATTCCGTCGCTAGTACTTTTTACACTGCATCAATCCCAACAACTTCCCAAGGTATCGTAGTTTTAAAAAACTGTTGTTATATTCTTAATTGGGAATTCGAAGATCTTTCCAGGTTTGTAGTCCAGGTTGGTGAATTGTTAGTTTATTTAGCGTTGTGAGAATATTGTACTTGTGGGATTTTTAATTTTTGGTAAATCATGTAATGAGCTTTTATATTAATCTAATTACTGAAATAAAGTGTAATGGTTGAAACTCAGCTTCAACCAAACTAGATAAATATGTAACTTCAATCAACACAATAAGAGAACAACCCAGCTAGGATCAACAACCCAAGCTGGAAATCTATTAATTGAACCGAAATTTTCACAGAATTAACAAAACAGAGAGAGGACAGAACGAAGGATTGGAAGAAAAAAGAAGAGAATTCTGAGAAGAAGGTTCACGACAATTCCATTCGCGCCCCTTTTTCCCTCCACTTCATCCTATTATAATCAAAATAGAAGGGAGAATCGTGTTTATGAAAATGCTATGAACAAAACGCATTGCTATTACTTTCAACACTATTGACTTCAAAATGGCACCGTTTCTTTTATTTGAAATGACGTCGTCACTTGATTTCAAAAACCCGGCAATTGGCTTATCTTCTTCCTGGTGTTCCTCTTGCCTTTGTCTCCCCATTTTAGCTGACCTGTTCCTTTATAACATCCCTCCCCCTTAGCCACACCTTGTTCCCAAGGTTGAAATGATGGAAAGAGTGTCTGTATGTTCTCAACATTCTCCCAGGTTGCCTCGTCTGGATTAGAGCCCTTCCACTGAACTAGCCATTATATTACAGCTACTCCATTCTGACTGACCTGTCGAACAGACAACAGCCGTAGGGGCTGAGTATGTCTTCCATATCCCCGGTCCTGATTTGGGAGTGTACAAATAAGAACTTCTTTCTCCCCAATCTTCTTCTTGAGTAATGAAACGTGGAAAACTTGATGAATTACGGCTGTAGCAGGTAAGTCCAGCTTGTAAGCCACTGGTCCCATTCTCTGAATTATCTGATATGGTCCATAATACCTTGCAGAGAGTTTGTTGTTGATTCTTCTAGCCACTGTTTATTGAGCATATGGATGTAACTTAAGATAAACCCAATCTCCCACCTGAAATTCTCTTTCACTCATGTGTTTATCCGCATAATGTTTCATCTTAGCTCTAGCTTGTGCCAGATTTTCTTTCAGTAGCTGATCCATTTTATGTCTTTCGTGAAGTATTTCCTCTATGCTACGATGTTACTCTGCTAGTATGGACCCAAAGCCAGCTGGGGTGGTTTAAGAACTTATAATGCCTCAAATGGGGGTCATTTTAATGGCTGTGTGCAGAGTGGTATTATACCACCATTCAGCCAACCTAACCCATTTACTCCACTGCTTAGGCTACCTATAAACCATGCATCGAAGGTACATTTCCAAACATTGATTCAGCCTCTCTATTTGCCCATCAGTTTGGGGATAATATGATGTACTTAAGTGCAATTTGACACCCCCAAATGTTTGAACAGTTCTTGCTAAAACCCACTGGTAAATATTCTATCCCTGTCCATCACGATGCTCTGTGGCATACCATGCAACTTGTAGATGTGATCCAAAAATAACCTTGCAATAGATGAAGCTGAGAATGGATGAGCCAAGGTGATGAAATGTGCATACTTAGTAAACGGGTCTACCACTACTAATATCACATTCTTCGCACCAGATGTTGGTAG
Organism: Osmanthus fragrans; assembly: GCA_019395295.1. Lineage (NCBI taxonomy): Eukaryota > Viridiplantae > Streptophyta > Magnoliopsida > Lamiales > Oleaceae > Osmanthus > Osmanthus fragrans. The sequence continues at coordinate 22,472,364 of CM033342.1, forward strand.
ACCCTCAATGACATCCATGGAGATATGACTCCACGCATACTGTGGTTCAGGTAAAGGTTGTAAGAGCCCGGGATATGCCACATGTTCATTCTTGCATCTTTGACATGTATCACATTCTAAAACTTCTTGCTTGATTTCTTTACTCATCCCCGGCCAGAAGAAGTATTGTTTTGCTCTGTGAATGCTAGCTTGAACCCCTAAATGACCTCCTTCTTGCGAAGCATGAATTGCTACAATCAGCTTCTTCCTCACCCCTTCATCAGTCTTAATATATATTCTAGATTTGTATTTAAATAGCCCATTTAAGTACTGATAATCTGGATCAGCCTAACCATCAAGGAACAAGGCCATAATTTTGTCTTTCGCAATTTCATCCCCTTCATAACTGGCTATCACTTCTTCTATCCATTGGGGTGTCATCGCAGTGATAGCTAGGCATTCCATCTCCCTTTTGGATAAGGCATCTGCTGCCTTATTATCTAAACCCTTCTTGTAATGAATCTCATAGCTCAGTCCCAACGATTTAGATATTCATTTTTGTTGCAATGGGGTTGTGATTTTTTGCTCCAATAGATACTTAAGTGACTGATGGTCAGTCTTGATGATGAAGTGATGACTCTCTAGATAGTGCCTCCACTCCCAACGACAGTTACTAGTGCTAGGAGCTCCTTTTCATAGATTGATAATCCCAAATTCTTGCTACAAATGCCCTTACTCAGGTAGGCTATAGGTATTCTGTTTTACATCAAGACAACCCCTAATCCACCATAACAAGCATCAGTTTCTATGACAAACGGTATAGAAAAATTTGGCAACGCTAGAACTGGTGTAGTACTCATGGCCCCCTTCAACTCTTGAAATGCCAATTTAGCACTTTCATTCCAATGGAAGCTATCTTTCTTAAGTAGGTCAGTTAGAGGCCTGGCAATAGCTCCATACCCCCTTACAAATTTTCTATAGTACCCCGTTAGGCCAAGGAACCCCCTCAGCTGCTTAATATTAAATGGTGTAGGACAACCTTGCATTGTAGTGATTTTAGAAGGATCAACTGATACCCCTTCTGTCGAAATAATATGGCCTAGGTACTCGATCTGAGATTGTCCAAAGGAACACTTACTTTCCTTTGCATAGAGTTGATGGTTTTTGAGGATTTCCAGTACCACAATAACATGTTCACAGTGAGATTTCAAGTCAGCACTATACACCAAAATGTCATCAAAGAACACTTAGATGAACTTTCTGAGATGCTGCTTGAATACCTAGTTCATCAGACATTGAAATGTAGTCGGAGCATTTGTCAACCCGAATAGCATAACTCTGAATTCATAAAGACTTTCGTGAGTTTTGAAGGCTGTTTTATGGACATCTTCTGTGGCTACTCTAATTTGATGATAGACAGCCCTCAAATCAATCTTTGTAAACCACTTGGCCCCCTTTAACTCGTCCAACAATTCATCTATCAATGGCATACGATACTTGTCTTTGATTGTGAGATTATTAAGCTGTCTATAATCTACACAGAATCGCCAAGTACCATCTTTCTTTTTTACCAACAACACAGGTAAGGCGAAGGGACTATTACTTGGTTGAATGATGCCATTTTCTCTCATTTCTTTAACCATCCTCTCTATTTTTGCCTTTTGTATGTATGGGCATCTATACGGCCTCATCGTGAACGATTGTGCCCCCTCCTTTAGAGGTATATGGTGATCATTGAATCAGGGTAGGGGGTAAGCCTTTTGGCTCCCAAAACACCATTGGAAATTGCTTTATTACAACTTCTAATTCTGCAGGGATAGATTTTTGTTTTCCTTCAGTGATGGCAGTAATCGGTGCCATTATTCCATAAGTTTGACTCATATACCAGCATTTTTCTTTATTGTCAACCAACATTTGAAATTCCACCCTAATCGTTTCATCTTGAAGTTCCATTTTGACTCCTTCATAGCTGAAGGTAATGCTTTCCTTTATGAAATCAAATAATACAGGGCTGAATTGACTTAGCCAGTCCACCCCTAGTACAATATCACCGTCCCCTAATTTGAGAACTCTCAATTTGTATTGGAACTCCAGATCTTGCATCTTCCAAGTAAGTGGGTTACAAATAGCTTTGCTAACTAGTTTCCCTCCTCCTGCTATAGTCACTAAAGTGGGTTTGGCTGCTTGTAGGCTGCAACTGATGCTACTGACCAACTACTCATCAATGAAGCTATGAGTGCTACCACTATCTATCAGAATAGACACCCATTTTCCTTTAATCAACCATGGTAACCTGATAGTTTTACCCCTGTTACTGCCCACTAATGCATATAGTAAAATCTCTATCGGTTCATCCACGCCTCCTTTATCTATTTTCTCACCTTCATCTCCAGGTGGTTCCTCCTCTACCTCATCCTTCTCTTCATCTATTAAGATGAAATTGAGCACCATATTTTTGCAAATGTGATCTCTTGTATACTTCTCATCACACTTATAGCATAATCGCAGCTCTCTTTTTGCTTGAAAGTCAGAAGGGTTGATAGTTTTGAATTTAAGGTATTAGTGGGGTTTTTTGGTTTAGTGTAGCGTGTGGATTTGGGAGTGGGTTCATTTAGATTAGAGGTTTGATTGGTCCATTTATTTGTTGGATACGGTTTGAAAGTTTTTAGAGCCCCTGTTGAGGGCTGCAATGGTATTTTCTTGTAGAATGCCAACTTCAAAGGCTTTGGCTAGTATTTGGGGTTGAATGATTTTAACTATTGGTTTGATCTCATCCTTCAAGCTACTAGTGAAGACAGAGATATGGTAGGACTCTGGCAAGTGTGGCAAGGAAATCATCACCTGGGATTTCAATTCTTCAAATTGCTCCTGGTATTCAATCATAGAACCCTTTTGTCTTAGTTTGCTAAAGACTTATATTACTTCCTCTGCTGTGTTCTCAGCAAACCTCTTGCAAATTTTCCTCGAGAACATGTCCTAATCAGCGTAGGGGTAGCTGGAATTAAATCCATGGAACCATATGTTAGCCTTCCCCTTGAGATACATTTCGACAATTTCTACCCTCAACTCATCTTCTATTTGATGAATCTGGAAATACTTCTTTGCCTTTCGCAGCCACTCCCTAGGCCCATCTCCTCCAAAATAAGGAAAGTCTATCTTGGGTAATTTGGAATTCATCCTAAATTCTCTGTTTCCACTGGAGTTACCTGCATGGTACTCACTTCCAAGATTGCTATCATCAATGATTTGGAATGGTACTGCATTTCCTTCTAATTGTTTCTCCTTACAATCAGATTTACCCCCATTCATTTGGGCTAACATCGCGACAATAGATTCATATTTTTTGGTTCATCTCACCCATTAATTGCTCCATTCTATCCTGCTTTGTACTCACTACCTTCAGCATCTGATTTGAGGATTTAACGGCTACCCCCAGATCAGTGACCTCCTTGTCCAAACGTTTCAGGTGCTCCTCGTTTGACTTGCTTCGAGTCTCAGACATGCCAATTCACGTTGCTGCTCTAATACCAAATGTAATGGTTGAAACTCAGCTTCAACCAAAGTAGATAAATATATAACTTCAATCAACACAATAAGAGAACAACCCAGCTGGGATCAACAACCCAAACTGGAAATCTATTAATTGAACAAAATTAACAAAACAGAGAGAGGACAGAATGAAGGAAGGGAAGAGAAAAGAAGAGAATTCTGAGAAGAAGGTTCACGACAATTCCATTCGCGCCCCTTTTCCCCTCCACTTCATCCTATTATAACCAAAATAGAAGGGAGAATCGTGTTTATGAAAATGCTATGAACAAAACGCATTTCTATTACTTTCAACGCTATTGACTTCAAAACGGCACTGTTTCTTTTATTTGAAACGACTCCGTCACTTGATTTCAAAAACCCGGCAATTGGCTTGCTTTTTCCCGGTGTTCCTCTTGCCTTTGTCTCCCCATTTCAGCTGACCTGTTCCTTCATAACATAAAGAAGAGGCAAAGAAAAAGAAATGGGTGGTTATAAACTTCAAATGTTTATTTTTATGGGATTTTTGCTTGATCAAAGTATGATAAGATTCCCCTTCTGTTATTGTTGGAGTTTAAGGTGTGACACTTTGTTGTCAACTAAAATATGTTTTTAGTTTGTATGTTTTAGTCATGGTCTAACTATGTAATGTGTAAGTTAGTCAAGAATGGTCCATATATATATATTTTATATGCTGTCAAATGACAGTAGGTAATGTATGGTTTTGTGGTATGGTATGAGTGATAGATTGATAGAGATTAGTTGGTAGGAAATATCTTGTAAAGTCTATCAAAGTTTTGGCTATTTAAAGAGCCAACCGGTATGTAAGATGTGTGGAGCCAATATATCAAAATGTAGACTTTTATGCCTCTTCTTCTCTCCTCTGTTCTGGTAAAACCAGAACTGAGCGTATATATAAATGTTATGTTTTTATGCTTAAATCCTGTGTTGTAATGACCGGTTGTTTATAACCCTTTTGTTATCCTCCAACACAAACTTCCCTTGGATTCATATTCCAACAGTTATAGTACTAGTTCTAGTAAGTTTAAAAAGATTTTGTAGCATTGAGGCTTTCATCCTGATCCGTTTCTAATTCATATTTCTGGTATATTTGGTATACTGAATACCTGATAAAAGAAAAAAGTGTAGAGAATTGGGCTTTTAAGGTCCTTTTTTTGGATTTTTACTATTTAGGAAGTGTGATAAAGAGGCTTGCGGGAAATGGCCGGTGTGGGTACGCAGATGGCGATTTGGGCTCAGCTATGTTTAATAGGCCAAAGAGTTTTGCTGTTGATTACAGAGGAAACGTGTATGTTGCTGACCAGACTAACTTTGCCATCAGGAAGATTACCAAGTCAGGTACATGAAACATATGCACGTGCATGTTGGTGCATAAACACTAGGTACTTGCATTTATGAATATGTGTTTATATGCATGAAACATATCATGACTGTGCAAAATTGAAGTTTCGATTTTGTTTGTGTGAAATTATGTAAAATGGCTTTAGTGTTGAAGTAATGCAATCCGTTGGTTGAAATCCATTAATGGAAGTGCTTTGGAAGGGAGTGTCGTTCTTGAATTTGGCATTAAATTTCTGCAAGAAATTGCAGCAATGCAGGTATAGATGGTTTATATGTTAGGTTAGAACTCAAAACTTAAAATATTAGAGTTACAAATATAAAAAACTGCTTCATAAATATGTCGAAACATGCAAAGAGTTGTTGATTTCTGACTCAACAGAAGCCATAATTAAATTGCGTTTGGAGGCATTGGCATGCTAGGATTAAATTTTTTATTTTTTATTTCTGTCATTCAGATGAAAAAAAAAAATTTATCTTGAAATATTAAAGCAAATTATAAAGAGGGAATGCTATGCGGTATTCAGATATAAGCATGTGAGGACAACAAATCGCGATTATTCTTATCTTGTCTTTCCTTTTTCTTTTTAATTTATTTGTGTTTATTGCAATTCACCATGTTTCTACAATCTCTGTCTGATTGTTCTTGTGAGCTTAAATATATTTGTAATATTTAGAAAAAACCTGGTAAAAACCCAAGAGTTGATGTCTGTCTCTCGTCAAAAACTCTGCATTTGCCATAAAAATCAGCTGTCAAATGATACTCTTCTCGTGACAGAAGTGTTGATCTATGTACTCAAAAAGATGTTTGTGGTTACTGCATGTGCATTCTAAATTGAGATACGGCCAGCCTGAAGCACAAGTTTGTTGAGTATGGTATTTTCACCGATAGAAGAATGCCAGTTGCAACATCTGATTGTTAAAAAGACAACGAGTGTCATTCTATCTTAACTAAATTTATCTTTGACTTTCCCACCTTCCGTCATACGTATTATAATCGTTAATATTTTTCCTAATGACATGCTTAGTTGTGACGACGATTGCTGGAGGTTATTCTGAGAAAAAAGGCCATGCTGATGGACCCGCACTCAATGCTTCGTTCTCAGTTGATTTTGAGCTTGTTTTTGTTCCGGAAAAATGCGCTTTAATGGTTTCTGATCGTGGTTATAGATTAATCCGTCAAATAAATCTTAAGGCTGAGGATTGTACAGCGCATTCTGGATCCAGTAAGCTATGAATTTTTTTGAAGGATGTGATTTGAAGAACATTGCTCCCATTCCATATTTTCATTAAATATATATACTCAATTCGTGCAAATGTGGAATGACAAATCATGAAATTGTGATGTTTTGTGAGCATTACATTGCCAGAAATATAGGCTAATCTTTACTTTGAAATTTTGCCTTTCTTCATGTTTTTACTTATTAATCTTGTTCACCTATAAGACTAACGTACGTTACACATTACATTCAGGTCTTGGAGTGTCCCCTTTTTGGTTTCTAGGTGTTGGACTTTCTTGCTTATTGGGCCTAATTGTTGGATTTATTATTCGTTCTAATGTTATTCCCCATGTAAGTGTCTCTTATTAACGTAGTTCCAGGTTGTATAACCTCCTTGTAGACAGGGAGGATCCAAGCCTCAGCATTGCAGCGGGACATGGAATCAATGCCTAATGAGTCTGGAGAGGCAAGTAGTCATACTCTGCTCCGACATCAGAAGCGTAATTGTTAGCTCAACAGCATATTCACTTTGGACGAGGCTCCCAGGTTTAAGCCTCTCCTATCTGTCTCTTTATAGGGTTAGGACTGTAGAATCTCAAACTTCATGGGAAAAACCAGTATCTTTAATGGATTACGATGTATTAAATAGCCATCAGCTAGATAAATCATAAAGCACAAACCGTAGCTGATCAATTAACGGACTTGATTAGTTTTGATGGAAGCCTGTCAGTGTCAGAAAATGCCAATGAAATCATTGAGCATCAAGCGAAGAGAGAAAATGCCACAATTTCATCTGGTAAAAATAGAAAAATTGATGGTATGATACGAGCAAATATTGAGAGTTTTGTGGAGAAATCTGTGGGAGTTTCATTGGAAGAGTCTTTGGAATGCAGCTTAGGCTTGGTTAAGAGAAGATTAAATGCTGATAATGGCTTTTTCTAAGGCATTTTCTGTTTTCACTGCTACTGGTTGTAAATATTTTGGTTATGCTGTCATCTACTATTGAAACATCCCAACTTTGACAATCATATTTGAAGGAGCATATCCTTTTCCCCTTCGCTTGTTTTTAGTGACTTCAATCTGCATCATTTTCATTGAAGCCCATTTTGGTAGCATGGCCTCTACTTCAATTGTCTTCTCCCAGCAATAGCTTGTCCAATTGAGCCCGATCTCATCTTTTTACCATGCACTCGTCCACCTAGACTTGGCCTCGTCTTCTCTTCATGGAGTGGGCTCGTCCTCTTGGCATTGACCTGGCGTTGAAACCAGAGACGGATGTAGGGGGGGCTGGGCTGGGCTGGGCAGGGCCGTAGCCCAGTCCCCCCCCCCCCCACAGTCCATTAAGGCACACAAAAAAAAAAAAAAAAAATTATGTAAATTTTTTTTTTTAATGTGTAATTTTTTTTTTTACATATTAGCCCGGTCAATAATTTTGTAATCCGGTCTTCGATCCAATCCTGGATCCGTCCTTGATTGGAACCAAGGAAAATCTCTTAATTTATCAATTAATTAATTGATCAAGGTATTCCTTATTTAAAAAAAATGTTTATTGTATTTAGTTTTTCATTTTACGAACTAAAAACTCTATGTATTATTTAACCAAGCAAAATTTATGAATCTACCTATTTATTATTATTATTATTTTATAAATAGATCGTACATTGTTCAAGGTACTATATTATTTTACTGATGAAGTTGAAGATGACTGTTCAATTATAGAGTCCATTTCATGGAAAGAAACTCTCAAAGCAGTGATGAAATTAATTATTATTATTATTATTTTTTTTATTGCAGTACGAGAAAATAACACTAATATTTTTATAATATATCTTCTAGAATTCTCATCATTTTTGCTCCTTTCGCCCACTTCGATGATACCCAATTTCTTCTATTTTTTTCAATCCTATTTTCTTTGGAACTCTTACTCCAAATGTATCAGCGAAGAATATAAATGAACCAAATTCATAGTGATAGAACTATCACTACAACTGAACAAAATTCTTGAACATCAAAATCCCACTAGGATAGGTTGAAATGGGTGTTTCTTTGAGAATTGAGATCCAATACTCATAAGTTTGATGGGTTTTATAGACTTTGAAAACTGGTTTATGTTCCTCTGACCAAAGTATGTGAAATGGACTAAATCGACCAATCCAATGAGTAATTAAAAAATGAATTATGCTACTTGTACATTCCGAGATGACATCCCAGATGACATTCCCCTCACAATAGGGGGCCATGATTATTTTATTGGAGCGTGGACCCTCCCCCTATTGTGAGGAGAATGTCATCCCGGAATGTACAACTAACAAGATCGTTAAAAAATAGGATCAAACTAGAACACCAATACCCTTAGGGCTTAGTCCCTTAGTGATCATCTACAACTGCGAAGGAATTGTTGAAATTTAATGATTTTAATAGATGCAATTTAATGATTTTGATGCGTGAATTGGAAAAGCTCCAATGGATGCGATGATTAGTTGCGACTTTTCAAATATAAAAGGCTACATATTGAAGAGTAATGCTTTTTCCAATTGTATATGACTATATTCAAAGATGCGCCTAATGAAAAGTCACGAATGTTCGTAGAGAGTTCGATTTAGACCGTCAAATCATGTTCCAATCTAAAAAGATATGATCTAATGATCCACATTTATTTAAGACAAAAGGCGCACTTATTTAAAAAAGACACATTGACTCTATGAATTAAACCCATTCCATTCATTCACTCCAAATTCTTCCTCCAAAGTTCAGTCAAAATTATTTTCAAATTATTTTCGAGTTTTAATATTCCATATTTTTTACTTTAGTATTCGATATCATTCGATCTGGAAGAGAGCAGTCATTTTTGTTCGTCCAATGAAATTAATATTATGCTCTATTAATTTTAAGAGAGATATATTTCGGAAGGCATACATCTGTTTGATCTGTTAGTACTAGTGTAAGGGACAGGGACGGAGCCAGACGTTTGATGATGTGGGGTCAAAAATTGAAATACAATTTTTTTTTTTTAATACAACATATCATTAATAAAGATAAGTTAGTACACTACTACAACTGCAGTCTACGTATTTTTATACTCTGAAAACGTCGTATAATTACATCATTATTGTCGAATACATCGCTCTCGATATATATAATCATACTATTACTTAACCATATATCTCCCATCCGATTACGCAGTTGATTCTTGACAATCTTCATTACACAAAATACTCTCGAATATATGCATATGGCCTCGAATATATGGATTTTCGCTTAAAATAATTCTCCATGACTGTTACAAAATCAAAAGTAAATACATAACATAAATATCTCATTTTTCATCAAAAGACAACATGAAATTCATACCTCATAATAGACAACAATTAATTTTATAAACAATTCTAGATCATCAAGTTATAGATTAAAACAGATTTTCATAACTATACCAGTATCAAAACCCAAGATTTTCAAGCCCAGTGAATTACATAATTAAGTTGTGATGTTCTAAATTGAACACAAATATATCCTTATTCTACGAGTGACAAAGTATTCATCCTATAAGAATTGTTCAAGACAACAAAAACAATTATAAAAATGCCAACGAAATTACAAACTAAATCAAGCGAAATCAAGTTTAGATTTAAAAATCCCCATTTTTCGGGTACTGCCACAAATAATATCAGTGGCAAATAATTTGTCCGTCCGAATTTTTGTACACAAAACTTCCACAATTCCTGGGTTTAGATTTAATATTTAAATACAACATACATGTCTTCTTTTTGTGAAAATTCATCTTGCACTTTCTTGGAGGAACCTTTTTTTTGTGTGTGACAAAAGAGGGAGATCTTTCACATTCTTTACAGCTCCAAGAAAATGGCAGGTAGATGGGTGAAACCTGAGGTAATCAATTTTTCATTTTTTAAGCATCAATTAATTGATTTATTTTTATTGGATAGATAGGACCCATTAGCCAACGTCTTTTGCTGTGTATGTTTGATAGTAACATATTCCTCATTTAACCATAAAAATCGACAAAAATAAAAAAGATAGAAAAAAAAATTAAAAAATGTGGGGTCATTTGACCCCACTTGACCCTACTTGGGTCCGTCCTTGGTAAGGGACGAAACCTATTTGAAGTAGATTTATGATCACATACCTTGGTTTTTTTCATTTTCTTCTAATTTTTAGATTTTTCTACGATTCAATAAATCGTAATTTGCTCATTTTTTTATGTACTATAATAGTTTCAATAAGTCGAATTCTATTCGAAAAATGGGATTTCAATGGTATATAAATTATGCACCAATATTTTTCTAACAATCTTAAGACAAATTTTTGTTTGCATGATAAAATTCGGTTGAATTTTATTTAGGTGAAATTTGTTTTTACCAGAATTTGTAGAAAGTAAAATTTGCTAGTTTGGTTATGCATAGTCAGATAGCATGAATGAATTAATTCTGTAATTTATATTAACGTATTGCACAAAGATGGTATAATTAAAATACGGTTGTGCTACGTGTACAAAATAGTTTATATAATATATATATAATGATCTGGTGAGATATGATTGGGTCAGCATTTTTTCAAAAAAAAAAAAACTTTTTTATTATCTTTTTGACATATCATCTGTATGCACTGATAGATCCACATGGGGTCATGTGGATGTGGGTCAAGAGTGACCCCACATAAATTTTGGATTTTTGATCTTTTTATTTTTATTTTTATTTTTATAAATCAATGACAAAAATGATAGTGCAAGGCCTAAAAATTGATATACTAATTATTTAGTTGATTTGGTAAAATTTTGAAGCGAAATCTGACAGATGTAAATGCCAAAAATAAGTGGATTGCTTAAGCAATTAACTGATTGATTTGCTAATAAATTTTTAATAATTATGTAGTGCTTACTTAACCATGATATATATCCACACAAATTTTCTTAATGCCATAGCTTTATTATCAAACCACAAAGCTTTAAGCTTATGGAAAGCATGAAATTTTCAGAAAAATGCATCAATAATTATGTAAGATGATTATCAAGATAAATTAGACTCCGTAAACTAATTAAACACGGCTAATATCATTAAAAAGAGAACACATAAATTTTTTGTTATTCTTTATGCTTAGTGTTTCATTTGCAGTCGTGTTTTAAAGTAAGACAAACTTCTTTTAAAGTAATTTATTTTGTCAAACATAACTTAAAGTTATTTTTTCATAAAAATCTAATCATTCTAAAACACAACTTTAAATATAATCAAATATGTAAGTGATGTGCTAAAGGCATAATCGTCCTTAAGGCACTCACTCGAGCAGTATTCTAGATGAAAAAAATATAACTCTCATCCTTTAAAAAAAACTTTATGAATACAAATAGTGTAGCAATTTGAAGAATTTTAATTTTTATCCCCACAATAGAAAATGTCTAGGTCCGTTCCTATATGTATGTAAATTATTAAGTAACTCTATTTTATTCATTAAAATATTATATTGCAATCTGTAGCATTCACAATTGAAACGGTATGCAATTTGTTTACTTGCAATCTCTACATGGAAAATAGATGAATCATATAATATACTCTTTACAAATGTTAATAGTTATTGTATAAGCAGTCTAATTACATTGGTTTTAATATTATTTGCATAGAAAGATCTTCACATCTGTCCAACAAACGTCTATTTCAGTCTGCATTGTATAATTGAATTTTTTTCATATACTTGATAGTTACAAATTTTACTTTTTGTGTATTTGCAAGTCACCTACAACTACCAACAAAAATCACCCAGCGAAGTAGATTGGAGCAGCAAGAAACCACGCCCGAGACCCCAATACCATCACCGTTGTATGTGGAGCCCATAACCCCAAAACTGCAGTGATGACTGGAGAAGTGATGAGCAGTGGTGGTGACCAGAATAGTGACAGGAAAATGAGGAAGGGGAGAAGTTTCGTGTCTTTTGTTTTGATAGAAAATGAAATAGGGTTATAGGAGTAGGGTGAGTAGGGTGGAGAGGGTATACCTAATTTTTTAAAGAATAAAGTTGAAATTTAATTTTTTAAATGATAAGTTAAAATGTGGGCGTATGTGTAATTTTCACTTGTTCAGGTTAGGCTTGGATATGCAGTGTGGATATGGATTTGGACCGTTAAAAGTTGTAAGGTTGACTGCTGGGCTTTAGGATTCAAAATCAATGGGTTTGGGCTTATGTGTATTTGGGTTGATGTATATTAGGGACTATGTAATGGGTTAAGTTGTGATATGTGTGCCTGGTAGTGGTGTGAAAGGGTAATTAAATTGGGATAATTAGACTAATTGTTGGAAGCATTGATAGAACCAGGAGGTACCTGAAAGCCAATTATTATTATTTTCTGAAACAAGGATTAAGATCAAAAGCAAGAAGATTTCTTGTTGGGCGTTGCTTCTACTCTTTAGTCTTGTGTATGGCTTTTGGATTGATTTTAGTTTTGGGATTATTGGGTTTAAGGTAAGCGCGAGTGGTTTAAGGTGGTGGTGGCGGAGGCGGTGGGATGTGGTGGCCGGTAGAATGGATGTGTTGGTTGGGTTTAAGTGTGATCAGGCTGTTGAAATAAATTCTTGAACTTGAATACTCTAAATTTATTTGGCCAAAGAAAAATTACTTGTTCCGATACCAAATTGACGTAGAACACAATCGAATAAAAATGAGATTGGGAAAGGAGGAAGAGATGTGAGAAAAAGAAGAAGAGGGGGAGAATAGAGAGAATTTAGAGGAGAAAATATAAGATTATTAATTATCAAAGTCTGACTATTACAATGCACAAAAATTCCTTTATATAGGGCTTAAAATTTGAATTAGATTAATTTGAGTAGTAAAATACTAGAAAATAAATATGCTTCCTAAACTAAGTATTCACCTTGAAAAATAAACTACTAATAAACTTCTAAAAAAATTATTAAATAAAAACCTAATTAGGTTTTTTAAAATAAGTATCTAAGATAACAGTAAGCTAGTTTTCATATTTATTTGATAAGTGATTATAAATTGATCCAAGTTTTCATCTTTATTCGATAAACGATTATATCCCTTAATAGACAGTAAGCTAGTTTTCCTCCTCCACTAGCCATTTAATCAAGATACTTGTTGGAAATTTATGGAACAAAAGCTCTACATTAAGCTCAAATATGTGTGGTCATGGAGGAGGTGAAATGTGGTTTTAACAAGGCAAAAACGAAAGCATAAAGTCTGGTTTTCTGGTGACAAAATCAAAGGAGAAGAGAAGCTTTTGGAGGCTACATTTTGATAGATTATCTTCTTATTTTCGAGTGGTACAAAGAACTGCATTTATAGAGTCAATACTACTAGACTTCTATCAACTTTTCTATCATCTATCACACTCCTACATACTAGGCTATCTATCACAGCATACTCTACTTGGAATAGCCCATACTTAGCCTAACTTTTACACAATAAACTAGTTAGACATCAACTAAAATATACAACTAAATTAAAACCGAAATACACTTGTGGTTGACAACTAAATTGTCACACCTAAATTCAACAACACTTCTGATTATCGAGTCCTACTACATCCTCATCGTCTAAATGAAGATATGATAATTGAGGGTCATGCCATGTCTGCAAGGATGGACTAGAAGTCGTGGTTTCATCCGTTCTTAACAAAGAAAATTTAGTCCTTTTTGAAATAGCCTTTACCTTCATTCTAATGTTCTTTATTTGAACAGCTAATCGATGTTTTGAAATCAGTTTTCTTATGTAGTAAAAACCTTTATGAAGTGAATGAAGGACACCATGTCCTTTAGGGCGACATGAACAGAGTAAAAACTCTTCAAGAATATCTTCAATGTCATAAGAGACTTCTCGTACCTGCTTCACCCAAGTTCAAATCCCCTGATTGCTATCAATTTTTTGTTCTGCGTCCTGGAAGAATGATTTTATGCTCTTCAATTCATCTCGTAGTTCATCAACTCCTCCGCGCACTCCAGCAAGCAATCTCGCTTCTTCTGCAAGCATATATTCTAGATTCTCTACCACCAGTTTCACAGTTATCATCAACCATGAGTTTAATCAAGCCTTTCACGGTTTCACCCCAAGGACAAGGAACATATCAATAAACTACAGAATGATGAAAAGTTACAGGTTTAGAAATCTCGACATGCCCAAAAAAAATCAATTGGAAGCACTGGTTCAGTAAAGTTTAATAAGCCTCTCAAATCTACTAACTGTTGGAAAAACTAGTTTATGGGCTGACTTTGGCACGAGTTTTGAGTGGGACCCGGTTGTTCAATTTGGAAGATGAAAGTTGATTTGTGTTCTCCTCCGTGAGTACATCGAAATCATATACTTACTTGCCAAAGTTGATGCTCGGGTGAATGAGAAATTGAGGCTCAAAGTGTACCACTCAAAAGGGAGTTTATGTGGGAAAAATGAATGTCCCACATAGAAAAAAGATGAGAAACTCCAAAGGTCATTGTCATTGATGGTAGCCTAGCCTATAAATAGTGGCTCATTTTTCTCATTCCTACACACAAAAATAAAAAGCAAAGGTTTTCAAGTTTAGAATACATAAGAAATTCATTTGCATAGAGTTCGTTTTTTTTTTTTTTTTCTGCATTTCGGTCTTGGTGGTGGTGTAGTTCAGGCACTAGTTCAGTTCGCCGGAGTGGTTCCCGTGGTACTCGAAAGCTACTGGTTCTACCGTTGTATCCTAGAAAACGGACGCTCGTTGTAAACCTCAAGCACAAACGGTGAGGGGGCGAATCTGTTTTAAGGAAACTGTGTGCAACACAGGCCTCGGGTTAAAAGTTTTCGATTCTATTACTCATTCTGCGATTTCTCTTTGTTCATGTTTACATTCTGTACGTGTATAGTATTAAGCATGATATATGTATGTTGAATTTGCGTTCATCGTAGTTATTATATTGCTAAACTGCATACCTAATTTCGCGTATACCGGATTTCTGTGCAATTTACCGGATTTCTGGAGTACCAACAGCATATACGGTATTTAATCTGTTAATACCGGATTTAAGCCTATTCCGGTCGACCGGAACTCTAGTTCAGTTGATCGAATCATAATTTTCGGTCGATCACCGCTCAGTCGGAACTTGCCTAAATTTTGCCTAATTATATAACAAGCTTAAAACATATTTGTTTTTTTTTTTTAAAGACAAGTTGATATTTAGTTTATTGGAAACTAATTTTTGTGTGTTTTATTTCAGAAATGACAACCGAACCAACCAACATGGATGTGTCCCAAATTTTCCAAACTGTGGGTATGGGTGCAGCTATGGGTGCAGGGCTTAGCTCTGTTGTAGCTCAGACTATGGCTCAGGTGCCAAGTCGTGTTGTGAGCCAACATGTGGCTAATGTTCCATTTAACCATGGGAAAAAATCGGAAAAATTCAATGGCTTGAATTTCAAGAGGTGGCAGCAGAAAATGTTATTTTACCTGACCACCTTGAATCTTGCGAGATTCTTTACTGAAACTGCTCCAATACTCAATGAGGGTGAAGAAGATATTCAAGTGATCAGTGCGGTTGATGCTTGGAAACATTCAGACTTTCTGTGCCGAAACTATATATTGAACAGCTTAGCAGACTCGCTATACATCGTGTATAGTAGTATGAAAACTGCTAAGGAGCTGTGGGAGTCGTTGGACCGAAAATATAAGACTGAGGATGCCGGGGCAAAAAAAGTTTATTGTCGGCAGATTCTTGGATTATAAGATGGTGGATTCCAAACCAGTAATCAGTCAAGTGCAAGAACTCCAAGTGATTCTTCACGAAATTCATGCCGAAGGGATGGTTGTGAGTGAAACTTTCCAAGTGGCAGCAATTATTGAGAAATTGCCCCCCGCGTGGAAAGACTTCAAGAACTATCTGAAGCACAAACGAAAGGAAATGAACGTCGAAGAACTGATTGTTAGACTTCGAATTGAAGAAGACAACAAGGGTTCGGAGAAGAAGTGGTTCAGTCCTGATGTTGCTAAAGCCAATGTGGTAGAACATGGTCAAAGGAGTAAGGCCTACAAAAGTAAGGTTGGGTCAGCCGGTGGCAAAGGGACCAAGCAAGGAGTAAAAGGTGGAATTTCTAAAAAGAAATTTCAAGGAAAATGCTTCAACTGTGACAAAGTAGGTCACAAGTCTTCGGAGTGCAGAATGCCAAAGAAGAAGAAGGAAGCAAATGTGGTTGATTACATGGCAAATGACGTGTTGGAGATGAATCTCGCAGCCGTCATTTCTGAAGTAAACATGGTGGGTTCTAACCCGAAAGAGTGGTGGATTGACACTGGTGTTACAAGGCATGTGTGCTCTGATAAAGAGATGTTTAATGCTTTCGAAGCAATTGACAATGGAGAGAAGTTGTTCATGGGAAATTCAGCAACTTCTGAAATCAAAGGACAAGGGAAGGTGGTTCTAAAGATGACTTCAGGGAAAGAGTTGACTCTTAACAACGTGCTATATGTGCCGGAAATCCGCAAGAACCTAGTGTCCGGGTCGCTTTTGAATAAGCATGGGTTTCGTATTGTATTTGAGTCAGACAAAGTTATTTTGTCCAAAAGTGGAATGTTTGTTGGAAAAGGGTATGTTTCCGATGGCATGTTCAAACTAAATGTAATGGTTGTTAAGCCAAAAATGAATAAAGTGAACTCTTCTACTTATTTGATTGAGTCTTCCAATGTGTGGCATGGTAGACTAGGACATGTTAACTATGATTCTTTACGTAGACTAGTTAACTTGAATTCCATACCCGCGTTCCATGTTGATTCGAAACAAAAGTGTGAAACTTGTGTTGAAGCAAAATTGACAAGGTCGTCATTCAAATCAATTGAACAGAATACTGAACCACTTGATTTAATTCACAGTGACTTATGTGATTTAAAATTTGTACAAACGAGAGGTGGCAACAAGTATTTCGTTACTTTTATCGACGATAGCACAAAATACTGCTATGTGTACTTGCTAAAAAGCAAGGATGAAGCGATAGAGAAATTCATTCTCTATAAGATGGAAGTTGAAAATCAACTTAGCAAGAAAATTAAGGTGTTGAGAAGCGATCGAGGTGGTGAGTATGAAGCACCGTTTGCTGAATTCTGTGCACAACACGAAATCATACATGAAACCACCGCACCTTATTCACCGCAACAAAATAGCATTGCTGAAAGGAAAAATCGCACCTTAAAAGAAATGATGAATGCAATGCTAGTAAGTTCTGGGTTACCTCAAAACATGTGGGGGGAGGATGTGTTGTCAACAAATTACCTTTTAAATAAGGTGCCCCGAAAGAAAATGGAAAAGACCCCGTATGAGTTATGAAAAGGAATAAAGTCTTCCTATAAATACTTATGAGTGTGGGGGTGTCTCGATAAAGTGGCTATCCCAACACCAAAGAAGGTGAAGATAGGCCCGAAAACTGTAGATTGCATCTTCATTGGATATGCTCATAACAGTAGTGCTTATCGGTTTCTTGTGTATGAATCGAAAATCTCAGATATACACAAAAACACGATAATGGAATCGAGAAATGCTTCGTTCTTTGAACATGTATTTCCGTATAAGTCCAAAGAAGAGGCAAGCTCTTCTAAACGGACGCATGAGACTATGATTGAAGATAGTCAGGACCAAGAACTAGAAGAGGGGGTCGAGGTTAAACCAAGACGTAGCAAAAGAGAAATAACAGAAAAATCTTATGGTCCAGATTTTCTGACCTATATGCTAGAAAGTGAACCTCGAAGCTATCAAGAAGCTGTAAACTCCTCAGAAGGACCTCAATGGAAAGAGGTCATTAAAAGTGAAATAGATTCCATCTTGCAAAATCATACATGGGAGCTAATGGATCTTCCTCCAGGAAGTAAACCACTAGGCTACAAATGGATTTTCAAATGGAAAATGAAAACAGATGGAACTATTGAAAAGTACAAGGCCAGGTTAGTAATAAAAGGTTACCGACAACGGGAAGACTTTGATTACTTTGATACATATTCTCCAGTAACAAGAATAACATCTATTAGGATGATACTTGCGATTGCTGCTTTGCGGAATCTTGAAGTACATCAAATGGATGTTAAGACTGCCTTCTTGAATGGAGATTTAGATGAAGAAATCTATATGAAACAACCCGAGGGGTTTTCATCTCCAGTGCAGGAAAAGAAAGTCTGCAAATTGGTGAAGTCGTTATATGGCTTAAAACAAGCACCAAAACAATGGCATGAGAAATTCGATAGTGTCATGATGGAATGTGGATTTAAAATCAATTAGTGTGATAAATGTGTTTACGTCAAAGACACGAAAAATGGCTATGTCATTTTATGTCTTTACGTTGACGATATGCTTATTGTTGGTAGCAACGATAAGATGATCAAATCCACCAAAAATATGTTAAATTCAAGATTTAACATGAAAGATATGGGCTTGGCTGATGTTATACTTGGAATCAAAATTTCAAGAACATCAGATGGACTCGTTCTAAGCCAGTCACATTATGTGGACAAAATTCTGGAAAAGTTCAGTAATGATGATACTGGCATGGCTAGAACACCGATAGATACGAGTCAACACCTATCCAAGAATAAAAGTGAAAGTGTTTCTCAAGTAGAATACTCGAGAATCATTGGAAGTCTGATGTACTTAATGAGCTGTACAAGACCAGACATAGCCTACACAGTTAGTAAACTAAGTAGGTATACGAGTAATCCAGGAGCTGATCATTGGAAAGGAATAGTAAGAGTACTAAGGTACTTAAGATTGACTCGTAATTATGGGTTGCATTATGCCAAATATCCAGCGGTCATTGAAGGATATAGTGATGCTAATTGGATATCTGATATGAAAGACTCAAAATCCACGAGTGGATTTGTGTTTACATTGGCAGGTGCAGCTGTTTCTTGGAAATCCTCTAAACAAACAGTAATAGCTCGATCCACTATGGAATCTGAGTTTATAGCTCTAGATAAAAGTGGTGAAGAGGTTGAATGGTTACGCAACTTCTTAGAGGATATTCCAAGATGGTCAAAACCTGTGCCAGCAATTTGCATACACTGTGATAGTCAATCAGCAATTGGAAGGGCACAGAGTAACATGTATAATGGTAAGTCTAGACATATACGTCGTAGACACAATACCATAAGGCAATTACTCTCAACTGGAGTTATCACTATTGACTATGTAAAGTCAAATGATAACATTGCGAATCCGCTAACCAAAGGGTTAAATCGAGAGTTAGTTGAGAAATCATCGAGAGGAATGGGACTTAAACCCTTGAATGGATAAGTCAATACAAAGGAAAACCCAACCTAGTTGACTGGAGATCCCAAGATCTAGGTTCAAAGGGACAACCTAATTGTAAAGACTTGATGTAATCACTGTGGGGGATATTACCTCATGTCCATTCCTGTGATGCGACATTGATGCTCGTGAAGTTGGAGGATAAGCAATTGACTTTTAATGATTCTTATGAATCGAAAATCGAGCCAAGTAATGCGGGTTACTTGTAATAAGAAATCACCTATGGGAGAGAGAAGTGGGGCCGCTTCTAAGGGAATTGTGTGGGCGCAATTCTAGTGATCTCTCACAGAACCAGGCGTATGTTCATGGCCAAAACGAACATAATAATGAGAACTGAAATGTGTTAGGAAGAATCCTGTGTGAAGTGTATCATCGTTTACATAAACAGCAGAACAGTTCAAGGACATCGCGTCTACTGATCAGCCAGTAAAGTAAATATGCTTTCGCAAGGGAAGGTTCAAAGGGTAACACCTACCTATCCTATGCAGGTTTCAACTGTTGAACTATATCACCAAGTCGTCATGTGTCACATGCATGAGTCGCTCCCAATTTTCATTCATGTGGGGGATTGTTGGAAAAACTAGTTTATGGGCTGACTTTGGCACGAGTTTTGAGTGGGACCCGGTTGTTCAATTTGGAAGATGAAAGTTGATTTGTGTTCTCCTCCGTGAGCACATCGAAATCATATACTTACTTGCCAAAGTTGATACTCGGGTGAATGAGAAATTGAGGCTCAAAGTGTACCACTCAAAAGGGAGTTTATGTGGGAAAAATGAATTTGTCCCACATAGGAAAAAGATGAGAAACTCCAAAGGTCATTGTCATTGATGGTAGCCTAGCCTATAAATAGTGGCTCATTTTTCTCATTCCTACACACAAAAATAAAAAGCAAAGGCTTTCAAGTTTAGAATACATAAGAAATTCATTTGCATAGAGTTCGTTTTTTTTTTCTGCATTTCGGTCTTGGTGGTGGTGTAGTTCAGGCACTAGTTCAATTCGTCGGAGTGGTTTCCGTGGTACTCGGAAGCTACTGGTTCTACTGTTGTATCCTGGGAAACGGACGCTCGTTGTAAACCTCAAGCACGAACGGTGAGGGGGCGAATCTTTTTAAAGAAACTGTGTGCAACACAGGCCTCGGGTTAAAAGTTTTCGATTCTATTACTCGTTCTGCGATTTCTCTTTGTTCATGTTTACATTCTGTACGTGTATAGTATTAAGCATGATCCCGCTTGTTTGTTGAATTTGCGTTCATCGTAGTTATTATATTGCTAAACTGCATACCTAATTTCGCGTATACCGGATTTCTGTGCAATTTACCGGATTTCTGGAGTACCAACAGCATATACGGTATTTAATCTGTTAATACCGGATTTAAGCCTATTCCGGTCGATCAGAACTCTAGTTCGGTTGATCGAACCATAATTTTCGGTCGATCACCGCTCAGTCGAAACTTGCCTAAATTTTGCCTAATTATATAACACTAACAATGTCATCTAAAAATTTAAACTGTTAGAGAAAGGGCAACACGAATAAAATCAAATCCAGGATTTACAAAGCGCTCTGTAGTTAAATAAACATATGCATGTTGAAGTAATGACTACATATTGTTGTGCAGATATGATCCCGCTTGTTTGTTTCACCCAATATAAACCCTTAACAGCTAGATCTTCCGGGTTATTCTCCAAGATAGCAGCTATTGAAGTATGAGGGTGAGAATAGTGTTTTATTTTTAAAAATGTGGTTCTTGGTCACAAATTGATAAAACTACATTCAAATAACATTGATGCAACATGGAAAGTCTATTCTAGGCATAGAAGAAATTAAGTCATTTAGGAGATGTATTCAATTGAGACTTTTGAAAATTTCTTTAGACTTTTTAAGTGATAATTTTTGTGGATTTCTTGAACTCTTATAGATTGGTATAAAATTAACAAAAGTGTTTCGTAGATTTTATAGATTTTCATTTTAAAACTTTTGTAATTCAGATGACTTTTAAAAACTTCCATTTAAAATAGAATTCTTTTGAATTTCCATATAAGAGATGGAGGATCAATCCCCATCATCTTACCCCATATAATAAAAAAAAATATTTTAGAAGAAAAAATAAATTAAGTCGCCTTAATTAGATAAATAAATAATCGAAATATATATATATATATATATATATATATATATATATATATATATATATATAGTATCTTTCCATAAAAGAAATATTTAATGTTCAGTATTACCCAATATTTCACACATCTAAAAATAAATAACTTATCAACATATTTTAAATTTAATTACAAATTAGCTCATTTTCAATATAATTTTTTTATTACAAATAGATATTTTACATTAAAAATTGGATGTAGAAAAAGAAAAAAAATATTTTTAATATTTTTAATTGTAAATAATCAAGAAACTTTCAAATGTGAGAAATTTTTGAAAGTTTCTTGATTATTTTCTATTTAATGATATATCGATTATCGTACAATATTAAGTTATCAGAAACTAAAGATCTAAAATGGATCGTGTTAGGTTGGCTCAATTCATATTTCTTTCAGCTCAAACTAGGTTTTCACGTTGGGCTAGACATAACCCATATTTAATCTGTGTCAAGAATGCTCGACGTGTAAAATAATTTCATCTCCTAACATGAACCATTAAACGGTTAGTTTTGTGCAGGTTCAATATTTTTTCTTTAAAAAAAGTCCATCATGATTCTTACGTGTCGGATCATTCTATATTGGTTTTTTTATTTATGTAAAAAAAAAAGAAAGTAGCTAGACATATCTATTAGTTTCTTCATTGTTTTTTTTACTGTTGTTGAAATTCATTGTTTTAGACACGTTTTCATGATCTAACTGGACACTTCATATTTTTAAAATTTTTCAAAGAAGTATTTTAGATAAACCAAATATAAGATGATCTGTTTGGTAAGTAAGAAAGTAAGAAGCCCCTTTGATATCTTCGATTGTCCATTGAGAAATATGAAATCGGGTTATCAAATGATTTTTTGCAATTATTTCTAGTATGGAATGATTAATCATCCACTTCAGTGTCTTATTGAACATAAAGGGTGAGAAATAATCGTTATTAAACATGTATATTTAATCACGATCATATAATAAGAACAAGAGACTTCAATTTACTCTGCACTTCTAAATATTTTTTAGTATAATGTCAAAAAATTAGCAAAACATTTTTTAGAGGGAATTACGACCTATGATGCCTAATAAAGAAAATAAAACGTAAAACTGGCCTTGTGAAGGATTTTACCATCATAAATGTTTGGAATCCGTATTGGGATAAATTGTAATAGTGAAGATCATATATTTACTCAATTCGAGATGTATATATTTGAAATGTGGAAGTGTTTAAAATTTTAGATAGATACACCGTATATTTTATTTTTAGTTGTAAAATTGACTTTTTGAGCAAAGTGTTCAGATTAAGCCCCTGTTTGGTACACATTAAATTTTTAATTTTCATTCTTCTACTCATTTTTAATCACACATTCTTCAATAAAATAATATTTTTCATCACATCAATAACTTTTTCTTTTTTTCAACCACACATTCTCCATCAATCTATTATTTCAAAATACATTCTTCCAAAATAATGTGGCTCAATCACACCCTAAGTATGAAGTTTGAAGGTGAAATACAGGAGTAGAATGAATTCATTTGCTCAAATGCACTAATAAAAATGAATATTAGAAATTTAACTTGTTTACGTTATTACAATTAAATATGCGTTATTGACACTACTAAAAAATAGTTTTTTTACCTACAGAAAATTACCAACGGATTGCATCCGTTGGTAATTAGAAACGAATTATCCATTGGTACAAGTAATTCACGTTCAACTACGATAATTAATAATGAATTTTCCGTTGGTAACGACAATATATTTTTATCAACAGATATTTTGTTTCTCATGTAATCATTTAACATTTTGATCTTTTACCTACGAAATATCCGTAGGTGAAGTACCAAATATTACCAACGGATGCAATCTGTTGGTAATTAGAAACGGATTATCCGTTAGTAAAAGTAATTCACTTTCAACTACGATAATTAACAACGGATATTCCATTGATAATAACAATATCTCTTTACCAACGGATATTCCGTAAGTGACGTGTCGGAAATTACCAACGGATGCAATTCCGTTGGTAAAAGTGGTAGCTCTTCTCCAATGGATATTCTGTGTCTAATGTTATTATTTAATATACGTACCATTTACCAAGAGTTATTCATATTACCAACGGAATTGCCGAAATGCAGATGTGCAAGCAAAGAATAAGAGTTTTACAAATTGATAGTACCAAATTATTGTTCAAGAGAGATATAAATAAATTGTAGTTCGAGATGGACATACATTAATCATCAAGGGGGGTCAACTTAAGCCCTAAGGGAGTCACCTCCGAGAATAATCCAACATTTGTAATTGGAGTCCTATAAAGAAGATTTAATGTAGTAGAAACAACCTATAATGCATGACTTGTAATAACACTATTTTATTTGTGCTCATCCGTATGTCAATAGTGCTAATAATAATGTGATATTAAGACGTGTTTAACCTTGAATGAGTACTGAGGCGAGAATTCTCGCACAGGCACCCTTGGAAGACCTCTAGAGACTCTTTCTAAAATCAAGATTACAAAGCATGACCATTAAAATCGCTACCCGCTATGAACTATAGCCTAAATTGATATTGTGTGTGGGAAAATTGAAATTTAGCCAAATGAACCTAATTCATGGCTTAATCAATTATGACTTCCTCAAATGTAAATTGTTATCACTAAGCGAAGTTTAAGTCCAAAACACACCTACACCTATTACACAATATAACATTGCCGCTATATGTATATATGCGTGTGTATATATATATTAATTTTGCAAGTTTAAAACTTGTGGGGGATTATTTTAAATTAAGAATAAAAGTTTTAATCTTTCAAATTAAAATATTAGAATTTTAGGTTTTTGATTTTCAGTTTAATTCATTTTTTATTCTGTATCGATATTCTTTCAAACTAACTGTGGAAACAAAGTAAAAAGTCCTATTTCATGAAATAAAGTAGGCATTTTGCCCAACCAACCAAAGATCTTTGGCCGGAAACCAACAAAATTAGTAGGAGTGTTGAAAATTATTACAGAAGATACAGTACAAAATTATGGTTTGATAAAGACAAATTAAAAGACAAACAAACATTCAAATTGAATTAGACAGACATGCATGCCAATGACATGAAAACTTAGGATGCAAGAAGACCGCTATAGTACTAGATTCATTAATTCAGTAAACATGCTTCTATTTCCTTTTTTCTCGTGTCTCAGGATGGAACAGAGAAAAATATCTATTGCTTATAAATGAAGGCTTGTCGATTGCATCTAGATTAAAATTTTCCGAGAAGATATTTCGGGAGCCATTTGGCATGGTTCTGAAAAGTCAAAAGGAACTTTTGAGATCCATAAACTAATTGAGATCCGTTTGGCTAATTTTATGTTAGCACTTCTAGTAATTTGAAGAGTTTTAGAGTAAACTGGTTTAATTTGACTTCCTCCAAATGTACTTTAGGAATAGGAAGTACTTTTGAAAATTAGTTTTCAAACAAAAATTAAAATAGTTTTTTTCAAAAACTCTTCTATAAGAAGCAAAAGTTATGTCAAACGGACCCTAAAGCTGTTAATTTGATAATTAATTACACAATTTACGATAAATTTAGATGTCCTAAGTGTTGTATAGTACCATGCATAAGAAAGATGGAACTCTAATTGTCCACTCTTCTTTCTTCAGAATCTTTATAATCTTACACACTTCAAATTATTAATTCTTGTGCCTATGGACATTCTTTAAGATGCACTGCACAATGTTTTCTTTAATTTTATTATTGAAAATAGAATGAGTACAAATCAACTGTTAAACATATCTTAAACTAGACATAGGTTCTCTTTTAATTCCCACAAACAGACATTCACGTCCTTTCAAATGTTACCCCAACATATATACAACTTGTCCAAACAGTAGAAAACCAAGACTTTCATAATTTAATTATAAATTAAAGGCTGCCCACAAAAAGTTGTGAAACATATTAATATTATATACATTGTTGAAGCAAAGATCCTCAACACCTCACATGATAGTAATTAGAGGTGTTTACACATGTATATAAAGTTGAAGATCTCATCAAAACCTAGGGCTTTTTAATAGTTTAAGGTGTGTTTGATTCACAACAGTCAAAGATCTTCATGTAAGATTTAGGGTTTGTTGTATTACTTAAATTATAGTCTTTGAACAAAATCCAACACAAATCACTGTCTTACATGGTTGCATTTGTTATTTTTCATTTGTTGTTCTGTGTAAATTGAATCAATGCACACTTAGCCCCTATTTGGTGAAAATTAAAATTAGATTTTAAGCAGATTTAAAAATTGATGAAATGTGTAATTGAAAAGTCGTAGATTTCACGAAATATGTAGTTAAAATTAATTGTTCACTTTGTCTTAAATTGAAATTTAGATTTTAATTTCCATAAAACAAGTGTTTATTTCTCCAATCACCAATCCATCTTCACAATTAGTTCACACATGGTAGTAGGCCCTACTGCATGGGAAATTCCAATGATTTTTTTTTTTTTTTAATTTTTTTTCCCAAAGATTGATATTGTGATTATATATTAAGTAGATACGAACTAAAATTGTTGGAATTATGGATATAAAGTTTTATTATTAAAGCTCAAATATTTAATGTCGAGGAGGAGGTGACGATCAGATTTTACATAGCAAAAATAAGAGCATAAATTCTGATTTTTTGGTAGAAAACTAGAGGAGAAGAGGCAGTTTAAGGCTACATTATTAATATATTTTCTTCTATTTTTCGAGTTATACATGGTTGCATATATAGAACCATACATACTAGACTTCTATCAACTATTCTAACTACTATTATATCACTCTTACACATTTGACAATGTTTTACTTATAGTAGACCTTACCAACTTGTACTAGCTATAAAATAGTTTAAACTTTTACATCATTATATAGTTGGATAATAACCAAAATCAACAACTAAATACAAACCAAAATATATTTGTTTAATTGACAACAAAGTGTCACCATAACTTCAACACTCCTTCTCAAGGACGGAGTCAGACGTTTGAGGTTGTGGGGTCAAAAATTGAAATACAATTTTTTTACATTTTATTTCTTTGAAATTTGCTCTTTGGCCTGCATCGTTTATTTCCACGATCTACACAACCTCTCTGATTTATTACAACATTTTTGAAAGATTTAATCAAAATGAAGAACCATTGAACCCTCACTTTCATTAAAAAATTCTGGTAGCACAATACATTTGTCAGATGAGAGATTTTTGCGGATGCCATTTAAAATTAAAAGGACCATTACACCATCACTTTCATAATTATGTTCCCAGAAATATCTATGCACTCATAGTTGTACATTATTTTTCATCACTAATATACTTGAGGGTAGGGGTGTCAATGAGTCGAATCAAACCGATTCGTGGGCCGAATTCTACGGGCTTTTTGTGAGCCCGAGCCGAGCAGACACGAGCTTGTGCTCATTCAGAAAAAAGAGGCTCGGTTCGAGCTTTCTCTCAGGCTTTTTCGGAGCCGGGTTGGCCCATTTTTCTTATCTTTTACCAAAATTTTTAACATTTTTAAAAGCCCGAGCCGGGCTCAGCCCATTGCCCTAAAAGAAGGCTCGACTCGAGCTTAGGTGAATCGAGCCAAACTCGAGTTTTTTGCGGGCCGAGCCTGGGCGGCCCAAGCCCACAAATGTTTTTCCCACCACTACTTGAGGGTAAGATGAGAATGCCAAATTATGGACTTGCAAATTGCAATTAGTACTTCAAAAGTCAAGTGAAGACTTCAACTTACCCGCACCATCAATCAAGGCAGGCCCACGGTTGCAGCCCAATCTCATTAATGAGTTGGGACGGATTCTTTACACAAATAAAAATAATAATAATAATAACAAAAAAAAAAATTTGGCGTCAATTGACACCACATGACCCCATGTGGGTCCGTCCCTGCTCCTCCTTGACACTTTGGTTGGAAACCATCAAAAATTTATTCTTCATGCTCAGGCCTTTTTTTTTTCTGTTTTTCGGTGACTGCAAGTTTTGAAGTATCTTTGTTTTCCATTTGATCCAAGCTCTCATGGTTGCAACTCTTTTTCGTAGTTGATCAACTCTTTTTAGCCTTGAATCAACCACATACAGATAGACGTTCCTCTTGCATCGTTTCTTTCCTCAGCAATTTACCAGATTTCCTTTGAGCTTACCGAATTTCAGCTTCTTAGAAGAGCTTACCGGATTTGGATTCAACTTACCGGTTTTAAGCAAATTGAACTTACCGGATTTTAGCTTCACATACCAGATTTCATTGACTTACCGTATATCAACTTAACGCATTTGTGAGGTTACCGTATTTGCTTATTTTATGCATACCGAATTTGGAAGAAAAATGAACTTACCGTATTTGAAAATACTGGTTTTAGTTCACTTACCGTATTTGAAGATATCGATTTTAGTTCACTTATCGTATTTCACTCAAAATCAATACCGACTTTTGGAATACCGTATTTCAACTTCTTCAACTTACCGGATATTAGTGACTTACCGTATATGCAAGCCATTTACCGGTTCTTCCAAGTTTTTTAGCCATTTCTATCACCATCTGAGAGCTTCATTTTCTCAGGGCTTTTATTGAAAATTCTTTTCATCTTATACCAGATTTTGGCTTGACATAGCTTACCAGATTTTTCACTTTCTTGCTTAACTGGATTCACCATTTTTCAATCCTTATACGGCACTTCAAAAACAGCATCAACTGCATTTCTTTTTCTGATTTTTCTGGCTCCTTCATCAGCTGTTTTTCTTCCATTTGTTGGCCAAGAATAAGTTTTTCAGCTCTGAATCCTTGCCAACATACTAGATTTTCTGCATATTTTCAAAACCTGTTTTTTTCATTTTTTTAGCACTTTAATAGACCAATTTTTCTTTTTCTTTTTTTGGCTCCATTCAAAGACCATTTAAGCTCTGATACCACTGCTGGAATTATGGATCTAAAGTTTTATCATTAAAGTTCAAATATTTAATGTCGAGGAAGAGGTGATGACCAGATTTTACATAGCAAAAATAAGAGCATAAATTCTACCAAAAAATCAGAGGAGAAGAGGCGGTTTAAGGCTACATTGTTAATGTATTTTCTTCTGTTTTTCGAGTTATACAAGGCTGCATATATAGAGCCATATATACTAGACTTCTATCAACTATTCTACCTACTAATATACTACTCTTACACATTTGACAATATTTTACTTGTAGTAGACTTTACTAACTTGTACTAGCTATAAAATAGTTTAAACGTTTACATCATTAGATAGTTAGACAATAACCAAAATCTACAACTAAATACAAACCAAAATATATTTGTTTGGTTGACAACAAAGTGTCACCATAACTTCAACAAAAATAACCATTATAAACTCAGACAAACTTTCACATTTATAGTCTGAATTACTGGAAACATGTGTGCACTTTAGATCGTTTTCTGTACTGCGCTGGTAAATAGGACTTAGATTTAATCCATAATACCATTTCACTCCTCGGTTACGAACTTCCTATATTTAGGAATGCCAAAAAATGAGAGACAAATCATAAATAACTCCAACAATTTTTAATTTTTATATTAAGAATTTAAGTTCTCTTGTATTTTGCTACTAGCGTCTACCTAAACAACGAGGAGCGAGTTATGACCAGCAGTCAAATTTATAATTTATAATATTATAATGATGTTTTAAAACTTTTTCTGTATATGTAGATTGATGAACAAACAATCCTTCTGGGAAGTATTCAATTTGCAACCCGAGACATAATTTGATTTTTCCTAAATCCTTCATCTCAAATTCATTTTTCAAATAATTAACAGTTTTGTTGAGCTCTTCAGGAGTTTCAATTAAATTTAAATCATCAACATAAACTGCCACAATTGTAAATCCAATGTTTGTTTTATTTATGAAAACACATGGGCAGACATCATCATTCTTATAGCCCTCATTCAACAAATATTCGCTTAGGCGATTATACTACATGCGTCCAGATTGTTTCAATCCATATAATAATCTTTGCAATTTAATTTGAAACATGGTTCTCAAACATGCATCATTTAAGTTATGCTTTAGGCATATTAAATATTTCAGAGATAACATTAATAGTCATGTCAGATGAGTTGACTATCACGTATTTCAAATTTCATAATTGTCAAGATAACATGATATAGATTTGTGATTTCATCAACGACGATCTTTGCGAAATTCACTATGTTGAGAGTCGTACATTACACATTATGACTTCATTTTTCTCATTTTCTTTTCGCATAAGTATATATCTTTAGATTATTGGACTACAAGTCCAAAAATATCATGTTTCTCTAGTAAAATCAATTTATGATTGCGTCCATTTTATTTGGCCGAACATTACTTCGATCGATATATTTTGACGCATTTATTTTCATTCATGGCGATTCATTTATGATGCAGCACATCATGTACAAAATTGTTGTCGACAACTTTTCGTTTTTCGATTCTATTTCTTACTCTATAACGACATAACTTATTGAGATAGCTCAAATTTCAATATATCAGGTACCTGAACCTCTTCAGGGGTTTTATAATTTGTTATGTCTAAATACTCATTAAGAGTATATGCCTCCTTAATGAAACCATCTTTGCTAATTGCTCCATTTTTGTTCAAAGATTTTTGTATTAGAATCGAACACATCACGCTTCAGGCGTTCCATAGATATATCAAATATAATGATATCAAATTGTCCTCTTAGGACATCAATTCGTATTGGAGCACTTTGATCCTTTTGATCAGTAAATGCATCTAAATAAATTATCTTTCGAACTTCTGGTTCGAGTGATCTTCTGCGAGAATTTAGATAATGATGCATTTGTACATTATTTTGAACTTCTTAATTCCTCCCCCTAATGCTGAAAGAATTGTCCAATCAATTTGACAATAATTTTTTCAGCATTATAAAATATCACCTATTTGGGATAAGGGTTCAAACTATGCATTTATTCTCAGCATTTTTTTATTTTTCATCTCAGTGCATTGTGGTGGTTGATTTTGCATATACTGCACTATCAAAATAATTAGATGAAAAATTAGACTCTGACCATAAGCCAATTGTAATAGGGAGAATTATGATGTTGGCAATGATGCGTAATAGAATTACCCAAACAAAAAGGGAAAAACACTTTGTTCTCAATTAAATTAATTGGAGGCATTTGACAAACAATAGTGTTAAATCACTTATCGACATCTCAACTAACACTTATTCAAATATTGAGATTTATACCCACTAGCATTAACAAGACACAGTCTTGATTATATAATTTGAAAATTATGCTCATAACTTGAGCAATAAATTCGCAAACTTCAGGTTACGAATACCATGCAATCATCTAGTATTTGTATCAAATCTATTAGATACAAATAATATTTAGATGGTCAACGTGGTGAGTGACGGGGCCCCATATATCACCCTAATTTTTTTTAAAAAAATATAGTGAATTGAATCCTATTTTAGATAGTGGCATTTAATGATCAATTGTCGATAAAGAGAACAAGTGATATATATGAATTCATTGGATTGAAGAAACTTCTGGTTCTTCATTGAATATCCATTTGAATTTTAAATTTCGCATCATTATTGATCCAGCAATGGTCCAACTAGTCATGCCAATCAAATTGAACTTCTGGTTCAATATAAGATATATTTCAATTATTTAATTTCGAAGAATATAAATAAACATCATATAGTCATATATCATTCAAATAGTCAAACTAATCAATGTTCTCGTGACATTAATTATATGTTTTCCTTCAGAGATAAACATGAATTCAAAATGATATATTCTTCGAAAATATGATACTTCGAGAACACATTATTTTTAATTATAAATTTTTCAAGAGCAATAGATCAATATTCTTCCAGAATATTGGGATCGTAGTATCATACTCTTCAAGGACAACAACATATTATTATTTGAAATAATAAATTGGATAAAAATTTACTCTTCGAGAGTAAAAATAGAATTTTTTAATTATGCTATTTGATAGCAAATAAAATATAACTAGAACATCAATATATAAATCATAATGTAGAAGAATGGATACGTAAAGAAATTGAATAATTTAATTTGTGATTTCACATAGAAATCAATTAATATTCTTCTGGAATATTGAAATTGTAATAACATGCTCTTCTGGAGCAAATAATATTATTTTAGAATATCAATATAATGTTGTGCTAATTCATGAGTGACAAAATATTTGTAATAGACAGATCTGTAAATAACATTCTTCTGGACTATTGAATCGGAGTGTTTTGCTCTTCAAGAGCAATAATGTATTATTGTTTGAAATAATAAATTGTATAAGAATTTACTCTTCGAGAGTAAAGACATAATTTTTTAATTATCATTTTCGAGAGCAAGTAAAATATTATTAAAACATAAATAATAGTATGCTACTTCAGGAGCAACGAATTATTATTTAGAAAATATTAACTTTTTAGGAGTCGTGTATTATTTGTAGAGATGAACTTCTTCAGGAGCAACAACATTATATTCATTTATGATATCGATCTAAAAAAAATTTCTTAAATCATGAAATAAACTAGATTTCATATAATTCGCTATTCTAGCACAAGTAATATTCTCCTAGAATATTAACATCATATGAAATTTAATATACATAAATTTTGGATCTTCAAGAATGATAAAATATTCTTTTATGGACATTAATAAGTATAGATATGCGCTTTTTTTTTGGATAACATAATAATATGAATAGAATATAAAGTCTACTAGCCACATAGATATGGAGAAAAAAAATTAAACCTGGTATGTGGTATGACACGTGAAACGGATGATGACGTTGATTTATCACAGACGATGACTTTGATTTCTTCTCATCAATTTATCAAATGATTATCGATGCATAACGATGGTGATTGCTGATTAGTGTATACTAGGTGCAACATAACATGACAATATTTATGATATTGACTTTCTATTGATTCAAGCTGCTGCCTCTAGTTGTTGAAGATAAATCTATACTAGATAACCCTTCTTTTTTTTTTTTTTAAGTCAATATCAACATAAGTTACGTGTTTTCCTTCAGGGATAAACACTAATTTAAAATAATATGTACTTCGAAATATGTGCTACTTCGGGAGCACGTTGTATTTTATTATTGCTTCTTCAAGAACAATATATCAATATTCTTCTGAAATATTGAAAATTATAATTTATACTCTTCATGAGCAATAATATTCTTCAAAAATATCAATTATAATATTGTGCTACTTCAGGAGCAACAATAAATTATTTGTAATTGATAAATCTACAATTAATATTTTATAGTAGACAAATATATGAGTATTAAATTCATAAATTATACCCATATTAAAAGGATAAAAATGAGATAATTAATCGAATTATAAACAATAAGCAAATAAATTAAAAACATACCAACTCATGTCTTTGTGCGTGCCTTCACCGTTTCGTATTTTGTTTCACAACTTTATGGCCTCGTGCTGGGCAATCATTCTGTATTATTGGCCAAAACTTCCATGTAGTCCACTAATTAAATCTGCAGACATCAAGCTTGTCCTCGAATGTAGAGCATATCTTGGTTTCGTTGAAAGATCTCGCACATGAAACTCCTCCTTATACTGCATGTCTGTCCGGTGCATTTGTCAGGAAAAATTCTAATATACAGAGTCCTGCCAAAGGGTCTCCAATTAACAATTCCTTTTTGGTGCTAATTCCAAAATTCAGTCGGAGCATTATTAATGCAAATCCTACTTGACCTGCCTCCTATAACTAAAAACAGTAGGCTCCAAAATTACTATTTGTAATTGGGTGCAAATTTGGGCTCAGATGAATAGGCTACTAAAAATTTTTGTAAGAAAAAATTGTAATTAGATAAAAGCGATCGTGCTGATAACGTGTTATATAATAGAGAAGAAGAAGAAGAGAATTAAGTCAATAGACTTGTGTGTATTTTATTAATGAACAAAGCCCTATATTTATAGGTAAGAATCGGGGATACAATGGTAATAATTTCTAGGGCTGCAGGGGTATAATTGTCATTCACTACAAATCCTAATAAACTTTCCTTTTACAACAGTTCATTGGTTATTATTAATTAATTGTTGGAAATTGGTTTAGAATTGAGAAATTTGGTTAAGCATAAAAATGGAAAAATGACTTTTTATGTCAATTTCAACCAAATAGTCAGACTTGATCTAATAGTGAAATTACGAATGTAAATAAACTAATTTGTTCTACTCGTTTAATAGATCATCATGATATATTTGAAATCTCAAAACCAATTTTAAATGAATAAGAAATTGTGCTCCAAAGTTGGAAGGAAAATAGAAAAAAAAAAAAAACTGGCCAGAATTTTTGCCTAACTCCGTCGCTTACCTATCCCTCAAGAGACGGAGCTGTCACTCGAGCAATAGGCTAACGACAAACACACAAAAAAATTTTGTAAATATTTTGACGCTGACGCTTGAGCAAAAGGCCAGCGACAGCAAGTGATGCCAGTGTTCGTAAAATTGCGATTTGACACACAACACTTCACTAGCAACCCCACATTCTCTATAAATAATACTATTTGGACATCCATAAGATGTCATATATCACTTTTGCATTCAGCATTACATTGAATCTCCTACATAATCATTTCCAAAATCATTCAAAACTTTTTCCTTGTAGAGAGAGAAATTCTGTCAAAAAAGTTAATTGAAACTTGTGATTTTAAGTGCTTCTACCACAAGACATATCCGTTGTATTTTGGGAGATAATTGTCGTAATCCGTGAGTGCCGTTGCGGGACAATATTGTCTTAATAAAATAGTGATATTTCTTTGCCTTGAATTTCCTTCTTCTTCTTCTTTCTTGCTTTATTTTTGGTTTGTATACCATAAAGTTCTTTCCATATTTTGTTTTGTTTAATTATGCTCATACAAATTAAACTTGGTTCAAGATATCACATTCATTAATTAGCTAAGTAAGTTCGATAGTATTTCACTAAGGAAAGTACAAAGTCAAAAGCTATCTTACCTGATGCAATGTTTTTCCGCTTTCTCTACAATGCATCATAAATTTTCGCATTGCATATGTATGTTCGAATTTTCATTCACGTGGAAGATTGTTGGAAATTGGTTTAAAATTGAGAAAATTGGTTAAGTATGAAAATGGAAAAAAGTGACTTTCGTATTAATTTCGGTCAAATATTCGGATTTCATTCGATAGTCAAATTACGAATGTAAATATACTAACTTGTTCTACTCGTCGAATAGATCATCGTGATATATTTAGAATCTCAAAATCAATTTCGGATAAATGATAAATTACGGTCCAAAGTTGGAAGGAAAATAGAGCAAAACTGGCCTGGATTTGTGTCTAACTCCGTCGCTCACCTATCGCTCGAGCAACAGGCGGGTGAAAAGTTTCTATTAATATTTTGACACTGGTGCTCGAGCGAGAGGCCAGCAACATGTTAGGGACAACAAGTGATGCTTCTGTTCGTAAAGTTGCAAAGTTTGGTACGCAACACTTCACCCACAATTTTTCATCCTCTATAGGACTATTTGGACGTCTATAAGGCATTTCATACCACTTTTGCACTGAGCATTGCATTGAATCTCCTACAAAATCATTCAAAACTTCTTCCTTGTAGAGAGGAAAGTTCTGTCAAAAAGGTTTATCGAAACTAGTGGTTGGAACTGCTTCTATCACAAATCTTATCATTTGTATCTTGAGAGACAAATGCCGTAATACGAGGCACCACTGTGAAGCAGTATTATCTTAAGAAAATAGTGATATTTCACTTGCCTCAAATTTTCTTCTTCTTCTTCTTTTCTTTTTGGTTTGTATACCATAAAGTTCTTTCCAATTACGCTCATGCGAATTAAACTTTGTCATTTTATTTGTTCATTTCAAAACAACCTTTCACTATAAAACATCCAATAATATTTCACATCAATATAAAAAAAAAAATGAAGAAGAAGAAGAATTTTAATGGAAGCATTTTAATAAAGTGGAACTTCTTAATAATAAAATATGCCACTTTTGGGATTACACTAATCATATTGGAGCTTTATTTTCACGCTTGTTAAAGTTGTATATTGATGTTTGGATACTTCGTAATAAACTGAATAAAATACAATTATAAGTGTATTATATAATCATATATTATTAGTATAAAAAGAGAAGTGATAATTAGTAAAGATACTCTATAGAAACTTTAAAATCCTAAGGAAAAGGAAAATTCTTGCTGATATTTATTTGGCCGGCTATGACTCCATATTAGCTTACTGAATAAAAATATTGTCCAACGACTTGTCTTATTTTTCTTCAAATTTATCTAAAATTTAAATCAATTAAAAATCACCAATTATTTATAATTTTAAGATTTTCATCTAACTTCTTTCAGTTTTATTTCTGTCGTTAATATGTTTCCTCGTATGCACCCGACAATATTTCATTAAGAGTCTTAACACGTGCAACTTCCCTAAATAGTTGCTGAGTTAATCTATAACAAAAACATTTTTGCTTGTTTGCTTTTGATTGCGTTATAGCTCTATAACTCATTTTAAGTTTATAGTTGAATGACCTACGAGTTTCTTGTTCATCACGTAACTTTACTTTGTTTTAAAGCGATCGATTAAATTTCATATTGTTTTCTAAAAATAACATCAAAGTTTTTCATATTACATATTCCTTTAAAAAAACAATCGGAATTTGACTCAACAAAATTGAATTACAACAACTTTTTTCAAAAGAAAGATCATCCCAACTAAAAATGTAAATAGTAACAACCAACAAGACATCAAGATGAGGTCAACAAATCTGTACTCAAATTCGGAATGCTCACCTAATTTGATACCATATTCAATCAATTCATCTAAAAATTTAAATTTATTAATATAAATCATCCTCGGATAATAAAAAAAGGAAGAATTTACAACGTCAACAACTATAAGGATCCATTTTATTGGCAAAGATGGAAAGGTAAACCAATTCCATGCAAGTTGAAAAATAAAAACTCTCCTAAAATCCTAAATCATAGGAAATCATTTTTCACGAAATTGGTTGAAAACAAGTTTAAAATGGTTATACTTTGAAATTTGAACTATATTTCCGTTTTCGTATCAAACAGTCAAAGTAGAATTAGAATTCCTCGTATGTGACATTTTTCATGGAATTGGTTGCTATCAAACAGACCCTAAAAGTAAAATCCAAATTTAAGCCTCCGTTTGGCCCACATTCTTTCTATAAGAATACATTTTTAAATAGTGTATTGATGAAAAATATGTGATAAAAAAAAGGAAAATTTTGAATTTACGTGTAATATCATTTTTTTTTAATAATGTGTGGTTGAAATGATATCAAAACACAGTTTAAAAATGTTTTTTTATTTTTTTCAAAGAATGATGCTCAAACAATGGCTAAATCTTGGTCTCGTCGATATGGCCGAGCACAACCCGCCAAAATCCACTACCCTTGACTTCTACACACGTGATCATCTCACCAGTATCCAAGCAATCCTGCCGGCAACAATTGGTACCAGCGTTATCTTTAATGATTTGCACATAATAATCCTGTTCTTAATCACCGTTGTTATATAAGGTTGACGAAATTAATGATTCTTACAAATCTAAATTATAAGTAGCTTACTTGGGAAAGGAGGGACAGGTTATTTTTGAGTGAGACTTATTTTACCACCTTGCAGGGTGGTGAATTCTCCTAATCTCTTTCTTCATCTGCTTCTATTGTTCATAATCATTTCTTGAGAGAGAATTAGAAATAGATGGGGAATTGTCAAGCTGTAGATGCTGCAGTACTTGAAATACAACATCCAGGAGGTAAATTAGAGAGAATGTACAGGCCGGTAACGGCTAGTGAGGTGATGAAAATGAATCCGGGACATTATGTCTCCTTGATAATTCCATTGCCAATCTCCGGCGAAGAGAAATCGGATGAAAAGACTGCGCATTTCACTCGCGTTAAGCTTCTCCGGCCTACTGATACTTTAGTTCTTGGCCGGGCTTATCGACTTATCACCACACAAGGTTAGTTAATTGCTTGAGTTTACGTGTGTTTATGAATACTTCTTGTGATTTTGTGGTATATATTGAAGTTTTACATTATGCTTTTTGACATTTAGATGTAATTAAAGTGCTGAAAGCAAAAAAGTATGCAAAGATGAAGGAAAACAAACCCAAATCTGGCGAGCAGTTGCCGGTTGTTTTAGACAATCAGTGTTCCAGTCAAGAGCCCGAAACACGAAAACCTGCATCGGAGAAGAACGATCAGGTAATCTCGAGTTAATAAGCACTTTTTTGCAGTAATTTTGTAAATATTTGTTATGTATTGATTCTCTTTTTCATAGCTTTATAGATGCAAGAAATATAAAGAAGAGACTATGGTGACTAGTACACAAAAAGCAGTAAATTACTATATAACAACAATTGAGAGAAAAAAAAAATGCTATAATGCAATTCACACATTTTGAGAAGGATTTTTCATTACCTGTTTCAGGCCATGAGACATGACAGACATTACCTGTTTCAGGCCATGAGACATGACAGACATAAGCCAAGGCCATCAGGATCGACAAATTTCACAGGACGTCCCAAATCCTGGCATCCATCTCTACAAAGCATTTCTGAGATGTCACATTCTATTCATTAAGAGGATTTTCGCACCTGGAACAGAGATATAGTAAAACCACAGAAGATTATCGACATTCTACAACACCATCTATTACGATTCTAGAACTTGATATACGCTGAGTTACAACTTATAACACCTTTGTACTGGAAAAAATAGAATTTCTAAATAAAATTCTTGACTACAGTATTTTCACAAGAAATAGCAAACCACCACCATAGTTTCCTCGTGTCATTGACTGATTAAGCAAAGAAGATAATGGAGATATAGAATAAGAGGCTGCTATAAGTTGCGCAATTTGGAGATCCAACTCTCCCAGTCCCGATCAATGTAAATTTTGAGCCCATAACAAGGAAGTTCGAGCAGCCAACGGTGCTCCGGGGAGTTTTTTTCTCCTTAAGCGCAATCATCATATCTGTAAAAGGCTCTATCAATATCGTCCCAGGTCCCCCATACTCTTGATGCAAGAATTCATTGAAAATCTGTTATCATAGATTTTAAACAACCGTGTTAAATTCAATTTATTTGGACCATTTATTTAAAAGGATCAAGACATCACAGAAAGTTAGAAATTTAAAATAGTAGGCTGTGTGGGATATTGTTCCTTGATCTTTTTTAATATGAGATATTTGCTCCAAGAGTCGATGAACAAACTATTTCCACATCAAAAACACGTTAAAATCTCAGAGGAACATATATTTCTTTGATTTCAATTATTTCTAGAAGAAACATCAGCAGTACAGATTACAATAAGCAAAACTATGATAAACAAGTTAAGAAGTAAAGGCCGAGATACATATACTGATAAATGCATATATCTAGAAGGATAGCTTCTTGGGGGACCCCAGAAGAGGACAACCAACATTCTCAACAACACAGCGGCCAGCAAGACGAATTAAAGACAACCAAATATGACCACATATAGACTACAAAAGGATGATACAAAATTAGCCTTTTGCTTCCACAAAGATCAATCAAATGAGCATTTTAATAGAATTTCAAGTTATTAATTACTAATACCTTTTAAGATTTTACAGTTTCCTTGTACAAAGAAAAGTAGAGATCATTGTAAGGCCGGCGGACAGACTGTCTCCAAGCAAATATCTCTTTTTGGGATAAACTAAACAAAATTCTTAGAAGAATTTCAATGAAAGAATCCAAGTTGGCTAATGATGCTCATGCTTGAAGGTGTAAAAACACAATTAATGAAACCAGGAGAAGTAACATAGTAAATTCATTCTCTTTTCCAACAAATATTATAAATGACATCACCTGTATTTGAGTTTCAACCTTGCCACTCCATCACAAAACATGTACCCGTAACTAGTGAACAAAGATTCTTTGATAGAAGCCTTTAGCATATTACAACCGAAGACATGACAAATATTCAGACGAGGATCAGGCACTCAACCATAGCAAAGAGTTCTGGAACTACATCGACAAAGTTTAGCAATGATGTAATTTGTGTGGATGGAAGAAAGAAATTTTCACATTTTTAATCTTCTAGAATATAAATTACACAATGAAATATTAATTACCTTTGTTTTATCATATTCATTCAAAGACAACCGCCGGATATCTGTTTCTTATTATCATAGACTATAACACCTTATGGGAGCTTTGTCAATCCTATCTTTTAAATCGATTGATTCAACTTGAAACTGAGGTAGACCTGACCTGACAAAGGTGTTTCCTTCATATTGACTGACGATCAATCTAATTATTATCTATTTCAAAAGTTTAAAAAATATAATTTTTTTAACATATAACTAATAGGGAAAACTTTGCTGGTAACTAAGTATAGGTGGAATTAAATTCCTAAACTACAATATAATATTATGGACAGAATCCACTAAAATGACTTCAACAGCAATATTTTCCCATTCTGATGAAGGGAAAACCCATTGCACGCCTAGTATCCTTTGTTATTGTTCTTAAAGTTCAGAACAAACAACCATCATGCAGTCAACATATATTTCTCTTCACATACTATATAAAAACACTGAATCCAAAACTGAAAACAAACATATGGGCATGTCTTCGCATTGAGAATAAAAAAGAAGCATCATTTTGTAATATTTCGTATTTTACTAACCCCAAATAGACAATTAGACCTCCTCTCAATCAACTCAAGGGATTTTTAATGCATTAAATCATACATTTTAGTCAGCCATTCGAAGGCCAATGCAATCAAGATTAACAAATAGCAACATTAAAACCAGTTATGTGCATTTTAATTGCAAGTAAATTCAAGCTATATATAATGAAGCCTAATCAAAACTGAGTTATAAAAGCACAGAAAATTGCATTGGATCCTGTTAGATTTGATCTTACATTTCTACCATAGTTTGATTGCATCTGAGATTATTTATTCGAATCATTCTCCACTTTTTGAAAGAATCCAAGATTGTTAATATATATATGATCCTGTCTGTCGTTGCTTTTGGTAGTGATTTTCATCACTTTTCTGACTGTTAAGCCGCAATTATGGACCATTTGTGTGTAGTGTGGGGGCCACATTTTTGACCCAACGGTCAGATTTCTACTTTTAATCCCAATTTAAGCAAAAACAGATTATATATATATATATATATATCAACGTCCACTTTCATGATAATTTCAACCGAGCTATGAGTTGCTTTCTTCGCCTTGTTTACTGCAACTCAAATATAGACATTACTGTGAGGTCCTCAAGATAGACAACCATTCTATGAGTGATAGCCTGGTTTGTTTGAGCCCTGTCATATTTACTCTCAATTCAACTTCAGCTTGCAATTTTAATGCTGTAATCTAATCAAATATTGAATCCCAATGAAGCAAAATCACCATCGCAGCCATGTAACGGCTTACTAAACAGAACTGATTTTCTGACAAGATACAACCCTTTATATCATAATGGCTCTGACATTTTCCACATACAACCTTCCGAAGTCAAATTAAAAATACAAAATTTATCAGATGGTTTCACATTAAACAGACACAAATTATTCATCACAAACATTTATAGCAACAAAAAAGAAGGAAAAAAAGGGGTGGGGGGGGGGGGGGGTATTTCTAAGACCACTACGACACTAGCTACAGCGAAAGGATTCCGTACGAGGGAAAATACAATCTTGTTAGTTGCACAGTCGAGTGCTGCACACCAAACATGCCTTCTGTTCAAGCAAAGTAAAAACAATTCTAAATAATTACCTCTGAACAGACATTGACAACAGTATGAAGGTCATTCCCAAAAGTTTCTTTTTCCTTCGACAGTTTCTTCAATAACTCAGCTTTGAATTTCTGGGTTTCCTACATTTTTCCACATAGACTCAAGAAAAATCAGTAAAACATTATGCACAATTTAAAAATACTATCTTGAGTGATTCTTGACTTACAGCTGCGGCAAATTCTGGGATGGGGTCAGGATAGGTGTATTTTTGAGATTGTGTTGCATTGAAAGCCCTTGATAATGTTTTTGCTGGGATTAAGATTCGACGGGTGCGCAGGATAGTGCCAAGAATGTTGGGGTTTTGGGCGGGAACCACCGTGGGTTGAGGGAACGGTGGCCGGAATGACGGTGCAAAGTGACGCCATATTCGGTGGACACTAACGTACGCCATGTGTGCGCCTGGTAAAGAGAGTGAAAATGGCCCAGTCAAATGTTGGGCCATTTGAAGTGTTTGTTAAGTCCATAACAGTGAGAAATTTCGAAATTGACATATTACAAATATAGCACTAAATGGGCGGAACAAGAGCATATGAAACTCTTCCATAGACTTTCACTTGTAGCACTATCTTTTAATTTGGAAACAATGTTAGACACACAGAAATATTTCATTTCGGTTGCCAAACTTTATTTTTGCTCTAAAGTATCATTGAAGTTTACCTTTTTGAATTTGTAGCTTTCCGTTAGTTTTCATGACGTTTCAACAATTAAAATGGCAATAACGTAGAGGTTTTTCATGTTAGACTAACGAAAATTAACTATAATATGACCAAACTAAAGCAAAATGCTAACTTTAATAATCACTTTCTAATGAAAATAAAGTTCAATAACTAATATGAAACTTCGATCTAAACAAAGTGGCCTTTTTTTTTTTTTTTTTTTTTTACCCCCTTTTTTCTCAAGTACGCAAACAACTATACCAAGGTTACCTAGTAATAAGAAAGAAAACGAAGTTGCCTCCACGGGCATGGTGCAGCGGTAAAGCAGGAAGATGTCAAATGGAGTATCGGCGGTTCGATTCCTAGCGGAAGCAAAGTCATAACGCGTTTTGTCTGTTCCTCCGGGGGTCCTGTCTGTGCTCAAGGAAGATCCAATGGGAGGGTGATCACATGCCGAATGTCCAGTCCAAATGTGTATAGACTGTATCCGCATCTGGATTAACACGGGTGTCAAACCGGGGGGGAAGACCGGCACTCCCCAGGACTTAGTCGGACATAAGCTTGGACACCTGGGTTATTAAAAAAAAAAATGAAGTTAGGGACAATTCGGGTTGGGAAATACTTATATTTACTTTTCCATTCTTGGTCGAGAGTCTCTATAATAATCCAAATATTTTATTCTTCAGTATTTTATTTTTATCGTATTGTTACTTTTGTCAAGCAATCTAATATTATCAAACAAGTCCAAAACAATATCATCCTCGAGTTAGTAAGCCCTTGTTTGATAGTCACTCTTTGGGAAGAATGAGTTTTTGAATAGTAAATTTTTGGAGATTATGTGATTAAAAATGATTATGAGTGAAAAAAAAAAAAAAAAAGAATTTCTAAAGAATGATAGTCAAACGGGGATATAATCAAATCTCCGCAATAATCTCCATATTCACACTATACATTCAATCTCAAAGCTCTGTTGATTATGATTAGTGCTAAACAACAAATTTTTAATTTCATTTCTTATGATCAGACAGGGAAAAAATCCTGACATATCTTTGTCTAAACTGTTATTTCTTGACCATTTCGTAGCCACTTTTGTCTATATATGTAAAAATCTCAGAAGCTGCCAGTT
Source organism: Osmanthus fragrans (assembly GCA_019395295.1). Classification (NCBI taxonomy): domain Eukaryota; kingdom Viridiplantae; phylum Streptophyta; class Magnoliopsida; order Lamiales; family Oleaceae; genus Osmanthus; species Osmanthus fragrans. The sequence continues at coordinate 22,515,486 of CM033342.1, forward strand.
TCTTTTCCTATTAATCAATTTTAAAGTATACATCCCAAATTGCTTTCTCTGAAAAAGACAGAAAAAAAAATCATATAAATGATCAAATAAATCAGTGGTTTATTGGAATGGAGGTCCATGCACTATCACAAAGCAATAAAGAAGATGACATTTACACGCTCCTCTCCACATACACATATACATACACACATTATATATATAGCTATCCCCCCCCCCCCCCCCCCCCCCCCCAAACCCAAGAAATAAAACTAAAAAATCTCCCATTCATTTCTTGGAATCCAAAGAGAAAAATGTGAGTTGGAAAGAGGAAAATTGGGCACCTCTTTCTGCTAAAAACGCGTCTTTTGACACGTCATTGCAATGCATATCACATGTTAGTTTCAAATTGAATTTAGATATTTTTGTAGTATCTAATTATAATTAACTTACTATTTACCCCTCTCTAGGCTAAATATATTACTTGCCACAAGAATATGAGGGTGCTTGGTGGGAATTAAAATCATATTTTTATTAGATTGTGATAGAAGTTTTTGAAATGTGTGGTTAAAAAGTCGTGGGACCCAAAAAAGATGTGATTGATATTAATTGTTTGACTTTGATTTAGATTAAAATCTAGAACAAACATGTGCACTACATGTTTAGTGTATTAAATTGGAAAATATAGGACGAAATAACGGACAAATATTTTACATGCACATCTCTTTTTGAATCTTATATGTTGGATCATGTCAAATAGAAGATAATATTTTACTAGTGAGTATAATTCAGTATTTTAAAAAACGCACTTATGCACGAAGTGTGGACGAAACGACACACATTGACAATAAATGTGAAATTAACAGTAAAGTTGACCACTTAATATGTGACTAGGTGCGACTAATCGTGAATTTTTTTATTTTTTATTTTTTCATTTTTGTAAAAGCTTTTTATTTGACTTTAGTTTCAAATTTTTCCTTTGAAAATTGTATAATTTACTAATTGTAAGAATTATTAAGTAAATAAAGAAATTTATAATTTTAGATGTTTTGAATGTATTATTTTAATTATTAAATAATTTTAGAATGATTAAAAATAAGAAAATATTTTTTTTACTCTCACCTAGACTTGTCATGGTTGAAACTGGACATCTATGTTTTACTCTTTTTATAACACTGATATAATCAAATTATTACATAATTGCATAAATTGCAACTGTTATCTTCAACCTATAGCATATTAAACTCCTCGGGGTATCACTTTTTAGTGCAAAAGGGCCTCATAGACAAAACTGTCGTTCAACACCCTCATGAATTAAGTCTCGTCTCCTATTAATTTAGGGTCGCCATATAATCTTTTTCCACCACTTCACTCGAAATTCAATACTAACTTAGAAAATGTTGCTAGCTGCTGCTAAATTAATGTAATATGAAGGAAATTATCACTATTACTTTTCTCTACACCTTTAGACTGAACCTTGGAAAAAAAAAATTGCAATTTCAATGAGACAAAAAGGATTTTTGGTTTTTGTTTTATCTTTTTTCCCACTGAAATTCAACATGAAATGACCCCATGAACTTGAACAGTTGATTTCTTGCATTCAGCATAAAATCACAGATATATGTTCAAAACTGTGAGAATCATTCTCACTTTTAAAACTTTTTATTTTTGCAGGGTCCAATAGTACAACTTTACAGGAACCCCAATAGCATATGTTTTCACAACTTCAAAGAAAAAAAGGGTAAAAAGATAAATTTTAAGGGTCCTCTTTGGCCAAATAAAGTTGAAAATTCTATCACAAAAGGGTGTATGGAGAGCGTTTCCTAAGCCCCTACAAACCCTCCATTTCATTGGGAGAGAAAAAAAGTATTTTTGGCTTTTAGGGAATTGTACTTTGGATTCTCTTTAACAACCATTCACTCGAGGTACAAAATCAAAGAACATGAGACTTCATATGCAAAAATAAATAAATAAATCATAACAATGTTATGTGTACTCTCTCCTTTACTCGATCCCACCCGTCCCGCTCACATTGGGGCGAGTAGAACACATTTGTCGGAAGTGAGTTCCGACCCCCATGTGAGAGCACTGGTGGGTAGAATAATCCAAAAGGTACAAATGGTTTAATAAAAAAAAAAAAATTGGGGGGGGGGGGGGGTGTTAAAGAACCCTAAGCCATTTTGTCACACCTCTACCTTTCCTCTTTATTTTTTATTTTATCCATTGAAAGTAATCTCCTTTTTCTTTTCTTTTTTTCCTTTGGGAGTTGGGGCATTTAGCATCACAAGTTTTCCTTTAAAATATTTTATTCTGAGTTATACATTTTATATGTTATTTAAATCGTTTCATATTAAAGTTTAAGTTGTTATAAATTGAATTAAGCAGGACTTGATTTATCTGCATGAACACATTCTCTTACATGCAGACTAATATTCATGTGGTTTGCTCTAATATTATGTTAAAGGCTCCTTAAAAGCAGCCAAGTTTTTTCGGTTTAAAAGATACTCCTTGTTTATTATTCTATCAAATTTCACTGTTATTTACCAAACATGCACTAAAAGCCTTTGAACTTAGCCAATTGTAGAAGAATATATTTAACTATACTTTATCTTCAAGACTAGGAATTAGATTAATTCAAAAATTGTGACGAATCCTATTTACATATTATGTCTTAATTATAGGAAATGCAATCAACCATCTAGAAATCTCTGATTTTTTTGTGTGTGGCGCCAATGAAGGGGCAATTTAGTGGAAATCTATTCGTGACAATGACACCATCCCCAAATTCTTATTGATTTTATCAATTTTGCATTCATTGAGCCATTTAGGATTAGGACCCATGACTATAGCTACGGCCACCTACTCAATACATTTTTCAAAGTCCATTTATTTAGCTATATTATTACTTTTAGTTAGGCAAATGTTACAACTTTTTGACCCTTATGAAAGGGATTATGAGCATTTATATCTACAAAATGTTTTTATTGTTTAATGTGAATAGTTTGAGATATAGATTTTCTTACAACAAAGTCTATAAATTATACCTTATAACATCAATCTTTATATATAATTCATAAGGACGTCTTGTTCTAACTTCTAGCGGCACATTGTAATACTGCATCAAATTCAGATAGATCGATATGATAATAAATCAAATAGAATACCATGTGCCCTCTATTGCATAGATAAGAATTTGCATTTTGTTAAAAAAAAAAAAAAAAAATGGTGTTAGACAGAAAAGGAAATAAGAGTAGGAAAAACTTGCACATGGCAAAAAGAAAGAAAGGAAAATATTCGGATACAATAAAAAGTAAGATAAGATCTTGGTGCATATCAAGAAAATGAAAAAGATTATCAAATACTTTACCAAACTGAAGAGGTGATTTATATGCAAATGCACACGGCCGAAAGGTAAAGTGAAAAGAAGAGAGAAAAAAAGGGAGAAACAGGGAAAAAGACGTTAATTGATTATTCCTCTTATGTGAACTTAATAAATTTATATTCTCTCTTAACAATATATAAAATACTACATCAGTACATCACGTCCAATGCACAAACATTTTTTATTTTTATTTTTTATAATTGAAGTAATTATCATCTTGTGTTTTAAATCTTAGTCCACAAGAGAAATGCACAAAAATTAACAATAGAACTGCTAAGTATTGTAATCCACAATTAATTTAGATAAAATTGGATTAATTATGGGAAAATGGATTCCATAAAGTGGAACAATTTTAAAAAGTCTTGTCCATGTCATTGTCGATTATGTCAATCCCGAGTTGTCCCCAAATTAATATCAGTCATACAATTCTAAGTAGATATACTATTACTTGTTCTCAAAACTTATCCTCAAATTTTAAAGACGTGAGATTTTGTTCATAGTTTCCCATCGTCTCATATTCACATTAAACGATAATCTTGTAGCCCTCATCCTCGAATTAAAAAGAATCACACGAGCTATGAAGACCCAACTATTCCACTACGCCAAAGGCCACTGTCTTCTGTGGACACAGTGGATTTTTTCGGCCTTCAAAACAATGGTGCCCACAACTTCATTCGGCTGCAACTAGATTCAATTAGTGCATCCATAGTAGCATGTCTAGAGTCTAGTTTTAATACCACTCGTAGAACTATGTTCAATTTCAGAAGGTTAACATATTTTGTCGAGTAGCCACCAATTTTCTAATTCTTGTCCAACCCATGTGAGGTTTTGTTCGTACTTTTCCGATAGATCAGTAAAAATATTTCATTTAGCTAATGTATTCAGGGTTGACACGTGGATAAATTCGACTACTCCCAAATTATTACAATTTTTTTTTTCTTTTTGGGTTCTAGAAGCTGATATTTAGATGCCATTCCAACAAGGTAATAATGTATGACTTTACTAGCGAAAATTCTGTCACAACCTAGTCGTTTTTTCTTCATTGTGGACCATTAAACCAGCTGTTTGATGTTTCAAGGTACATGAAATATGATTTGAGGATTTCTCCATTATTAGTACTTTCTATTTAGTACATGTATGGTTTGTTGGGATAGAATTAGTCCCTGAATAATGGAAGTACTATCTGAACTATATCGTATATCATACATATAAAGGCCAATGTGCCATGTTTTTTTAATGTAAATCAATAAACAATAAGTTGGGATGTGGAAACATCAACTTTAATTCCTCCCACCTTTTTTATTTTTAAAGGTTGAACCCCAACATTGAGGATTCCTCACTGCCCCCGAGACATAGTTCAGTGGTACAAATGACAGGAGTGCGGTAATCTCAGCTGAACTGACAGTCTCAATGTGAGGGTTCGATTCCTACCTCTTACAAGATATGAAATTGGATTCTTTGTGGGTACCAGTATGGCAGCTCTTGTACCCTGATTTGTTTAGGTATATTTCGCAATTTATCTCCTCCACATTTGACGCTGTAATTGCAACAGTTAATCCAGTGCAAGGAAATTGATATTTAACCCCTGGCTTTCATTTTATTTTGCTATAAAAAAAAAAAAAAAACGAAGTCAAAAATTAAGATTAACATCAAGCATACATTTCATAGAATTTATAAGTAATATTCACTTTTCCATTGCTTTTTTTTTTTTTGAAAATTAAAATTTTAACAAAATGAAATGAATCCTAACTATAATACTAAACGAATAGGGGCCCCGCTGGTGCCCCCTCCAATAGGGGGCGCCACGTCTTCCCCTGTCAAAGGCCCCTGTTTGAATAGCAAGGTCCTGAATCCCAAACAGTAACATAGAATTGGAGGGGGCACCACGTCTTCCCCTGTTAAAGGCCCCTGTTTGAGTAGCAAGGTCCTGAATCCAAACAGTAGCATAGAAAGGTAGCTCTCATGTCTGAAATTAGGGGAAGATAAGACAGCAAACATGGGCCATTCACGAGATTGCACTGTTTAAGGAGTCATATTCTTAAATCGCTCTTTTTAAATGTTTGAGGGACCAATTCCTAGTCCACACCACACCCCAATGCTTCACAAAATTCCATCTTTCTACCTATAAAGTTTTCCCAGCATTTAATAAAACAAATTACAAAACTACAAAATCTCGTTGTCATTCACATGCATGGCACAGACCCTGTATTTTCATGCGGTGGGGGATTGGGGTTGGGTTGGGGATGGAAGTAATAAAATATTAAAATCTATATAAATAATTTCTCATTTTATTTATTCCAAATACATCACTCACCAAACAAGGCCCCAAAGACCTCTGTATGATTTGGCAAACTTTAGGTCATTAAAAAAAAAATACAAAACAAAAACAAAAAATTAGTGAAAAAGAATACCAGCATGTATCCGTTACACACACAAAACATCACTCAAAATAGCGTCCCACAAATCGTTAGGACAATCAAGAAATGGACACTTCCCTCAGAAAAAGAGAAAAGCACACGTGCAGAATATAATGTAAGCGTGTACACAAATCACTCAAAATTTTAAAAAAAAAAAATGATGAAAGAAAAAAAGAAGTCTTAATTTGATGGAGCCATGAATCTTTTTTCTTCACTGCTTTCCATAATTTCTTCATGTCTTCTTGAAATAGGCGGGGGGTGGCTGATGCAATGATGGTGGCCTAGTAGAGTAGCTTGACTCATATTTCATCAACTTCTTCATTCAATAATCAATTAATGCTGCCTTTGAATTCAGTCACTCTCCCCACTTTCATTTCATACTCCATGACTCCACTAGATATTAAACAATTTTTTCACACTCCAAAATAATATGTACTAAATCCCCTTCCCTAGGGAATCAGCAAGGCCAATTCATGATTTCAAAAAAAAAAAGCAAGGCCAATTCATAAAATATTCATGAATGGCAATGCCCACCAAAAAGTTTATAGTAGTCTCCCAAACTGTCCAAACCTTTGTACATACATTATACCTACTACCTTATCTACATCACTCTTGCCATTTTTTTTTTTTTTTTCCTTATCTCAGTCCATCCAAAAAAATATTGGGATTCTAGACTTAGACAACTTTTAAATTAACAAACCATTTTCTTTTAGATTTTTTGTTTCTTCTCTTATTTTAAAACCCTCTGCCTTTAATCCGGGCTTTCTTTGTCATTATCCACCCACAAACTATTGTTTAGCTTTCTTCGTTTATAAGATGATGAAGACGAGGAGGATAATGATGAGGAGTCGCTCCACATGATACTTGCCCGAGTCATGACTCGGAGCTGAGGTAACACTTTTGGTTGCTTCCTTGGCCTATCAGTGAGTGCGGATTGTATCATCAATTGGTGGCAACTGATGATTTTTGTCCTGCGAAAATAAAGATAAGATTTTTTTTTTTCCCCTAAATTAACATGGCGAGTGCATTTTCTTCTGATTAAAGGGTGATTTGTCTTTCTTACTTTGTGGAGTCCGTCACACCATGACTCAGCATGTTGAGCTGTAACTAAAGAGAAATGTGGGAGGTCATTTGCTGCACAAAGTATTGTTGCAGCAGCAATGCATGATGGCCTATACTCAAGGAAGCTAGTCACTGTTGAATAAAAGAAAATGCAATAATTAACATAAAATTTCCATTTTTCAACTTCAACGTGTATGTATTTATGATGTAATTAGGTACACGTATAATTTCATATATACTCGTATTTTGGTTCTTTTATGTGGAGCGTGTTTTGCTATGCTTTTTAAAGTTACTTTTTTGATAGAAGTTATTTTGTGAAAAATAATTTTTAAACACAACGAAATGTCCGTTTGACATGACATTTGAAAGCTAGAAAGAGCTTTTGAGATTCAAAAACTGCTTTTGAATCCATTCAGTTAATTTTATGAACATGTTTCTTCTAGTTATAAAAGTTTTTAAAGGAAGATGATCCATTGAACTTCTTGTAAAAGCACTTTCTAAATAGGAAATCCTTTTAAAAATTAGTTTTCAAATAAAAATAAAAGTAGTTTCCTCCAAAAATTCTTCTACAAGAAGCAAAAGTAATGCCAATCGGGTTCTAAATATCCTCTAGTCATTTATGTTAATACGGATCAAACATGTCTAATTATAATACCTTGGATAATTGACAGAATAATTTCAGTTGCTCTTGATGTAAGGAATCCCGTGTAAGTTCCTGTTGGATCAATTTTGTGGGCAAAAAAGCTGAGAAAACTGAATGGAGAGATGGATTGCAGCCTCCAATCCAGTACACGTAGCACAAGAAGCTCCATTCTTTGGATATTTCTTGGTTCAAAAATAAATTTTGCACCTTCAACCTAATATAATAAAAAGTTGATTAATTCAAAAATAAAAAATAAAAAATTATATAAGTATAAATTTTTTATAAATTTGAAAATCACCTGAAGATCCAGAAGCGAAGGAACCAGAGGTTCCTCCACCTTAGCAGCTAATGACAAGCATGCAACGGACAACAATTGCACAGGCCACCCATTCATTTTCTGCAATTATTCAAAGGAAATGAGAAAAATAATTATTTAATTATCATAATAATAATAAGTATTAATTTAATAAAAATGATACCATTTGAATGCATTAATTAAAAAAGACAAGTGAACCTTACTGACATATACTTTTAGGAGATAATTATTTTTTAATACGCATGATTAAATTAAATTAAATTATTTAAAGTTAACTAATAATAAATCGAGTCATAGTTTTTTTTTTTTTTTAAAAATAATTTCAATTATTGCTTAAAACCAAATAAAATTACAGTACTTAATTACATTAACATCACACAGCCGGCCCCACCAATACGAGGCGCCGTTTGGCCTTTTCCTAAGTGATATTACTATAAAAAGTACTTTTTAACAAAATAAGTAACTTACAAGTAATCACAAATAATAGTTACAGGAACCTTACCCTCAATTGATAAGAGTAAAGAAAACGGTCAAAATAGTTGGCGGCGAGAAACACCGTTAACGGCTGAAAACCATAGTAACGTTTTACCTGCACAAAAAAAGCACACATTCAATTCTACGAAATCACCGTTTCATCGCCGACACTCACGAACACGAAGAACAGTTCATTTTCCCCCACTACGGCACATTCTAGAACCGTCCGCCATACTAAAACGCGCCTATGAGGATAAATAGATAAACATAAATGATCTCTATTATTATTCACCGGCGTTCCGTAGCTAACTTTGAATTGGATAACGTGCGCCGTGCCATTATTCTGATACCAATTTATATTTGAATCGTTTTATAGGTGTAGACAGCGCTGTGCGCCACATGTGCATGATAACGAAAACGATTGAAACAGTCGGAATCTGAGGAATGATACCTTCAGAATCCATGCAATAGAATCTGCTCTAGTTGATGCATCAATAGATTGATTTGAATGGGACTTTTCCATATAATCGCTGCACGGAACCATGAAATCTCTCTCGTTCTCTATGAGTCCGGCAATCGATTCCTCGACGTCCGGCTGTGGGTAATCCAGGTCCGATGAGCACTCCGGCAGGTCTTCTCCGCCACTGGAGAAGATAATACTGGAGTCCTCGCCGCAGAGAAGGTCGGAGAAGCAGTCGGAGCACGACATTGACATGGCGAATGCGATCCCTGATCATTCTTTTCTGATCATCCTTATGTTCTTTTGGTTCCAAAGATTAGCCAGAGATTCGCCGGAGATGCCAAAATGATGACTTGGAGAAGAGAGTCTGAAGAGAGAATGGACTGTGTACCTTTAGGTTTTTCTGTGTGTTTGTTTTCTTTGGATATATAACAAATTTTGTTTTTTTTATTTTAATTTTCTTCTCCACATTCTTTTTCGTTAATTATAAAGAAAATATGATAAAGAGACTTCATTAAGTTCGGGGATTTGAAATGGTCGTCTTTAGTAAAGAAATGCAGTTATGTTGAAAAGATAATTACCCTCGTCGGCAAATATATATCTGAATAAAATTGTATATTTAGTTAAAAAATAATTAACTATTATTGTAATAATTGTTGATCGGCATAAAGAATATACTGTCTCACAAGAGTATCACTTGAAAATTTCTAACAATTTGTTTAGTCGATACAAATTGTTAACCACAAAAGAGAATCTTGTGAAATTATTGTGCACTATGGCATATATAAAATTGCGGGAAAAGAAACATTTCGATAATCATTCTAGTATGAATTTTTCTATCTTATATTGTATCATCGTTGAAAATATTGTACCTATATCTCACAAAAATCTTTGTCACATGCCTATTCTTTTTCAATGTCTGGAGCTATTAAGTTGCTTAGAGTGTTGAGTAGTTTAGTCTGTTTAGTCAACTTGAAATTATTTTAACTTGTCAACATATGCTATTAATTAATTAATTGATTCAGGAAATATTTTCACTTAAGCTTTGCTTAAAGTTTCTTTTGACAGCCGTGTATTGTAATTTTTGAAATTTTTTGAGGGAACAATTATAAGTCAAATGAATTTTGAAGTTATTTATACGGAAAAATAAATTTAAAAGCAGGTCTCACAACCGTCTGTCTTCACATACGAGTCAGCATACAACTTGACCCGTTTTGGAACTATGTGCATGTTTGGCAACACTTGAATTTTAATTAAAATTGATCGAATGTACTTTTTCATCTACACATTACTCAAAATTCATAACTTATAAGTACTTAAAAAATACTATCAAACATAGGCTTCGTCGAGTTGTTCTGATCATAGCCATCCAAACCCACATTTACGCTTTGTGAGTGTAGGCAATGATTTGTCAAATTGAAATTGTGAAAAAGTTGTGAGTAGTTGGTGCAATAATACAAGTAAATTCAATCCTCTCCCTTCCCCCAATTGGACTAACCTTTACGTGTTGATGAATTTGATCTATTTATGTTGATGACTAAAAAATTTCATCCAATTCCATTAACATTATTTAATTGTTGGAATAATTGCAATAAATTATAAAGTTGTACTTGAATGCAATCTATGTTTAGTTTAGTTAATCATATGACATTTGTAGTTGCAAAACACAAGTCTTGTAAATCGTTGTGAGCTATCATTTTTTTCTTCTTTTCACTTCTTTACAAAGTTCCTATTAACCCATTTTCTATCCTTTCGTGCCGAAAAGAACTTAGGGCCTATTTGATTGCAATGGTGGAAAACGGGTGGAAAGAAAATGAATGGCAGGGAATTGAATTGCCTGGAAAACGTTTTACAGGGAATTGTAATTAACGATGTTTGATTGGTATAATTTTCCACCTGGCAAATTTTTCGTTTGGCTTTATTTTTTATGCAAATTGTAAATTAAATGGATAAATTTATTTTCATTGACTTTTGAATGTGTTCCAATTGCTATAAAAAAAATTGTCAAAAAGTTGGAAAACGTTTTCCCACCACTATGGTGAAAAAACGTTTTCTAGTTTTTGTGCATCAACCGCTTGTACCTTGGAAAACGTTGGAAAACATTTTCCCTGGAAAATTATTGCAATCAAACAGGTGAATAGTAAAAAGTAGGAAAACGTTTTCCACCTTCCACGGAAAACTACGGACAATCAAATTGGTCCTTACTGAATAAGGAATTCCACTACTTTAAATTTGCTATAGTTATTGTTTTCATTGATAGTTTCGCTCGAGCGTCCAGCTAGCAAACAGTTAGCGAAAATGCGACGATAATTTGTCCCGATCCATAATTCTGATATCTCCTAAATCACTTCAAATACAACTCCAAACTTCAATAGAATTTGGATCACAATACAACAAATTTTCACCTTGAACAAAATTTCACTACAAGGAACTCCAAGTAAATACCACTCCACCTCTTCCAAACAAGTCCATTTGGACTAATTTAATGACAAACACTAACTAAGTTCAAGCAATGCTCAAACTTAGCAATGGGCAGTGGTTTTGTCATTATGTCAGCAGAATTATCATTGGTTGCTCACTATAATATCACCACGAGCAATCACTTCACGCACAAAATGATACCTTATATCAATGTGCTTAGTCCTCTCATGAAACATTTGATCGTTAGTCAGAAAAATAACACTCTGACTATCACAATACACTATAGAAATATACAAGTCTTCACTGATTTCACCAATTAATTCTCTTAACCACATAGCCTCCTTACAAGCATTTGTAATTGCCATATGTTTTGTCTCTGTTGTAGACAAAGATACTATATTTTGCAAAGTAGTTTTTCAGCTGATAGCACAACCACCAAGAGTAAACACATACCCTATGAGTGATCTCCTTTTATCAAGATCCCCTACATAATCTGAATCCACATACCCAATGACTCCATCTAAATTTCTTCTAAAATGCAAACAAGCATTAGTTGAGCCTTTCAAGTATCTTAATATCCATTGCACTACTTTATAATGTTCATTGTCAGGATTTGCCATGTACCTACTAATTGCACTGACTTCATGTGTCAAATCTGGTCTTGTACAAACTACAGTAGACATCAACGAACCAACTGCACTAGAATAAGGAACTCGAGACATGTAATATATGTTTTCATCTTATTAAGGACACAACTCAGATGATAGTTTAAAATGGATAGCCTAAAGAGTGTTGACAGTTTTAGCATTCAACATATTGAACCTTTGAAGCACATTTTCAATGTACCCCTTCTGACTAAAATACAATATGTTTGCCTTTCTATCTCTCAAGATTTCCATATTGAGAATTTTCTTTGCTGCACCCAAATCCTTCATCTTAAACTCCTTACTAAGTTAAGATTTCATATTTCTGATAGCTGTTTTATCCATGGCTGCAATGAGCATGTCATTAATATATAATACCAAATATGTTATCGATCCACCATCTCCATTTCTGAAGTACAAACAATTGTCATAATTACTTCTGCTGAACTCATGAGTAGTTATGAATGAATTGAATGTTTTGTTCCACTACCTTGGTGACTGCTTTAATCCATACAATGATTTCTTCAATAAGCACACATATTCTTCATTTTCAGAAACTATGAAACCCTCTAATTGTTGCATGTAAATGCTCTCCTCAAGTTCTCCATACAAAAATATTGTCTTGACATCTATCTGCTCAAGTTCCAAGTCATTATTTACCACAATCCCAAACAAACCCGAATTGAATTATGTTTTATAATCGATGAGAACACATCAGTGAAGTCAACACCTAAAATCTGGTTGTAATCTTTTGCTACCAATCTGACCTTATACCTAGCATCTTCAATTCCTTATGTCTCTTCTTTTCTTTTGAACACCCATTTGCAATGAACAACTCTTTTATCTTTAGGTAGTTTCACAAAGCCCCTAGTATAATTTTTATTTAGAGACTATCTCCACATGCATAGAAATCAATCATCTGCTAGAATCACTGCAACTGACTGCCTCCGAATATGTAGCAGGTTTTTTAGTGGAATCGATTTCTTCAGCTACATTCAAAGCATATGCAACCAAATATTCTTCCCCATACTTCTGTAGAGGTCTAATCTGTCTGCGATGTCTATCCTTTGCAATAGAATACAATGGTGCTATTGGTAGTGTAGGCAAAATATTATTGTTTGACAATTCTAAACTAGTCTGTTCTGAACCCTCTGGTTATTCCCATGGATCAATTTCCAACTCCACCCGAGTTGAAATATTCTGTTCCTCGATTTTATCAGAATCCTCACAAGACGAACCATGAATCATAACAAGTTCATCAATTACTACATCCCTACTAATCACCACTTTCATTTCTTCTGGACACTACAGTTTATACCCCTTTCGCACCTGGTTTAAATCCAAGAAAGATACACTTTCTAGACATAGACTCCAATTTCCCATTATCCACATGAACATAAGCAGGATATCTAAATATTTTCAAATTAGAATAGCAAGAAGGTTTACCAGACCATACCTCTTCTCATGTTTTTTTCCCAATGACTGTTGAGGGCGAGCGATTAACTAGAAAACAAGTTGTGGTAGCAGCTTCAGCCCCAAAATTATTAGGCAACCCAAAATTTGAAAGCATACATCGAACCTTTTCCATCAAGGTTCTATTTATCCATTCTACCACATCATTTTGTTGAGGAGCTCTAGGCACTATCAAGTGTCTTAAGATGCCTTCAGCCCTGCAGAATCTATTGAATTCATCTAAACAAAACTTCAACTCATTATTTATGCGTAGACATTTAATCTGCTTTTCAATCATTATTTTTCATTCTTTGAAGTTCTCAAACACATCACTCTTCTGTTTCAAGAAGAATACCCAAACTTTCCTGGAGAAGTCATCAATTATTGTCAACAAGTAATAAGAACCTCATCTTGATGGTTCTTTAACCGGTCCCCAAAGATCTGAATAAATATATTCAAGTGTTCCCTTCGTATTGTGTCAGTCAGTAGTGAATCAGACTATTTTCTGTTTTTCAAAGATACAATGCTCACAAAATTTCATCTTACTGGTCTTCTGCCCATCAAGAAGCCCCCTCCTACTCAATTCTGTCATACCGTTTTTACTCATATGCCAAAGACGCATATGCCAAAATTTTGTAACTTCTTCATCAGTCAAAGAAGTAGAGATAGCGGTCGTATCCCCTATAACTGTGGAACCCTGTAAAATATACAACTGCGTAGAGTTTTTATGTCACTTCATGACAACAAGAACTCCCCAACTCACTTTTAAAACTTCACTTTTACCAGTGTATTTATGCCCCTTTGAGTTAAGTGTACTCAAAGATATTAGATTTCGGTTCAATTCTGGAACATGCCTGACATTAGTAAGTGTTCTGATAACTCCATCAAATATTTTTATTCTAGCCATACCAACTCCGACAGTTTTGCAAGGTGTGTTGTTTCCCATAATCACTGCACCTCTCGAAACTCCTTCATATGTTGTAAATCATTCCCTATTCGGACACATATGAAAAGTACAAGCCAAGTCAATGACCCATTCCTTATAAGGTTTGGAGCCCAAGTTAGAAATCACAAGAAGCTCTCTTTCATGTTGCCCATCTTCCACAACATCAACCTTCGTTGTGTTAACGGGTTGCTTTCCTCTTTCAATAGCACTCGCAGTCTTATTTCTATTTTTCAATGAATAACAATCAGCCCTGATATGTTCATTCTTCTTACAATAATGACACATATTTTCTACATGTCTAAATTTTGATCTGCCCCTCATATTTTTACCAGGACTCCTATCCTGATTTCTCCCATGAACGACCAAGTCTTCTGCCTAATTCCCAGATTCTTTAGCAAGATGCATCATCTTCTCCTTAGATATTAAAGTATCATAGACCTTTTTCATGGTGAGAGTATCTCGACTATAGAGAATAGTATCTCTAAAAGTCACATATGATGGTGGCAAAAAATACAACAACATTAACGCCAAGTCCTCCTTATAATACTTAAACTTTCAATGTCTCCAAATCAGCCACGATTTCTTTGAACATAGTTAAGTGATCATTCAATGACGCACCCTTAGACATCCGGTGAGAATATAAGCGTTTTTTCAAGTGTAACTTGTTGGTCAAGCTTTTTGTCATACAAAACTGCTCTAACTTCAACCACAATGCAGTGACATTGTTCTCCTTAAGAACATCATGAAGAATTTGATTTGATCGATGTAGATGAATTTGGGATTGAGCTTTTCGATCCCTACACTGCTTTTCTTCATGCGTCTAGGTTGCTGGTATCCTATCAAAGTCAAGCAAAGCTTCCTCCAAATCCATCTGCGCGAGTACTGTTCGCATCTTCGCTTGTCATAGAGTAAACATCGTGTTACGATCCAATAACGGAAGATCATATTCATCGTTGCCATGCGGAATAATCAAACATTCGCTCTGATACCAATTGTTATGAAATCGATCGAAAGATTATGACAATAATGAAATAAACAATCAAACAATGAATACCAAAATTTAAGTGAAAAACTCAAGACAGGAAAAATCACTGTCAGAGGAGGATAATTTCACTATAATCAATAACAATATGCGTTTGCAATAAGATCTCAATACTCTCAACTAAGATCTAAAGCTTTCAATATGTTGTATATATGTTATGTTATGTTATGGAGATAATATACGCCGAACTATATATATATGTGACACCCAAAAAATAAGTTGTAGATAAATAGGAGTAAAAACGCATTAAAAAGCGAAACTTCGAAACACTGTCGCTCGAGCGACTTCGATCGGGAAGCGAGCGACATGCGAGTGAAGAGCGGGTGACAGCTCTCTGTTCCAATTTTGACAATTTCGCTTGAGGGTTCAGCTAGCGAACAATTAGCGAAAATGTGACGATAATTTGTCTCAGTCCATAATTCTGATCTCTCCTAAACCACTCCAAATTCACTTCCAAACTTTAATAGAATTTGGGTCACAATACAACAATTATGATAGACCAATTAATTATGATAGGTTGCCAACTTTCTTGACTTTCTAGCATTGACCAAACGTCAACCCCAAGTGTGAATAACCAAAACGAAAGAATTGACATTTCTTGCTTGGTAATTAAAGCGCACTATGCTCCGTTTCAACAAATGAGAGTCGTTGATGGAACACATGAATCACATGAGCTAGTTAGATGCATGCGAGACAATTTAAATCCGGTTGAATGCTATGGTTCTGCGACTCGTTTAATGTTTTATATCCCTAGGGATGTTGGAATTTGTTGCAAAAAAACTTAGATGGGAAATAAAAAAGCTGGTCAAACAAAGACGAAAGTCAACAATAGTAATATTAAATAAACTTTCTATAGTACCCTTCCCATCAACAAAGCTAAGTTGAACCAAAGGAACTCTTTTTTCTCACTATTGAGTTCTCATCAAAGCTGCAATATATTGCAAACTGCCCTCTCATGAAGAGACTTTTTTTTTTAAAGATAGATTTCTCGATTGCTGTCTTCCAAAAGCCTGTTCAAATTTCTTCATAGCATATGGTCTACTGTTGTTAACCTACCATCTACATAATTGTCATGTCAATTTATTGCACGTTTGGTCAATTCTCACTAAAGTTTTCAAATTTTAAACCAAAGTTGAGCCTCATAATTCATCAGTCACCTCTCTTTATCTGTTCAGGCACAACAAATGTTTGTGCATTTTTTTGGAGTTGTTTCTAGTTCCATCTTGTTTATTAATTTAAATGAAGACGTACCAAGATCATTGCTGCACTTCACAAACGAAGTTTACGTGGCACTTGCATAGTTCTCGCAACTTTTATGGCTGATAACATACTAATCAAAGGAGATCAATTCCATAAAAGATAAGATGAGTGAAGGATAATCAATGAAATTTCATCGTTATAGAAATCGTCCATATTTTATATATCGAATTAATATAATCATCCTTTTCCTAACACCCATAATATATATTTAAAAAAATTATATTTTAACGTTGTCTAGTATAATTAAATGTGAAAAACCCTAGTCAACATCCCATGAATTAGAGGGCAGTTTTGCCAATCCTAAGGATGAGATATTGGGCTGTGTTGGAGGTGGGATGTTTCTCTCTCTACAGTATATTTTTTTGTGTTTAGTCTGCTCAAAGGGTCCATATAGGTTTTGTCACATAGCATTGCAATTTAAATGTATAGTGGAACATGGTTTTCAACAATAGCTATCTTTGAATGTTGTTCTTCTTTTGTTCTATATTTCTAACGTTGAATTATTTGCCACTCTCAATTGTGTGTTTTTTTTTAAAGATTATTCTTTCTTGGCACTTTAATTTCTTTTTCTATTATAGAAATAGTGGAAGGAAAGACTATAATTTTATGCACGACTTTATTTTAAAAGTAACTATAACATGTGTATGTTGGACGGAATATAACAAAACAATATTAAAAGATAAATGTGCAAGATATTTCTCAGTTTAACCTTTGGACAGCATGATGTCACAGATGATGTCTAGTCGTGGACCAATTATAGGGTCTCGAGATAACCAAGAGGGAATTATTAATTTGAAAGGTGGGTTAGGAAAAATTCAATTTCACATTTTAATTAAACCCTAAACCATAGATAAAAATATTGGTTACTTGATGTCATTCAAAAACACTTTTTTATTTACAACAAGAATGATGGAAAAGTGTTACATTTTTTAACGTTTAGTACTACATATTGAAATAAAATTCTTATTCTCAATAAATTTAATGTGAATTATATGACTCCTTCTCGTCACTTTTTTGGGTTCATTATTATTATTATTATTTTGGATTCATTATTACGTCTACTGAAAGATTCAGTCAACTACATTATTAACAACTATAATAGGCCACACTACTTATGTGTACTCCCCTTCTATTTAATATGGAGATCGATTCTTAAGAATTAGAGTCTCTTTAAGACTACCTGTGTTTCTAGTACCTTGTTGATTTGTCTTCATTCGGTGCCATGACCACTTGCTATGTAGTTCACTTGTAATCAATAATTAATTTGATTCATTCTGTCATATAACTTAGTTAAGGATGAATTTTACTCGAGATCACAGGGAAATATATAGAAAGAGACTATATTCTGCAATTGTTCATTTTTATTTTTTTTATATATGACCATTTTGTCAATGTGTGAATAGAATCATTATTGTGGTGATGTTGAACATTGAAATAAGGTTAGCATAATGCCAGCACTGAAAAGACAACTTGTCTATGTTTGATCCATGATTAGCAAATAATCAAATAATTCATTTGTCTTGTAATTAGACAACACAATATAAGACACCATTATTAAAATGTTTGTTTTACTGTGTAAATTTATATGACCAAGGAAACATATAAAGAAGTATGCCAACAACCCAAAAATACAAATATTCAATTAATATTTCAAGAAGATAGAATTCACAAATATATGTTCTGATGTTTGAGTTCTGTGTTTTGGTATGGCTATGTCCCAACTCGTAACTTCTTATGAAATAATTCTAATATTGTTCTCTAATTAAAAAATAAAAAATGAGGCATGTCTCATTCTTAATCGCATAAATTTTTTTTGACACTATGACTCGGTCCGGTCATTCACACAATCTTTCAATGGCTTTGACCTAATTCATTATATTATAAAGTTTGTTTTTATTTGCTTGAAAGAACATGTTACAGTGCCTCAAAAACCATACGACTCGAAACCCTCAGGCCTAACTATCACAATTTTCTTCCTCTTACGGATTACACGGAAGTAACCAAAGAATACAGTTCACTCAAGAACACTAAACACATCAAACACCATAATCAACACTGAAAATCACCCAAGAAAACTAGACTCTCAAGATTACAGATGAAAACCAACGGTTTTCTTGAGAAAGAAGGAGAGATTCTACAAATAGCAAACCCTAGAAGAAGTATCTTGAATGCCTATTTCCAAATAAGTGATTGATATATCAATAGTCACAATGCATCCAACGGTCCAACTAGCAACACGTGTCAACATCTTAACCATTATCTTTAACACTCAAAATCGTGTTTAAGTAGAATGCAAGTTCACCACAAGTTGGGCCAGATGGGTCACATTCAAAAGATTGGGCCATGGTACAAATTAATAGGCAGCATCATTGGGCCAAAAATGTTAGGCACCAAAATATAACAAGTATCCTATGTGAGAGCTCCAAGTCGAGTTTGTCTCCTTTCAGCCTTCTTGCATTGGTAAATAACTTTTGTGCTTGCCTTTCTCGATGATGGCTACACGTACCAACCAGTCGCTTTTCATCGAAACAATTATCTTTTTTTATTGCTTATACTTCATTGGACTTCAAAGCTTGCACGTGTGTTCTTACTTAAGTTTGCTATTAATTACTCTTCCTGTGCTGAAGCTTATCGGACTTATTATTATCACTATGATATAATATATACATCATACCAAGGCTGCATAAGATAATTGATAAGACTCTTAACTTATATAATTTTCTTAATTTTAGTGGTTGCAAAAGAAATTTATTTAACACGGAAAAACTATTCTGGTAAATAATAGTTTTAATGATGGCAGTTTTTCTGAAGTTAAAATACATCGTAAAAGGATTTTTTTATATTTTTTTTTCAATGATTTTATGGTGTTTAACGTATCAAATAGGGATGGCAATTTGAACCGTTAAAACCGAAAACCGCGGTTAACCGAACCGAATGGGGCGAAAAAAATCGAACCGATGGTGCAATGGGGCGGTTATGGTTTTGATTTTAATGAACCGATTCGAGGTGGTGCGGGTATGGTATTTAGTGATGGTGCCCCGAACCGAACCGATAACCCGAAAAATTAAAAAAAAAAATTTAATTAATTGGGCATTCCATTATTATTTCCCAAATTCAACTATGGAATTGTTACAAGCTTATTTTTCATATTTTAGAACAGGCTCTGTCCTGCTGTATTTTTCACTATTTTTGTTTTCTTCTCTGGACAAGACATTGTAACTAATGATGAGGAAGATTGTTGTGACTCTGTTTGCGCAATTTATGACAACGGTGGATCACTTTTCTGGTATGCTTGTGTTGTGCTTACATGTCATCTCTTTAAATAGTTGTTTCTTCTCTTATATTTCAGAGTATACTTGTATATTCTATACTGTTTCATTAGCATTGTTGTCCATTGTAAGATTATGTTTGCTTGGAGGTATGTGTGTACTTATTTTTCGTTGTTGGATTGACTATAAAAAATATAAATGATCATAAATATTCATGATAGCTAAGTTCAAATTTTGCATTTGAAAGTTGGGATATTGTTTACATTTTCATTTGAGATATTGTTTGCTAAATTGGTTTAGTATTATGTTTTTGTTTTTATTGACTTTTTTTTTATAATTTTTTTTTCCAATTTGACGGTTGAACTTATAAAAAATAATTTATTTTCGTGGTTATTAACCGAACCGAACTGAACCGAACCGAGATAAAAATTGAACCGAACCGAACCGACTTAAGTGGTTATGGTGCGGTTATGGTATGACAAAAAATTTGGTGGTGCGATTATGATTTTGGCCGAATCGACCCATAACCGAACCGTTGCCATCACTAGTATCAAATATCCCATTGTGTATAACTTGAGTATAAGAATTACATGACCCCTTGGTGTGACAATTGCCAAGTGTCCAAATTATTTGTAAGATAATACATTAGATTATAACTTTGATCTACCCAATTGGTTTAACATCAAATCAATCAATACCGAAAGATTATTAGTATAACTCATCATCGGTATAACATTGCATAGATGAATGATTTTATGTTAGATATTGCTCACATAGAAAATGACCTTCATGTGAAAAAAAAAAAAAAAAAAAAAAAAAAAAAAAAAAAAAAATTTATTAGAAGCTCGACTTGTGTCCATTTGGAAAGAGGGTTAGACCTTAATCTCCTAGAAATAGAAAAGACACTAAATTTGTCATTTTTTATATTTTTTTTTAAATTTTTTTTTTTTTTAAATGTATGTATTAGATATTTGTATATTGTGAAACCTTTTTTAAATAATAATGTTGAGATCAAGAAAAATATTATTATGAAGAAGTTATTAATTTATTCGTAAAACAAGTAACTTATTAATCTATTAATAGATAACTTGAATTCATTTTTATGTATTTAATCAATTGTTATTTTATATTTTCATTGGTCCCTGAATGATTTGAAATAAAAATACTACCTTATACATTTAGTGAGATTATTAATTAATTTGATATATTGGCTCGAGTTGGGACTAAAAAAATTTATCATTTAAACAAAATTATTAATTTATTGAATACTCATTATAGAAATTTTACTATAAATTGAAAAGATATGTAGTCATAGTTCTCATTCAATCCAATAGTTTCTGATTCAATCCAATAGTTTCTGTTATTGTTGTTATCGTAAATAAAGAAAGAGAAAACGAGAATGACATGTTTTCATCCTAAGATTGTTTATCATGCTTTTTTAATATGATTTAAACTAAATCATAGAAATTCATCTATACCTGATTAGGTCGAGATCAACCAGGAGATTGAAGATGCACTAATTTTCAAATTTCTATTTTTATCATTGATTTCTTGTAACGATTCTATTTTTCAATTTATTGGCGAATACTATTGATGGCACAAGTGTAGCAAACCACGTCAAAACAGTCGAAGAAAGAAAGTATCAGAATCGTGTCACTCTGCACCATATGGAGGTCACTTGCAGCAATTAAAGCAGCAACAAAGGTACTACAATAAGGTTTTTATAGGCCTACGTTGTTCAAGGATGCACATTATATGGTGAAAATTTGTGATAAGTGCCAAAGGACCGGAAACATCTCAAAGAGGAACGAGATGCCCTTAAACAGCATTTTGGAGGTTGAGATATTCGACGTGTGGGGCATTGACTTCATGGGACTGTTCCCTTCTTCCTAAGATCAACAATACATATTGGTGGTAGTGGATTACGTGTCTAAATGAGTTGAAGTTGTAGCTTTGCCAACTAACGACAGCCGAGTGGTAACTCAATTTTTAAAGAAGAACATTTTCACGAGGTATGGCACCCCGATGGCGATTTTTAGTAATGGTGGAAAACAATTTTACAAACGCCTATTTACTTCATTGTTGGCTAAGTATGGAGTGAAACACCGTGTATCGACTACATATCATCCTCAAACTAGCGGGCAGGTGGAAATCTCTAATAGGGAATTAAAGAAAATTCTCGAAACTACAATCAATGCATCTCGTAAGGATTGTGCTAAGAAATTGGATGATGTACCCTGGGCATATAGAATAGCATTTAAGACTTTAATTGACATGTCTCCATATAGGCTTGTATTCGGAAAGGCTTGTCATCTGCTAGTTAAGCTAGAACATAAGGCATATTAGGCGACATACTTGCTCAATCTCAATATGAAGGTAGCAGGAGAAAATAGAGCTCTACAACTTCATGAACTTGATGAGCTTCGGTTGGATTCATATGAGAACGCAAAAATTTACAAGGAAAAGACCAAGCGAAAGAACGACGGGCATATAAGAGAGAAAGAGTATGAGGTTGGTCAGCAAATGTTGATGCTCACGCTTCAAACTCTTCCCGAGAAAGCTAAAATCTAGGTGATCAGGCCTCTTCACAGTAGTTGTCGTGTTTCCACATGGTGCTATGGAGGAGGTCTCTCAAGATCAACGGAGAAGGTTTAAAGTAAATGGACAACGGTTGAAAGCTTATTGGGGAGGTGACTACTCTAGTGAGAAGACAACCGTACCACTTGACAGTGCAGAGTAGCATAAGCAATAAAGTCAAACTATAGACTATAAACAAGCGCTTATTGGGAGGTTACCTAATTCTTTTCCCTTTTATTTATTTAGCTTTGATGCATTAGACTGGAATTTTTTTTCTATTGTTTCAGTGTGTTCATATAGATTTAGCACCATCCATTCATAACTTTGGTCGTTTGAGTCAATGCATGAGTCACACTAGTTCATAGTCGTTTTGCATAAGTGTGGGGATGTTTAAACCGCAGTACTCACATTTGTTGGAAGGAAAATCATGAATATCTAGTTGCAAACGAAGTATTTAGGGCACTAGAAATTCACAAATGTGTTCGTAGGAGGCTAGAATGAAGTGTGTAAAATTGGGTGATTCGACACCACTTTCACAATAATTTTTAGAAAAAAAAAAAATAGACTGACGCGCGAGCGCCGGCCTGTCACAAAATAAGGCGAGGCCCTGCCTCTCCCGCACACAGCTTCTCTAGGGTTGGGTTTTAAAACCCAGCCCACCGAGAAATTTTACCCACACACGCACCCTTCATACGTACAGTAAAGAACCGGCACCCTATCTCGAACTCCTATCCATATTTTGCAATTTTTCACCCAAGTTACTCCATAACTCACGTGGCATTGAAGATTTAACACTCTCCACCAACATTCATCCACTATTTCACACTTCCATCCCCAAAATTTTGTGTAATCAAGGGTAAGTTTGCTAACTCTTAACAATTTTGGATTGAATCTACATTCTTGTATTGTGTTGAAAATTTTCATATTTTGTTGGAGTATGGGCATAATAGCTAGTGATTTGTGAATTGATTATGGAATATGTGGAGTTTATTGTGTTGAAAATTTTCATATTTTGTTGGAGTGTGGGCATAATAGCTAGTGATTTGTGAAATGATTATGAAATGTGTAGAGTTTACATAGGAAAAATTCAAATTTTCATCCATGTCAAAACCTGTGTATATAAGGTATTTGATGAATTGTCTAAACGGCATTTTTGTTCAAATTTTGGCATGATTTTCATGTGACGTGTAAGACATACATTCATTGAGACTTCCATGTTGTAGCATTCATCATCTTGCGTGGAATCTATGAAAAGTTAAGGTTATAAAAAAATCAATATATGCTAGTCCTTCATGATTGTCCTACCATGTCTCATGTTACAAACTGCCTTCTCTACATTGTGTTGACAGTTATGTCCCCAAAATGAAAGAATGTTCCTTCCACCTCAAAAGGCAAAGAGAAGGTCGCATGATCTTCTAGCACCGCTCAACTTGACGATGGGGGTATGAGACGGTTTCTAACCCTTGAGCATAAAGCTAGTTTTGACAACGTGGTCTCACGATGGAAAGTCTGGCCAGAATGACAAGTAATGCTGGAAGACTTTGAGAGGTTTGAGGTGACCCGGTTAATTCTTTTAGCAGGTTGGGAGAAAATTGCGAGCGAATCTCAGAAGGTTTATCCCACTTTGGTGCAAGAGTTTTACACTAACTTCAATGCAAATTTAGACACTTTGAGGATCGAACATATGCATCAAACATGGGTTCGAGACAAGTGGATATTGTTTTCTCCAAAAGTAATTGAAGATTACTATGGATTGACTAGGGACAATATCGTGCATGTGCCAATGGATCATGACATGTCAGTCGTTGCGCAGATGCTATATGGGAAAGATGATGCGTGGCTAATCCTAGAAAATGAATTTGAATACCAACAGCTGACAGACTCCCTTGTGATCTTGTATAAATTCATCTGTCACAACATTGATCTGAGCTCTCATTGTAACCACTTCAGTCAGCCCAAGGCCATTCAATTGTATCATCTTGCACGAGGTTTTAAGATTGATTTAGGATATTTAATTTATGATCTCATATGCTTT
This sequence comes from Osmanthus fragrans, assembly GCA_019395295.1. Lineage (NCBI taxonomy): Eukaryota > Viridiplantae > Streptophyta > Magnoliopsida > Lamiales > Oleaceae > Osmanthus > Osmanthus fragrans. The sequence goes on from CM033342.1 coordinate 22,539,862, forward strand.
GTGGTGATAGATCCTAACCCCAGACATACTTTGATCTTTCCTAGCCTCATTACTGGCATATGTCATGCATCTCGGATCATATTTCTACCAGGGGAGATACCAACGAGAACTGTCGTTCCTATTAATGCATCATCAGCTACAAAGACATTAAAATCTATCAAACATAACAGACAGCAACGCCAGCAACAACAGGACCTAGGCGTGGGTTGGGTTGGGTCGATGTTTTTCCAACCCAAATCCAATTCAACATGATCGGTTTGCTCAAAAATTAACCCAACCCAACCCAATTATTAATTTAAACTCAACTCAACCCAACCCAAACCAACTTGATCGGTTTGGGTTTCGGCCCAATTAAAGTTGGATCCGATTTATTTGTTAAATTTGGATATTTTTTAGGGTTTGAAATTACTTGAAAACCTCCGTTTTTTAAATACACGTATAAGAAATTCTTTCTAAAAATAATGTATAAATAAGTTTAAAATTTATGAAGCATTTTTTTTTTCAATTTTTTGAAATTCGTTCATTTGATCATTTTGTCTTTAATTTTTATTTTATTATCAAATAACATTGTATTTGTAAATAGTGTTCATGTGAATCGATTTATGTGAAGAAAATTAACGTTTATATATTATAAGTCATTCTTTTATCTTTACTATTATATCTATTTAATTTTTTTTCATCTTAGATATTAATTTTTTAATTCATCGGGTTGGATTGGGTCTTAATTCATAACCCGCGACCCAACCCAACCCAACCCAACCCAACCTCACCTTAAATTCAATTTTTCAACTCAACCCAATTGAACGTAAAAACCCAACTTAAACCGATCGATTTGGTTTGGTTTGCGGGTTGGGTTGAGTTTTGCCCAATTCTAACAGGACCAAGAGGATCCAGAGACTGATGATCACATTCCACCTCCTACAAAGCCAGACCCAGCACCGAATTTGCAAGTTATGAGGCATCTATTTACTGGTCTGACAAAGACCAATTGGACATTGCAGCTCGTAGAGCAAATGATGATAGCTTCACAAGCCAGTGAGCAAGCGAGGGATGTCAGGGAGCATACTAGGAATATTAGGATGCAAGGTATCGAGCGAGATATCAGTAGGCTTTCAAGTGAGTTGTTAACTATACATAGGGAACAAGATCTCATGGGGTGACAGTTAGAGAGATGCACAGGACGGATTGAAGACATGAACGTTAGAAGTGAGATCATACACAGCAGATCAGAAGACACGCATAGACAGATTGATCAGATGTATGATATGATGCGAGACCTTTGCTCTCGATCCACTCCTTCGTCGCCATCCACATTGGACCGGTCTGGTACTAGAGCTTTCATGTCATTACATCCACCACCCACGGACTGATACCAGGAGAGTCTCTGATCTTTCCTTTGTTTTTAACTTTTATTAATGACTTGGATTGTGTTTTGGACATTGATAACAATGTTTGTAGCAAGTTTGGGAGTGGGTATTTTATCGAGTCTTTTATTTTAAATTGCAAAGTGTTTGTGTGGGTCGGATTATCTGCTAACAATGAAGAATATATTGGAGCATAGAGTTGGGCTGTAAATTATGGATAAATTATATGTTAAGTTAATTTATGTTTATTCATGTGAAACCAGATATCTACGAGCACTAGATTTATGTTTTACATCATGAAGAGAATTTTGATTTATAAGGAGGAATATGTGGAAGTTAAATGATCTTAGATGCTTAACCTGAACATCCATTATGTTATGCATTCTTAAACTAATTTTAGGTAGTTTGGGGTGATTGAGCTATTGTGGGAAGACATAGAGATAAATGTGGATTTCATGTATGCTAAATTTTGTGTGGATTGTCGGAAACCAATAAAATAAAATTAGGTTAAGATCTTAAGTTGGAGGTCGAATTTTTTTTTTTTTTTATTTAGAATGAGTGTTTAATAAAGGACATTGTACGGGTCAAGGCATTAAAAAAATTATTTGAAAATTTCTCTTCGTAGCCTTTATGACTTGAGTTATTAAGTCTGTAAGGATGTTATAACTTGTTGCCCTAAAGTCAACTGATTTGGAAGTCGTCGGTCTAAAATCGCTAAATGGGTCATTTATAAAGTTTAAGGGAAAGAATGTCGCAAATAAAAAATGTTGTCTTATTGTGAAACTTCTCGTCGTAACTTTTATGATTCGAGTTATTAAACCTGCAAGGGTGTCTAAAAACCTAGTGCCCTATGGTCATCTAACTCGAGAGTCATCGACTTAAAACTCGCTAAAGGGATCATTTAAAAAGCTTAATGGAAAGAAGTTCACACAAAAAATGAAAATATACATATTGATATATGCCTTGATTAAGCACAAACCACTTATTTGAAAGAACTAGACTTTCGACGAGGGATTGTTAGCTTAGGTGTTGTTTGAGCCCCATTTTTTCAAAAAAAATGCATTTTTTGAAATAGTGTTACGATGGAGAATGTGTGGTTAAACAAATAAGGAAGAGTTTTAGATTTGCGTGTAGTATTATTTTATTGAAAAATATGTGATTGAAATGAGTCAAATCACTGTTAAAGAATGTATTTTGATGAAAAAAATAGAGCTCAAACAAGGGTTTAGTTGATTCTTAGAAGTTGAAACAATCAAAAATAAAAAGAATTTGCATTTATCGATGTGTTGAACTATAATTAATAAAATCGAACCAAACTAGATAGGGTGATGATTAGTATCTTATTAAATTTCAACATTAGACCACACTTTTGGCAAGAGTGGAAATAATAAAGTTTTGAAGTATGCATCTTATGAGCGACGAAAGAAAATATTTGGCCACTGAGGGTCAGGAAGTGAATCAATTTATAACTTTGTGTTGCTTTGCATGAATCTTCACACACACACGTTAGTTTTGCATTGGATATGTAGAAATTAATTTCGGCAGTGTAATTTTGAAGTACTTTATAGTTCGACTCTGAAAATTCAATCGTGAGGCAGCAAGCATATCATTCAACTAAGTTGTTTTGTAGGGAATTTAGTGTAATTAAGCTTTATTTTGTTTGAGGACAAACAATTGTTCAAGTTTGGGGGTGTTTCATACGCGTATTTATTGCACTTATCTGAATCGTTAAACTAGAGCAACTATTGTTATTTTAAATGAATTGAGGCTTAATTTTGTATATATTTCGTTTGTTAGGTGCATCTCAATGAAAAATGATAGAAGTTGACAAAATGAACGAAAAATTGGCAAAAATGGATTGAATCCAAAGTTTGGGGACTAAATTGTAAAGTGCTTGTAGTTGATTCGAACCCAATATCGATGATCGGAGAATGTGTGAATTCAATTAGATGAAATTGAAAGTTAAAGGAGCAAGAATACATCAAAAAAGAGTTAATATAAATGAAGACCAAATTTTAGGGATCAAAGTACAACAATTGAAAATATTTTATATGGCGCACACGCACAGGTTTAAGTGGCGCGCGTGGGGGACCTCACTTCTTGCATACCGAGAGCAAAACAACAAGGTGGCACCTGCGCGGTGGGCAAATTTTGGGCTAAACAGCCCGGATTCCCTTTTTAACCTAAATTCTTATGGAAACAAAAGAAAACCTACTGTTTAAAACATAGGAGGACGGCTACAACGAAGGGGGGAGGAATACACATATTTTTCACCACAAGAACCTAATTTTGATCATTATTAGCCTGCTTTTTTAGAACAAATAGAGAGAATTTTACATTGAAGATCGAAGAATTAATCACTTGGATCAGGATTTGAAGGCAAAAGTTGAAGATTTCCAAATTTTCTTCATCGTTGATGATTCATTTGATATCTTTTTTTTTTTTTTTTTTTTTTCTTTGTAATTTATATATTAACATGCTAGACTAAAATCATTTGTATTGGATGGATGACAAAACTGTTTAATTCTTAGTTTTTAATTCGAGACTTTGTGTTTTTATATTAATTCTTGTATTGCGATTCCATTAATGTGCATAATTATATATTTTTTAATGTTTGCGCACCATTAGGACAATAAGTTGCTTATTCGCAGTGTTGAAAAACTCGAGCTATGTAGAATATTGTTATTGGAACACACGGACAATAAATATTATGAATATTTATGACATGTGTGATCATGTATGATAATTCTAAATGTCAATGCATGTTTGCCATATGAATTTGGACTATGAATATGATAGTATCATGATAACTATATATTTATTATATCTCGAAAAAGAATTATAAATAAAAGTAGAATTATTGATCATCGCAATTGTATGAATTTAGATAATTATCACTGGCTGAGAATTAGAATCAAGAATTGACCAGTGGCGTCGGAAATCCAATACGTTCACTTATTTGATTTTTAAACTATGTTTTTATTGATTTTACAAGTTTAGTTACAAAATTCACCAATCGCCTTTTGGTTATAAACACGAATATAAATATATCAAATATACTATAATTGAGCATTATTCTCTGTAAAAAGATAACGCTCTCATCACGATTATTACTTGTACAACGTACCAATACGCTTGCGGGATTTTTGACAAACAATACTCGGAAGAGATTGTTAGATAACTTATGCCAATTGGTGGTCAATTTAAGCATAAATTGGATTTAAAATGTGAATTTGCGAATTATAATGGATACTAAAGGTAGAGTCGGATTTGTAGCTCATCTTTCTTTATTGATTTCTTTCCTCTAAACTTTCATTTGCTTGCGCGGTTTCTGTTATTTTGTTTAAGACAACTTTCCTCCTTGACATTTCATTAATTCTGGATCTATTAATTAAATAGTCTTTTTTTTTTTTTTTGGGTATAGGTAACTACACCTATATCATTCCACCTTGATGTATTCACCATACATGAATTTCTTAAAAGATTCCAAGGCCCGTGCAGTGTCTTCAATCCTCTTTTGTCGGAAGTTTTCCTTAAGGGACCGATGATCTGCCATAGTCACAAGTCGAGATGAAGATATTTGAACAATCATTCAATTTTAAGCATGTTTGGAGTCGGATTCGTAACACATCTTTTTAAATTGATTTCTTTCCTCCAAACTTTCGTTTTCTTGCGCGGGTTCTATTATTATATTTTAAAAGGAAATACCCATATCTTTCGTCCTTGATGCATTCATCATACTTGAATTTCGTGAAAAATAATCCAGAACCCCGTGCAATGTTTTCAATCCTTTTTTGTCGAAATTTTTCCTTCGGGGACCGATGATCTGCCATAGTCACACGTAGAGATGAAGATATTTGAACAATAATTTAATTTTTTTAAGCATGTTTGGAGTTTTGTTTTGAACATCTTTTCATACAATGAAGATATGGAGATGTTTTGCCTTGGTTGTTTTTGTAATTTTATTAGTGGGAACTGGGTCAAATAGTCTCTTTCACAATACACTTTGTGATTTTTGCTTTTCATCAGAACAATACTTTTAAAATAAATATTTTAAATCAAAATTAATATACCTAAATTTCTCTTATTCCACATTACAAAAAACGTTTGAATAATGATATTCGAACATAGCGGAATTATATAATGGACTAATGGTTTACATACGAATGAAACGTAAAAAAGAAAGTGAATAATTTTTTTATTTTATTTAGTTGAAGAAATTCTGATTCAATCATTTCCCACCACATTATGTGTATACAAATCATTATATACATGTGGCACAATTAAAAAAAAAATCTTCTTTCTTTCCCAAATCGATTGAAACTAGGATTGGGCAAAAATCCTGAATCGAACTGAACAAAATCGAACACAAACCGAATCGAGCGGTTCTTCAAAAATAAAATACCCGAACGGATATCTGAATCGAGAAGCGACGAGTTTAGTTCGATTCTCGGTTCTAGACCCAAAATCGAAGAATCGAATAAGAACCAAATTTTTTAAAATTTTTTAGTTTTTATATATGAGATAAATCAAATTATTTTAATTTTTAAAAAAATAAATTAACAAATATAGAATTTGCATTGATAAAACTGAGTTCTATGAGGGCATTGAAATATGTAATGAAATATAAATTATATTTTTTCTTATTAAATATTATTAGTTGAACAATTTTTAGTTTATTTATATTTGTTAATTGGTATTTTTCAATTTTTCTTGTAGAGTTTCTTAGTATCTTATATGACAAGTCAAAAAATTAATGGTTAAATCAAATATTTGATAAGTACTACTGCACTAGCAATACTTGAAAATATTTTATCTCTATGAATCCATGACTTCTAATTTATATGAATCACCAATATTTTAGTATTACTAATTTGTTATTTACTTTTTGTTATTTGTATACATTTGTAGATTAATTTTATTGAAAAACTTGTTATTTGTATGTTATTAAATTGGAATATGTTAATTTGTAAAATCTAAAATTGAACATGTCAAACTATAGTGTTGTTATAAGTGTTAAAAAATTTAATTATAGTATGGAATCGAACATAACCGAAACCGAACGGTTCCAAAATTATATTTGGACCCGACAATTCCGTTCACTAATTACGTGAAAATTTTCGGTTCAGTTCAGAACTAAAACGAATCGAACTGTGCTCAAGCCTAATTGAAACCCTTCCAAACCCAAATGCCTATCTTGTCCCTCAAATGCCACCATCCCTTCTTCCCATTTCAAATGCCACCACCTACAAATCCTTCCTTGTCTTTTATTCTTCGGTATCTTCTTCCTCTAACGGGTTATTATGTAATTATTCTCCCATTTCAAGCACTACTAACACAGGGATATAGCCATCCTGTAAACAACCTCCAATGCGAACAACCACGGTTGCAAATAGCCCATTCGATGGCCTATCCTCAGGTATGAAGGCTTCAATAATTTTTCTTAGTAGTTGATTGTGTAATATTGTTTTTATATTTTTTTCCTTGTACAGTTATTTGTAACTCTATAAATAGGGTTTCCTACATTGTAATATTTACAGATCATAATAATACAATTTATATTTCTTCACATGGTATCAGAGCAGGTTTAACTTGGTTTTGGGTTAAACTTGCAAAATAAAAAATAAAAATAAATAAAAAAAAAACTTCAAAAGCAAAATGACAGTAACTTGAAAGAGATGTCTCAAAGGTCTTCTGCAACTACTTCAACAATTTCGGGTCGTCAGTTTGCAACTCCTTCTCGAAGTTCTCAACAAAGAAGCTCTCAAATAATGAGTGGTCATGTTTCCTAACTTTTCAATATTTCTATCTTTTTTTAGAAACATGAATTACAAAAAAAAAAAAAAAAAAAAATTCATTTTCTTGGGAATTTAATTCTATTTTATTTGGAGAGTCGATACCTTGAACTTTACCGGCACTCTCCCTGCCTCTTAAATAAACTAGGAGTTTTTTTATGTTAAAAAAAATTAGAGGGTCGGTACCTTGAACTTTACCGGCACTCCCCCTGCCTCTTAAACAAACCAGAAGTTTTTTTATTTTTAAAAAAAAACTTTAGAGGGTCGGTGCCTTGAACTTTACCGGCACTCTTCCTACTTCTTAAACAAATTAGAGGTTTTTTAAACAACTTTGGAGGGTCAGTACCTTAAATTTTACCAGCACTTTCCCTACCTCTTAAACAAACTAGAGGTTTTGTAAAATTTTGGAGAGTCGATACCTTGAACTTTACCAAACTCCCCTTGCCTCTTAAATAAACTAGAGGTTTTTTTTTTTTTTTTTTTAAATTTTGAATGGTCAGTGCCTTGAATTTTATTGGCCATTCCCTTGCCCCTTGAAAAATTCAAGATTTCCTTATGTTAAAAAAAAAAAAAAAAAAAACAAAACAAAACAAAAAAATGTCCATCAAATATTTTCTTCCAGCAAACAAGGAGGTAATTATCCCCATCAACGATGACAAAGCCCTCAAGTGCTTGGAGTTCTTCAATTTGGAAGATTTGATTGGATCGATTTTTTCAAACTCAATATTCTAGCCCATATTGAGTTTGAGGGGAGGGTGTTAAATATAGAAATATAATATGTAGAAATTTCCATTGTAATAATTCTTTTTAGTGTAAGATTATTTTACTTAGTAGTTGATTGTGTAATATTTCATTTTATATTTATTTCCTTGTGCAGTTATTTGTAACTCTATAAATAGGGTCTCCTATATTGTAATATTTACAAAACCATAACAATATAATTTATATTTCTTCACATAAAATGAACTACACGTGTATAGCAATTAAAAAGTCAAGAATTTTTTTAGGAGGAGTGGTGTGGTGAGAAAGGATTAGAGAAGATATTGTGTCTAGTGTGCACGTTTCATTTTCTTCCATTTTCAACTGATTATTAATGTGGCCCAACGTTATACCTTCAATTTTCAGCTTAATGGTGTTTCAATTTCAAGCTCATTGACTGGGAAATTGGTAACGGAAGCCAGATCTCAATGGAGTTTGGCTATAAATGGGGTTTGGTCCCTAATCTCAAACAATGAAAAATATACATCATACACCATCAATTTCAGAATATTGAAGGGCTTGGAAGTGCCTAACCTAGAGTAAACAAGAGCTTGTGGAACATCGTCGATGGCAGGATGTATGTACCGAATTCACGGCTTTTTGATTTTCTCGATCCAATATTATTTCGGATTGATTTTCAGTCTTACATTTGGTATCAGAGCCACCCATAACCTTTGCCTTAGTATTTTACAAGCAATTGGTAAAACTCAAATTCTTTTTTTTTGAAATCAATGTTTAGATTTCTCAAGAAAATCAATTTTCTAGCCTCTTTGTGTTTTTAAACTTAGGATTTAACATCGGGAGGGTTGAATTTGAAGTGATACTGAAATAGGTTAATGTTAAATAATAATATATTAAATCCTAATTGATTTGTAATTCATCCACAGCCGTTTTCTCCTTCTATTCATCTTCTCTCCTCTCTCGCACCACAGCCAGTCACGGCGTTGGCGGCCAGAAGAAGCGTGAATCGCTAGCCAGGTCAACGTCACCAAAGACCATAGCAGAGCTCGTCACTGTGAGCAGCGAGTGACGCTAGCTGCGACGCCTTCGAGCATCACTTGCAATGGTGGCTTCGCTATGAGCTCCATTTCACGATGCTGTTCATAGTGTCGGAGAGCCGCATGATGATTGTGAACACTAGAGCACTGCTGTAGCGGCTTCTTATGCAGCATCACGTCTTGAGCTAAGAAATTGTTAATATGTGACCAATAATACGATAATTTGTGACTATATAATAAGTTGTGTGACTTATAATAATTTTGATTTGTGATCGATGAACAAATTGTGACCTATTAAATTTTTGAACCGTAACCGTAAAATAAGTTGTGACATATTAAAATTCTAATTTGTGATCTCGAAAATAAACTGTTACTTATAAAATCTTTGTTATGTGATTTTGAAATAATTTGTGCCTAATTAATTTGACAACATGTGATCACAAAATGAATTTGTGACCAAATTGTATATATATATGACATTTATATGTTTAATTAATTAATTAAATCATAAATAATTTTAATAAAAATCTAATTTTTGAAAGATGAAACGTGTTTTCTTATTATTGAAATGGGTCATACTTAACATCTTACTTATAAATTTTTCTTATTTGAAAATTATTTAAAATCATTTATTGGGCCTATTATTAAAAAAATTATTTTGTGGGCCTACTGTGTAGTGTTTTATTCTTGAGCATTTATTTTGTTTTTATACCTATGTTAGATAATTTTTTGCATATGCTACTTTTTTATGTTTAGAATAATATATATATAATTTTAGGATTAATTAAATTATTCGAAGTTATTTATTGTGCTCATATTTACTTTGCATGTGATAATTACCTTTTAAATTATTACATGCAATTTTAGATAAGATAAATTTTATGCAATTTGTAATGCTTATAAAAAATTTTGTGATTATGCTTATACAAAAATTTTGTGCATAATCATAACATGTTAACTTGAATTGTCCTCTTAGAATTATTTTTATATTGAGTTTCGTTTAGAGTAATTGGTGCAAAACGTCCCTACCGTTGAAGGTTTTTTGGAAAACATCCATACATTTTATTTTTTGGCACAAAATATCCCTACCTTCCACCTTTCTTTGCGATGACCGTCCATTTTCATCAATTTTTAACGTAAAATGACCAATATACCCTCCTATTTAAATAAAACAAAAAAAAAGAATAAATTGCAACTATAGACCCAAACTTTTTAAAAAATGCAAATAGCCCACCAAATTTCGGCCATTTTTTCTTTGACCAGATAAACGGTCGAATTCTCCATTTCCGACGACACCCATGGAATACCTAACCTCCAGGCCGATCAGGATCCTCATTTCGCTCCTAGGGATTTCTTCATAACATCAAATAACGGCGAAAATTCAAATCTCGAGCCATTTTCCTTTGAGAGCGAATTCGACAGTTTCAAAGCAATTTTTCGGCGTCGGAGCCACGAAGGGCGATCGCCGACCACCCTTACTAGAACCGTCTCTTCAAGGCGCACCTAATGCACATATGAGTCTTCACCAATTTAGCCTAGAAATGGAAAAATCGACTCCGACAGTTCGCGCACCAGGTATACTGCACAATTCCCTTTCAACTGACAATTTTACGAGGCTCCTATTAACCAATTCGAGCATGAAGCCTTCAATTACTGTTGTAACGACTATGGGTGATCCATCAATTCATCAACCAAACTTGACAATTTTGGGATTGAACTCAAGAACAACCAAACTGAGCACGAACCCCATTTTTCAACCAATTGAAGATCCTAACCTACTCCAATACAACAATTCGACCATGGGAAACTCAATTCAAGTTACAACAACAATGGATCAAGTTCCAATTTCTCCAATTGATGCATCATTTCCTTCAATTTTGAAGTCAATGGCCGGCAAACGGCGAGGTGGTGTGGTGTGGTGTGGTGTGAGAAGAATGTGAAGTTTGGTGGATTATTTGCATTTTTTTAAAAGTTTGGGTCTATAGTTACAATTTATTCTTTTTTTATTTAAATAGAAGGATATATTGGTCATTTTACATTAAGAATTGGTGAAAAAGGACGTTCAGCGCAAAGAAAGGTGGAAGGTAGGGATGTTTTGTACCAAAAATGAAATGTAGAGATGTTTTCCATAATAAACTTGAAAGGTAAGGACGTTTTGTGCGAAAAATGAAATGTATGGATGTTTTCCACAAAAACCTTCAAAGGTAAGGACGTTTTGCGTCAATTACCCTTTCGTTTATGTTAAAAAGAGATAATGTCTAGGGATCTATATAATTTTATTTAATTATAAATTATCCACAACATCTTTCATTAAATAAAATTATATACTGAGTTTAAGATCAATAAAAGGTAAAGACAATTTGTTAGTTGTACTTAATATAATAATTTTTATTCCACATGAACTTTTGTTATATTTATATAATTAACAAAAATATAATGTCAAACTGTTTCATAATATGCCCACAGGAATTATGAATAAGTACATAATTTGATAATTTTATTGTAAAGTTTGCTTTAGGGTCGATTATCAAATTATGTTCATTATGTATTAAAATATGAATCAAGTGCATAATTTGATAATTCTATCACAAGGAACAATTGAATATGCTTGAATTAAAAATTTAGCTCACGGACAATTTTTATGTCAATATATTTAATTTTAGCATGATTTACATTGGCAAAATATGCAATCTATTCAATTAAGCCTCAATTTTGACATAAGCATTTTTAATATTATGCAGTTTCACAACTTGCTAATTTCTCTAATATTCGTTGCGATATTCTCGAGTTAAAGGGTGATAACTATAAAGTATGTAAGGAAAGAATTCTTTTCCATTTAGGCTGGATGGAAATGGACTATACTATTAGGGCAAAAAAAGCACGTAACACTTGAAATCATCGATACTAACGTTATAGCAAACATCACGCTTCAGGAAAAATGGGAGTGATCTAATCGTTTATGATGAGAACCACGTAGCAACGAACACTACGCAACCCCGCAAGTAGATTGAAACCCCAAGAAAGCCCAAAGATAATTCCGGTTTAGAGATTCAACCAAGAATGTTGAATCAAGCAACCCAACAAGAACGACGCTTGATAGACCTCTTGATTACAAAATCCGTGATCTGCACTCGATGTTGAACGTCACAAAAAGATCTTGATAAATTTGTGGTGTTCTAAGAAGAACAATATGGAAAGCAATAATCTCACTTAATTGATAAATTGTCAAAGGTCCTTACAATAATGATAAATAAACTATTTATACTAAGGCTAAAAACCCTATGAAATTCGTGCATAATCCCCAAATATGGTAAAACATCAATTAAAAATAGAATTTGAAGGAAACTAGGATTCTCGCCAAAAATAGAAAACTCGTTGAATTTTATAATCAAGCGGTCGCTTGGAAGACCTTTTTGACGCCCTGTGCATTTCGGTTGGTGGTGGAACGGCCGCTTGGTTTTTACCCTAAGCGGTCGCTTAGGCAATCCGGTTGGGCTCCTTCTTCGGTCACTTGTATCTTGTTGATCCACTGGGTTTCCGACCTCGACCCCAACATGAAACGTGCCTCTTTTTGCGTGTAGATTATGGCGTCGTTCATTGTTACTTGCACAAGTAGTCTCAATGCTTGATTTACCCTTTTTGCCCTTGATCGCGTCATCGGACCTCCTTCGATAAGCAACGGGTCTCGGTCGGGGCTCGGCTTCCTTGGACTCGTTGCTTGGATCACATCATCCCCTCCCTCTTCAAAATGATTCGACCTCGAATCTGCACCTACATCATAAAGAGAAAGATCAGACATATTAAAAGTTGCCGAAACATTATACTTACCTGGAAGATCCAGTTTATATGCGTTGTCGTTAACCCTCTCCAAGACCTGAAATGGACCATCTCCTCATGGCTGCAACTTTGATTTCCTTTGCTCCGGGAATCGCTCCTTTCTGAAGTGTACCCAGACCCAATCACCAGGTTCAAATATCATGCTTCTTCGACCCTTGTTTGCCTGAGATGCATAGCGTTTGTTTTTCTTCTCAATTTGCAATCTTACCTTTTCATGAAGGGACTTTACCAACTCGGCCTTTTTTGTACCATCTAAGTTACCTCGTTCATTCACAGGTAAAGGTATTAAATCCAAAGGCGTTAGTAGATTAAAATCATAAACAACTTCAAAGGGTGAAAATGAAGTAGTAGAATGCGTGACCCTATTATATGCAAATTCTATGAAAGGTAAACACTCCTCCCAACTCTTCAAGTTCTTATGAACCACAGTACGTAAAAGTTGAGTCATGGTCCTATTCACTACCTCAGTTTGGCCATCGGTCTGTGGGTGACAAGTTGTGAAATACATGAGCTTAGTGCCTAACTTACCCCATAAAACCCTCCAAAAATGACTGATGAACTTAACATCCCGGTCTGACACTATAGTTCTAGGTACCCCATGTAAACGCACAACTTCCTTAAAGAATAATTCTGCTATGTTAGTGGCATCATCGATTTTATGACATGCAATGAAGTGTGCCATCTTACTAAACCTATCTACCACCACAAAATTGGAATCACGACCCTTTTTAGTCCTAGGTAAACCCAACACAAAATCCATGGAAATATCAACCCAAGGTTCACTAGGTGTAGGCAATGGCGTGTATAACCCTTGAGGCAAAATCTTAGATTTAGCCTGCTTACAAGTTATGCAACGACTACATATTCTTTCAACATCACTTTTCATCCTAGGCCAATAAAAATGTTCCCCTACCATATCTAAAGTCTTTTTCACTCCAAAATGACCCATCAATCCACCATTATGTGCTTCGCTAACTAACACTTCGCGCATTGAACAATTAGGGACACATAACCTATTTTCCCGAAATAAATATCCATCCTGCTCAAAAAATTATCTATAGCTCCTTTACTACATGATGAATAAATGTCCGAAAAATCTAAATCACTAGCATACATGTCCTTCATATGTTCGAAACCAAGTAATTTAGAACCAAGAGAAGTTAATAGCGCATACCTTCGAGACAATGCATCCGCCACCACGTTTTTCTTACCTTGCTTGTACCGGATGACATAAGGGAATGTCTCCACAAACTCCATCCATCTCGCGTGCCTTTTATTCAACTTACCTTGACCTTGCAAGTGCTTCAATGATTCATGGTCCGTGTGTATCACAAACTCCTTAGGCCACAAGTAGTGCTGCCAAGTCTCCAAGGCTCGAACAAGTGAGTACAGCTCCTTGTCATATGTGGGGTAATTGAGCACTGCCCCACTTAGCTTTTCACTGAAGTAAGCTATAGGCTGCTTATCCTGCATTAAGATTGCTCCAATACCTATTCCTGATGCATCACACTCAATCTCGAAAGCTGTATCAAAATTAGGGAGTGCCAAAACTGGTGCCTTACACAACCTATCCTTAATTGTCTTGAATGCATGCTCTTGTTCATCACCCCAATGAAAACCCACACTCTTTTTAACAATCTCAGTGAGTGGTGTGGTGATTGTGCTAAAATCCTTTACAAAACGCCTATAGAAGCTAGCCAAACCATGGAAACTCCTAACTTCAGTTATGCTTTTAGGTGTTGGCCATTCTTTAATAGCCTTTATTTTCCCCTCATCTACCTCAACCCCATTAGCACCCACCACAAATCCTAGGAAAACAACATTTTTCATGCAAAATGTACACTTTTTAAAATTACCATAAAGTTGTTCCTTCTTTAGGACCACAAGTACACTCCTAAGATGTTCTACACGCTCATTTAGGTCCCTGCTATAGATCAAGATGTCATCAAAGTACACAACAACAAATTTACCTATAAAAGCGCGTAAAACATGATTCATCAATCGCATGAAAGTGCTCGGTGCATTAGTGAGTCCAAAGGGCATTACTAACCACTCATACAAGCCATATTTAGTTTTAAATGCAGTTTTCCACTCATCACCTTCCCTCATTCGAATTTGGTGGTATCCACTTTTAAGATCAATTTTACTAAACATGCAAGCACCATATAATTCATCCAACATGTCATCTAGCCTAGGGATAGGGTGACGATACTTTACCGTTATGTTGTTGATGGCTCTGCAATCCACACACATCCTCCATGTTCCATCCTTCTTGGGCACAAGTAGCACTGGAACAGCACATGGACTCATACTCTCCCGCACATACCCTTTATTCATCAACTCCTCCACTTGCTTTTGCAACTCTTTTGTCTCCTCGGGATTACTTCGATAAGCTGGTCGGTTTGGAATCACAGCTCCAGGAACAAAGTCAATCTGGTGCTCAATGCCTCGAATGGGTGGTAGCCCACTAGGCATGTCCTCCGGGAAGATATCATTAAATTCCTGCAATAAAGATGTAGCTAAACTGGGGAGGGGTGGGTTAGACTCCTCAAGATTGAGGAAGGACTCCTTATAGACTATCAAAATTACTTGCCTTTTGTCCTCTACCGCTCTTCTCAACTCACTCCCCTTTGCAAAGAAATTAACTTTCGGTTTTTCTCTCCTCTCAGACACCTCTCTTTCTTTTCTCTCAAATGACTCCACTCCATTTTTCCCACTACTAGCCACCTCACTATCTTCTTTCACCCTTTCCAGCTTTTTCACTTTCTCGTCTTCTGCATTTTTCAATTTAATTTGGTCTTCATACACTTGAGCCGATGTTAATGGCGCAAGGGTAATGGACCTCCCGTCCTTGCTAAAACTATATCGATTCTTGTACCCATCATGACTGACTTTCCTATCATATTGCCATGGCCTACCCAATAAAATATGCTCCACATGCATGGGTACCACATCACACATAATTTCATCATGATAGCTACCAATTGAAAAATTAATCAACACCCTCTTATTCACCTTAATATCCCCACAATCATTTAACCATTGTAACCTATAGGGTCTAGGATGTCTCAATAGTGTTAATCCTAATTTTTCCACAAGTGTTGTGCTAGCTACGTTCGTACAACTACCCCCATCAATTATTACACTACATACCTTATCGTTGACGTGACATCTGTATGAAATATATTTTCTCGTTGTTGTTCCAAGTCATCTGTTTTGATTTGAGTGTTGAGAGCTCGTCTTGTAATCAGTAATTCTCCTCCAACTCCATACTCCACCTTATCTCCATGATCACTAACGTCCTCCAATTCAGGCATGTCTTCAAATTCATCCTCGCCTTCAGTCTCCACCTCTCCATTACGCAATATCATCGTTCGTTTGTTTGGGCACTGAGAAGAGATGTGCCCTTTTCTCAAGCCCTTGAAGCACTGAATGTCCCGGTTTCTGGCTGGCTGTGGATCTGATTTTGGTATGGGCCTGCTAGCACTCTCATCTTTCCCCTTTGAAACAGCAACATCTCCTTTGTTATCCCACCTTGGTTTCCAACTTGGATTAGAACCCGAAGTACCCAACGATTACCTAGTTGTCCCTTTCCTTTTCAACTGTTTTTCAACATTCACAGCTACATGCAACATATCTTCAATCTCCACATAATGCTGCAACTCCACAGTGTTAGCAATTTCCCTATTCATCCCATTCAAGAAACGAGCCATGGTGGCTTCCCGATCCTCCTCCACATTCGCCATGATCATCAAAATTTCCATCTCCTTATGATAATCATCAACACTTTTCGACCCCTGATACAATCCTTGCAATAGTTGATGCAACTCCCTATAATAGTGGCTAGGCACGAATCTCTTCCGCATGATAAGTTTCAACTCATCCCAAGTGTTAACCATTTGCTCCCGATTCCTCCGCCTAGATGTAATCACTTGGTCTCACCGTGTTATGGCATAGTCAACAAATTCAAGAATTGCCATTTTCACCTTCTTTTCCTCCGAATAATTGTGGCACTCAAATATCAATTCTACCTTTTTCTCCCACTCTAAATAAGCCTCCGGATCACTCCTTCCCTTAAACGGTGGAATTGACATCCTAATGCTACTCATGTTCCCATCGACATCATCTCCAAAGTTGTTTCTACCCCTTCGTTCGAACCTACCTCATTTGTTTCTCACTCTACCCATTTCACCTACTAAAGATGCATCCTCTTCCTAATCACTACCATATTCATAGTCATCATGACACTCCCTCCTAGACTCTCTCCTACCCGATCTCCTTGCATTTGAGTGTCCCCTATGACTATTCGATCCCGACGCTTCTAACCTACCAAGCCTTTCAGTCACATCCCCAAGCACCCTCTCAAACCTCCTTATTGCATCATCTCCCATGTAGTTCTGATTCGGCTGTTTGATGGAATTTGAACCTTCTCTATCTGACATCCTAATCTTTAGGAGTTGTAACCTCACAAAATGTCACTCGTGTATCACTCAAATTTTGGCTTTTACCCTCTATTAATCTCACCACTCTTACCTTTTACCACTCAATGCTTTCGCTCAAGTATCTTCAAAGAACACGGTGAACTCACAGATGTAATCCCGTGTATCCAACCGAGTGTGATCGCGAATTTGATAGAAGAAAAGAAAAAGATGAAGAAAGACTCAACAAAGATCAAGTATATGAATTTGGAACTAAAACTCAAGAAGTAACAAGTGTAGGATTCAAGCTAAAATTAAGGATGCTGGGAATTCCCGTAACAATAATAAATGTTTTTTTTTTACTCTTGGAAATTTGACTAGAAAAATCAGCAAAACAAACGAGACTTAAATCGGACCTGTAAATAGTCCAGAAACAACTTTTGAATTTTTTTTGAATTTTTTTTGGGATCAAAGACTCAAGAACTTTTACTGGATACAAGAACACGAAGAACAAAGAAAGAAAAGAAACACAAGACTCAAAGCAACAAAAGATATAACCTTAATTATTTTGGAGCCTTGCTCTGATACCAACTGATGAGAACCACGTAGGAACGAACACTACGCAACCCCGCAACTAGATTGAAACCCCACGAAAGCCCAAACATAATTCCGGTTTAGAGATTCAACCAAAAATGTTGAATCAAGCAACCCAACAAGAACGACGCTTGATAGACCTCTTGATTACAAAACCCGTGATCTGCACTCGATGTTGAACGTCACAAGAAGATCTTGATAAGTTCGTAATGTTCTAAGAAGAACAAGATGGAAAGCAATAATCTCACTTAATCGATAAATTGTCAAAGGTCCTTACAATAATGATAAATAAACTATTTATACTAAGGCTAAAAACCCTATGAAATTCGTGCATAATCCCCAAATATGGTAAAACATCAATTAAAAATAGAATTTGAAGGAAACTAGGATTCTCGCCAAAAATAGAAAACTCGCTGAATTTTATAACCGAGCGGTCGCTTGGTTATATTCCAAGCGGTCGTTTGGAAGGCCTTTTTGACGCCCTGTGCATTTCGGTTGGTGGTGGAGCGGCCGCTTGGTTTTTACCCTAAGCGGTCGCTTAGGCAATCCGGTTGGGCTCCTTCTTCTGTCACTTGTATCTTGTTGATCCACTGGATTTCCGACCTCGACCCCAACATGAAACGTGCCTCTTTTTGCGTGTAGATTATGGCGTCATCCATTGTTACTTGCACAAGTAGTCCCAATGCTTGATTTACCCTTTTTGCCCTTGATCGCGTCATCGGAACTCCTTCGATAAGCAACGGGTCTCGGTCGGAGCTCGACTTCCTTGGACTCGTTGCTTGAATCACATCAGTTTAAGTCATGCATCGCATGGTTCAATCCTGACTTCCTTGCCAAGGATTTACCCTCCTTGCGACTGTATGCTATCCATGCTTTGCGATCGCATAGTTAAAACTATACAATTTTTTCTTTGATTTTAAGATGGTTAATGCATTATTAATTTGCTTAATAGTAATACAATTGCTTATTTAAGTTTTCTAGATCTTATACTATGTTTAAATTTTTCTTATATAAGTTACTAAAATTTGTATGTTATTGCAGGATGGAGTATGTTTTTTTATTCTAGATTAAGTAAATTTTAAGGAAGGGTGACATTTAACTATACTATTGGAAATATAAAAAAGGTACTAGATGCTCTGAATTACCATCACAAATTGCTTTTGCGCCATTCATGCCTGTGGAAACTATTTCACATAAGGCGCATGCACTTTTTCGACCAAATTATCGACGGTCTATTGCTTCGGTTAAAGTCAGTCCAAGTTCATGAATTGTGGATTCTTTTAAGGGATATGGGTAGGTGGCCCTGGTCTTCATAATCGAAGTTTCCTTTGTTACAAGACGAAACTCACAAAATGAAGAAAAAGGCCCAATATTCGTTGAAATAAAAGACTTTTAGACGAATATTTTAGAAGGAATTATACTTTTACTCGCTAGTGGGAGACTACATTTGATGGATGCTCAGTAATGGAGGATAAATACAAACTCGAATTAAATTTATCATGAAGACCATACCAAGATGCAAAGAGCCAAAGACCATAATATATCAATTTTTTATTATTGGATGTATGATCTTAATCACTGTTCTAAATAGCGCGTCTAGACGTCGCCTAAGTGCGATGCGTGGCGGAAACGTCAAGCCAAGTGGCTTTGCACTTTATTTAGCGGTCAATGATTTGCTGTTGACTGCGTGCCTAGACGCGCATTATTATCTTTCTTTTCTTTTCTTTTTTTTTACATTTTTTTTAAATTTAAAACTTAAATGCTGATTTTTTTTCACTTTGTTTGCCATAAATTCAAAACAATCACTTGAAATCTTGAATAAAGGAAAACTTTCACAAATTCCTATCTATTTACCATTTAGTATTTACATTTGAAATTTATCTTCTTGTTGAAAACTTTGAAAATTGTGCAAAATTCCTATAAATTTATTTTAAATATTTGATAGATATTATTTTTAATTATTAAATGATTTTTTGATTGATTAAAAATTAAAATAATATTAAAATAAGAAAACACCTTTTTACGTTTTTTTATGCATTTGTCTCGCCTAAATTCTCCTACCTCATAACTTGGCCTCCACGCATCGTCACACATTATGTTTTTTAAAACACTGATGTTAATACATTCAACAACTATCCATAAGGTCATGGATACATTGCATTTTTCAATGACGAGCCAATGATTTGTTTTAAATATGAAGTAAATTACTTTGAGAAATTTTGTTAAGGATATTCAAGTCTTTTTATCCTTGATTTATTTTAATAATTTTTTAACCTTAAGAATGTTTTTTTTTTTTTTTTTTCTTTTTATTCTCTATCTAGGTCTTTAATACTTAAAATTTTTGAGTTAGGATTCTTGTTTAATTGACGCCCTTGATGCCATTTTCCTTCCTTCACCCACCACCGTTCCTTTAGGCCTTCTCTACATTTATCTTTCAACTCCTTCCCCATCTTCTCTAAGAATTCAATCTTTTTTTTTTCTGCATTTGCAGAAATTTTTACCCATAAATTAAAACCAGTTATACTAATACAAATCTCACCATTTTGTTTATTGATTTCCATAATATGCTGAGCCTTGGGAAATTTCCATTGAAATCGGTATGCAACACTATTTCCTCACAAAATCTTCACTTTCCCATCAAATCCCACTTCTCATTTTCTCCCAATTTCTATTCTTTTGGGAAAAAGCCAACTGTGTTTTGCTTACGTGCGTTAAAAACCAAGAAAAGAGGTGATTTTAGTGGGTTGAAAGTGGACGGTGCAGATAAATTTGCGGCTGATTTTGAAGATGAATTTATAGATATAGAAACTGATTTTGAAGAAGATGATGAGGCGGATATTCCTTTAAAGGAAATGAAGAAATGGCTTGAGAACAAGCCACGGGGATTTGGTGAAGGCAAAGTGTATGATACTTCAATTGAGGATAAGCTGATGGAAGAACTTGAGCAGAGTAGGAAAGTTCAGCTTGCCAATATCGATAAGCTCAAGAATAATACTCAACAATTCACTTCCAAGAAAGAACAAAACCAGCAGGAGAAAGGTATTCATTTATTCATTTGATCATTTATTTTTTGTGGAATTGCATTTATTAGTCAAGACCTGATTTTAATACACACGTCTGTCTCCTTTAGAGATTAACTTTTAGACCAGCTAGTTCAATTTTTAATTTTCCTCGAGTGGTCTGTACCTGATTACGAAAATTGTGTACTCGTCAGACTTAATTGGAAAATGTATCTTTCAAGCACATCCTCTTCCTACCAGTTCACTATTTATAAGTTAGGCTGTGGTATCTGAACTTTTTTTTGCCTTGACATTGGACAATCTGCATTGTAATATGCTTCAAGTAACCGTGCCTTTTATATGATATTTCGTAAGTAGATTCATGTTCATTTTTTGGAAAATTGAGGTTCTATATTTAAAGTTGCATTCTTCCGAACTGGAAAAAAAAATGAGAAGGATGTAGTATATATGATATGGAGGTCATGGAGAAGATCTTATGATATTATTGAACTCCCTAGTGACTAAAATTGGGACATGACCATGTTTGTACTTAAATTCTGCTTTCTGTAAATCGACTGAAATTTTGTTTTACAAATTGTTACCCTCTTTATGATGTATAATGTTCTTGATGTCTTAGGATAGAATGATTTTTCTACTATTATGGCCTTGCAAAAGTGGTAACATTGGACAATTTCTTCCATCCACTCGATATGGTGCTTTCATTAGTTAGCTATTGACTGCGGTGAGTGCTGTAAATTTGTTATGATGTTCAGCGCAGCTGGTTGAGATATTTTGATCAATAAAACAGACATTTTCAATATATTAGTATCGTATTACTAATTGATAAAATGTGTTTTTGAAAATGTATTATTCCAATTATTTCATTATTGTACACGTTTAGGGATAAAATTGATTTGTAGACTTATTGTTGCTTCCCCACTTGTGGATATTGGTGGAATTATTCAAATGCCTAGAAGTTATTGAAATTGACGTTACCACATATATGAAGGAAGCATGGCTTTTTCTCATAAAGTTCTGTCTCACAATATTGCTTTAAAGTTTGTGGTAAGCTCTCAGCTGATGTTTTCAGCCTTTCTTGGCTAACAATTTAGCTCGTTCACTTCATGACCGATAGAAGATAATAGCCACATGGGACTGGAATTGTTGGAGTGACCTATGTAAAACGAGTTAACTAGAGGATGGCTTAAGTAACCAAACAACTTCCCCAATAGATTTGGTTTGTGTTTCAAACAATAGGTGATCCCATACTTTGTTTGTTGTAATGTGTCAAGGATGTGAAAACCGAAAGAAAGAAGAGGTTTTCCTTTGAATTTCTATGTTATTATAACTGTTGCGAGAGTCCTCTGACCAAATAGCTTGAGAAGATGTACTAGAGTTTACTATTTGGTACTATAAATGTGTAAATTTTTATGTTGATTTATCTGACATTGGTATGCTATCAGTTAATGATGTGATTAAAGAAGTTGTGACGATGAGCATAAGCCTATAGAAGCTGTTTAGTTATCTTGGAACTAGTATGTGAAGAAGATTGTTTCCAAGATATGTGAAATGATGAATTGATATCACCCAATCAAGTGTATTAATGATGAAAATAAAAGCATTTTGCTTCATAGTGATGAAATCGAATAAGATGATTTTGACAAACTATTTTAGGAAAGGTATGGAGTGGATATAGGGGATATGTCAAACTCTATTGAATATAAAAATGGGTACTCTACAAAAAAGATAAGGGTTTCAAAGGCGATGGAGGTTATGAAGAGGATGAAAATGATGAGAGCAATTAGTATGATTTCCTACTGAGGTAATGTTGTCTTGGCAACAGAGATATTTTTTTGTCGATGAAACTATTCATTGAGATCTTAAAGAGTAAAAAAAAAAAAAAAAAAAAAAAAGCATGATGACTGGAGGAACTGTCTCATAATTAAGAACAAAGGAAATATTTTAATATTGTACAAACTATAGAGGTATTAAACTCACGATTCATACCAACACTGCAATCTCAGCAGAATATGTTAGAAGTTACTAGTAAGAGAGGTGGACCAAGACTAAAAATAATTTGACGTGGCTGGTAATTGGTAAATATTTTATTTCTTTGGACCTTTCACTAGATGTGGCATTGGATCAAATAAAAAGGTGAAAAAGGATTATATAGTCAAAACTCAAACTTAGTGGAAATAGAGCTTAGCTTGTTATTGTTGTTGTAGCCTACACATCTTGAGATTGGTTCTAGGCAGTAGTAGAACCTTTAAAATGCCACGAAAATCTTTTAGGCTGTGCTTTGATTTATAATTTGAATTTACAAATTTAAGATTGAAAATTTTGGATTTGAGGAGTCACTGTCCTTTATGCGATTGTCCTAATTTCTTTCCCAAAATAAAGGCCCTTGTCCAAAGTTTTTGATTGGAACCTGATTGCTACTGCTGAATCTGCTGTTGAAGACTAAGTTTCTGTTGCTGCTGTGCTTGCCTCCTGCTCTGAATCTGATGCAATTTGATAGAACCTTCAGTGCTGCCGCTGCTGTCCGTGTAGCTGCTGATCACAGAATTTAGTTAGATAGCAGAATTTGTAACTGGTGTATGAAGGAATGAAGAGGAAAAAGTATGATTATGAACTATAGAAGTCAGTTTATTGTAGAACAATATTTTTGAGCTTGAATGTACT
This sequence comes from Osmanthus fragrans, assembly GCA_019395295.1. NCBI lineage: Eukaryota > Viridiplantae > Streptophyta > Magnoliopsida > Lamiales > Oleaceae > Osmanthus > Osmanthus fragrans. The sequence continues at coordinate 22,563,308 of CM033342.1, forward strand.
GAAACAGAATTTTGTATTGATAAAATAATAGAAATTGAATGACAATTCCAAGGCTTTCAAGAGGCCCGGATCTCTCCTACCTGACTCAACAAACTACTCAATTTTTTATTGCCTCTCTCATGTCCCTCCCTCACATTTATAGACACTCTATTATCTCTATTACCACTTTTTCTCTTGGTAACTAACTTGGTGGAATATTCTGGAAAAGTGGCTGATTTGGCTGCCTTTTTCCCCTCGTTGCATAAGTGAAAAGTATTGGGGGTCTATCGTTTTGTCATTCCCTCCTAATTAGATTATATAAATGGATAATTTTTAACTGAAAACCAAATTATGATTTAGTTAATTCAAAATCCTATTATTTTAAGCCATGTTTGACAACCATTAAAATGAGTTTTGAAATAGTGATTTTTTTGGAGAATGTGTGATTGAAAAATAAGAAAAAATTTGGGTTTATGTGCAGAATATTTTATTGTGAGAATGTATGGTTGAAAATGAGTTAGAGAAAAAGAGAGTGTTTTGTTTTAATGGTTGTCAAATAGGGGATTAATATGCTAACCAACAAAACTTTTCGGGTCTGGCCAACTTAAATCCAGATCTTACCCCTTATTGTTGTCAAATCCTAAATAGAAACTAGTATATACAATGAACTTGAAGGATGGAGGTGAAAGATAGCAAGGTCTTAGATAAAATGCAGTAAAGTATCTTCGGGGACAGTTTCATTTGGCTTGCCTTCACCTATCTCAATAGATTGATCAGATAATGTTTTGATATCAATTAAAGGATGTGGCTCTGTGGGTTCTAAGAGTAAGATTATGCTGAATTGTTTTTCAAGTGAACTTATGTAGTATGTGTCGAATTTTTGTCTCTTTGTCCGAGTAGGCTTTTGTCTACTGCTACGACATGTGAATTTTACATTCCAGATTGAGTCTAATATGATATTATCCTGCTGGCTTTATGCAGTCTCTACGCATGTTCAAGACGGAGTTCGTGTACGTGTGGTCAACCTCCCTAAGAAAAAGAACATCCACAGAGATCTACAATTAGCTTTTAAAGGAGTTCCCGGAGTATTAAATATAATCCCAACTGTTACTGGGAACAGAAAGACCAGGGATCCTATCTGCAAAGGCGTTGCTTTGATATATTTTAAGTCCGAGGATGAGGCACAAAGGTATATGTACTGTACTTAAATGATATTGTTGCCTTTTTCTATTCGTTGTGTTTATCCTTTTGGTTTTTATGTTGGTAATGCGAGGCAAGTGATGGGCTGGGGAATGGTTTAATATATGAAGCTTAGAATTTGATAATGCATTCCATAGCATGTGGACAAAGGAAAGAATGATACAAGACTGAAAAGCAATGCCAATCTACAATTTCACTATTAGTCCCCAACCTATTTGCACGAGTAGCAAGTTGGTCCCAGCCTTTTATAATAGTTGCACTACCTGTCCACAATGACAGAAACAGTGAGAATCTCCATTATATCAAGGCACGACCCTCACTTGTCCAATTCTACGGAGTACGGAGCTAGATTTTCCTCACTTTTAAAGGTTAGGGACCAACTTGCTATTTAGGTAATGGGCGAGATTAGAGTAATGCTATTCATCTTTAGTTGCGATCATCACTAAGGCCCCGCTGACTAATAATGAATAGTATTATTTAAAAAATTAAATTAAATTTTGCATGAAAAGTTAGGTACTACTTTTGTAACGTTTTGGCAGAAACTTTATCACTGTTTTCCTTCTAGTTGCATTTTGTTAGATGGTCGGTGCTCGTTATTAGTTGCACGAGTTTTCATTTTATGTTTCATCTGGACTTTTTTGTCATGTTAGGTTTGTTCAGAATTTTTCTGGACAAAGTATAAGCTTCGGTAAGATTCAAAAGCAGATTAAATGTAACGTGATGAATTCCAACTTGGCCAATCTTGCTAGTAAACAATCCGAAGACGAGACTGATTGGGCTCCTGGGCAAGCAGCAATCGGTCTAGACGAAGCTACGGATTCTGATATAGACATGGATGATAATTTGCTAGCTTCATCGGAAGAAAGATTCTCTAGTGATTATGATGCTGACGAGAGGTACGTATCTGCAGAATGGGAGGAGAACACAGAAAATTTTGATACTTCAAGTACCTTGGAATCTGGAACAAGTCCATCCTCCTCAGAGAAGGGAAGAAAACTCAAAGTGAGAGATAAAAAGGTAGCATCTAAAGGGAGCAAAGACAAGATTCCGAAGATAAACACTTTAGGATCTGCTAATAGGTAATGATATAATCTTGGGAGCCGAGACTTCGAAAATATTGTGATTTGAATTCGTTCTTCCATATAAAATTATTATGTTACTTTTCGAACTCATTTTTTGTTAAAAATATCTGCTTATGTTGAACAGGTTAAAGATCAGAGAGAAAGCAATGCTTACAGATGTGTTCTCCAAATATGGAACAAAAGCAAATATGGCGGTTAAAGAACAGAGCTGATGAGGAATAGCTTATTTTGAATTTCTGCAAGTATGTAGTTTAAATCATTGTCGGGAAAAACAGTACATGATAAGAATTTTTGAACTTTTAAAATTATGTTCTTTTTAGGTTTCAAGTTTTTTCATGGGAACTTTGTACTTTTGCTCGTATCAAATTCACTTAGGGTTCGTTTGATAGCAAGAGTGAAATTTGGGTGGAAATGAATTGAATTGCAGGGAATTGAATTGCTAGGAATTATTTTATCGGGAATTGAATTAAAAGTGTTTGATTAGTATAATTTTCCACATTTCTATTATAATACGTTTGACTTGTTTTTTTTTTTTTATGTAAATTGTCAATTAAATGGATAAATATTTTTACCATTGGGGACAAAATATATTTAGATTGCCAAAAAAAATTATTTTTATTTTTACGTTTGATTTTATTTTACATGGAATTTGTCAATTAAAGAGATAAATTTTTTTTACACTTTATCTTAGAATTTCTTTCTATTGCTAAAAAAAAAAACAAAAAAAAAGATGAAATTGGATTCCCACCATATATCAAGTAATTGAATTTCACGAAATCACGCTTCAAGTGGTTGTACTTTGGAATTTAGAATTGGGTGGAAACCAATTCCATGAAAAAAAACGCTATCAAACAGTGAAAAAGTGGAAAATAATGGTGTATCAAACACGCCCTTAGGGTGCGTTTGATTGCAAGGGTGGAATTTGGGTGGAAATAAAACAAATTGAAAAGAATTGAATTGGTTAGAATTTGTTTTAGAAAGAATCGTAATTAATGGTGTTTGATTGATATAATTTTTCATCTAATTCGTTTGACTTTATTTTTCATGCAAATTGTTACTTTTTGAGATTTATTTTTTTTACAATCTGTATTAAAATTTGTTTGGATTGTCAAAAAATAAAAAAAATGTAAAAAAAAATTTCATAAATTTTTTGTGTTCGTTTGGTTTCGTTTTTCACACAAATTGTTAATTAAATAGATACATTTTTTTACCGTTGAATTTGGAATATGTTTCATTGCCAAAAAAATTTAAAAAAAAAAAAAAAAAACCCAACAAGGTGAAAAACAAATTTTCACCAAAATCATAAGAAAATAAATTCCTACTTTTGTGCTTCATGGGGTTGTACCAAGAAGTTGGTGGCAAACATTTTTAGGAAGAATACATAAATCAGGTCTTAATTATATCCCAATTCAATTTTAAGGAAAAGTGTTTGTAAATTCAGAAGTTATGTGGTAATTAATAAATATTATATATCTAATAAATATTAATCTCAATATCTCGACCTACTTTAATCTCTCTTCAGTCTCTCTATGGACTCGCTTAGCCATAGTTATGGATATCCATTTGTCATCATCCCCTCTCATAGCCATCGGCATCAACTTGATTCGATATCTATGAATACAATATATCAATAGTAGCGACTTGTTTGAATTTTTAAGTTCGTAAAACATAGATGAGAATTGACAGATTATCTTATTCAATTTGAACAATTGATTGGCATCGATGGAGTGCAAAATTGATTCAGATGTTTGATTTATCATCATATTCAATGTAAAATTGTAAATTTTTTGTGGTGTGATTTAAACATGTGTAAACTGTTACCTGTAATGTTGATCCAATGGCATGTTACTGGTTCTCTTAGATCTGTGACCTTTGGATATTGATATGTTACCTGCATTATTGATCCAATGGTCTGTGACCAATTCTCTTAAGATCAGTGACTTATAAACATTGACTTGTTACCTATGCAAAATGATATATAACCTCTCAATTGTTAATGTGACCTATAATGTACGAATTGTGACTTATGAAGTTGGATCTGTGATGTGTTATCAATGCACAAAGACATATGAATGGTGATTTGTGACCTGTGAACTGCAACTTGTGACTTGTGACAAGTGCACAAAGACATAGGACACAGGTTACAGATCAATGTTCACATGTTACATACCAATGATCACAAGTCACATATTAAATAAAACTGGTCACAAATAGCTAATTTATGTTCATAGGCCACACTACACAAGTCACATATCATATTATACCGTCTCTGAACATGTGACTACAACTAACAACACCAACACTATTTGCAAACCGCAACCACTCCACCACTACCGACACCATTACCACACCAACAATCAATTAAAACCAACAAAATAGAGGGAGAAGCCACGATTTTAATTCACCACCAATCACCAAGAAAAACCACAGAAAATGCAGCAATCAAAAGCCCAACACTCCTCAAATCAGAAGCCCAGAAAATCAATGGCAAATGTATCATAAGTGGAAGTCAGCACTCGTGTAATCTTCAAATTCAACAAAAATCAAAAGCCCAGAAAATCAATGGCAAATAGTATCAAATTGGAAGCCCAGCAATGCTCCAGTTTAATTATGACAACCCATTTCTTCAAGTTTAATTTTATTCTTAACACTTTTGTAGCTCCCACTTACTACCATCTTTTGCAGTTTAGATTAGCATCAAATAATTGCCCCACGAAACCCATTCCCAAATGGAGGCTCTGCTTGATAACTATCTCTGCTGTGAGGCTGAATTCAAGGCTGCACAGTGTTGGTCAACAATAGTCATCCATTGATTTCGTCGTGCATAGTCGCCCCCAATTTGATTGTGCGAGGGAGAGAGAGAGAGGGGGAGAGAGGGGGGGGGAGAGAAAAGATATCAAAGGAGAGAGAAGGTAGAGAGAGTTAAATAATAACATTAATAATTTAAATTATCGCCTGATTTATGAATAAATAAATTTTAAATCACATTATTGAATTTTGATTTTTAAAAGTCGGTTTCTGTGTAATTTTGCTAACATTTTTTATGGCAAAAAATATCAATCAAATACCACAAAAAGATAAAAATAAAAAATATTTTTCATTTCCATCCCAACTTTCCACCTTATCAAACAGGGCATTAGAACTTTGTTTATAACCAACAAAGTTAAAGTGACCTTAATACACAACGGAACATGTTTATAACAAAGTGTTTTCGAGTAAAATGACTAGTGAGGATAATGATACGATATCCGACCTAATTGGGATGGTAAATTAGAAAGTCAACTCGGTCAATTTCCTTTTCTTTCTTCCATGTCGTATAATGAAATGAATTGCTCACAGCAAAAGAGAAAAAGAAAAAGAAATGAAATAATTATCAAGTTAGTCTAATAAACTGAGTTAAATGTTTCATTAGTTATTGAACTTATATCTTCATTACGTTTACTTACTCAATTTTAAAATGTCCTCGTATGGCTATTAAATTCTAACACGCTCCATTCTATTATTCACTCATTATTTCACAAGTCATTGAACTTTAAAATACTTATGAGTGATCAATAGACTTTAACATGTTACATTTCATCATTCATCTACCATGTTTCATTAGTTACTTAGCCCTTCGTTTGGCCCCATCATTCCAAAAATTTATTCTCATCTCTTATTTTTATCTATACAATATTCCATAAAATAATATTAGACGTAAACTAAAATTTTTTTATTCTTCTTCAATCACACATTTTGGAAAAAAAAAACCTATTACAAAAATTATAATTTCAAATAATAGGAGCCAAACGGTGATTTAACTTATACTTTCGTCACGCTTTACTCATTAACCTTTAAGATATTTTCAAATGGTAATAGTCACTAAACTTTATAATTCTATGAGATTTGATTTAGATAAAAAAAAAAAAAGAGTATCGAATAGATAATGAAACTCCCAATCTAGAATGTTAATATTGATCAATAAGATTCACTAGTCGTTAAAGGTGATGTTCAAGAGAATAATAGAATGTTAGTTTCAAATTGACATAAATCTTAATTTAGATTATAATTTTTCTTTATATCGAAAAAATAAAAATAGAGAGATTATTTCTTTATTTCAATTGAGATCGTAGACCCAAATCAAGAAAATAAAAAATTATATCTCAATAATATTAATCAAAAGTAAAAAAATATAATTTTAAAATTATCTCAAAGTAATTAAAGAGGAAAGCATGATGTTGTCTTCGTATATGTTATTTTATACTTCAAAATTTTCAATTTTTGAACAATTGGATTCAACGAGTAAAGTTTAGTAACCACTTGAAAGCGCTTTAAAATTTCGGTGAATAAAATGTGATGAAAATACAAGTTCAATGACTAATGGAATATGATGAATGAGTGATGAAATTTACATTTTAAATTTTAGTCATCACTCGAAAACATTTTAAAAGTTTAGGAATTAATGAAATGGTAATACGCAGAGTGACTATGACTGAATACAAATAAAATTATTTTTAATGAAATATGATAAGTAATGTGTTAAAATTCAATGATTTAGAAGTGTTTTGAGCCATTTTTCTATTATATATATTTTCCTCTCTTTTACTTTCAACTACAAAATCATTCATTAAATAATATTATATGTAAATTGAATTTTTTTTTTCTTTTTTAACCACACATTCTAAAAAGAAAAAAAACTATTTCAAATATTAATTTTGAAAAAAAAGGTTCAAACAAGGGAAGTGAGTAACATTTAACTCCTAAATATACTCGACGTTTGAATCAAAGCAAAACCCTACCACTTCTTCCCCAAACACTGGCAGTTTGGAGCACCTCTCTCCCTCTCTCTATCTCACACACACACACACACACACACACACACACACACACACTCACACTCACACTCACACACATACAGAATACACTATCCCAAAGAGATCTTCAATTTGAAATAGTTTCATCAAATATTCAAACGGTATGTTCTCTCTCATTGTAGAGGTTATAAATTATTTGGGTTCTAATTTCATTAATTACCCTCTAAATTCGTTTTTATTTTTATATTTCCGGGTTCAATAGATGTTTCTCATATTTTCCAATTGGCTTCAGGGGAAGTTTTAGAGCATGTTTGGCTTAGCTCAAAATACAAAAGAAATGTAATTAAGTTATCCGCAGTGGGTTCTCTTTTTTGCTAATAAAATCTTGGAAAAAAGAAATTTAAACTTTATGTAAATGTAATTGATAAAGTTTCAAAATTTTGGGTATAAATTTAAGAATTTGAATCAATTAAGCTATCAAGTGAAGCCCTTTTGCTTATTTTTGTTTGTCTAGTCCTTTTTCTGGTATTTGATGTGGTAAAAAGGGATAACAGTTAGATAATCAATAATGCTGGCTAAACAAAGTTTAAGTATCACTTATTTTACCTTAGTTGATCATTTTTGTTTATTTCCTAGACTAGTTAGAGCATTCAACCATTTGAAATGACAATGAAATATGGAACAGACAGAAGTGCAGTTCTATAAAACTAATATTTCTTGTTCTTTCTGTAGTTATGAATAAATAATAAAATTTTAAATCGGAAAATATAGGGAATTGGAGGGAGAGAGCTCTGGAATGAACAGTTTGTTACACACGTGTTCTTCAGCAATATTATCTAGGACAGGAAAAGTTGTCGTGAAGAGTTCAATTTGTAGATTTCATCCTCCTTCATGGAGAACAAGATTTCAATATGCAGCTATTAGAACATCAAATGTGGTATTTTTGTCTACGAGGTTTCCCTTTCAGTGCTACTCAACCAAAAGGTCTGGTAAAGGTAGTCGTAGTTCTAGTAAGGGAAATCCCGATCCTAAACCATTACTGAAGGATGACAAGGAAGCATTCTTTGTTGTTCGGAAAGGCGATCTGGTGGGTCTTTACAAGAGCTTAAGTGATTGTCAGGCTCAAGTTGGATCCTCGGTAATCACCATTCTCTAATTTTGATACATGATATCTGTTTGTCTTTTTTGTCCTACAGCAATTATGTTCTTTTGGGTTTATAGAAGTTAAATGAGCTCATTATTGCTGAAACTATTGCATATAAGCCAAAAATGTTCCAATTATTATATATATATATATATATATATTTATGTATTCAAGTGGTCCTCTGGTATGCATATTGCTGGGAACAGGTGCAGTGAATGGATGCATAAATTTGGGGATCCGTTTATTAATCTCCGCCTTCCTGTGGCTCAGACTGAAGATACCATAAAATAAAAACGAAGAAAGCCTAAGATGACGTTAATGTCATACCTAAGAAATATGTGAAGTGCATGGTGGCGCCAAGGCTTCTTATGGCTTGAGTTCGAAGTGGGGCGTGCTCTTCATCGAAGTGAAGCACATCTTAAATTTTCAATACATGAATATTGTTTGACAAAATTCAAATACTGTTCCTATTTTCAGGATATTTTAACAAATAAATCACTTTCGCTAAAACATTTGAGGGAGATTGGTGTTGAGTGATTTTGGATTAAGATTTCGTTTGTATTTCATAGTCTAATCCAATATCATCACTAAGTATTGACACTGCCAACTTTCTGCAAATTAGTAGTTCGGATGAAAGGACTCAGAAAGCCCCAAATTTTTTTAAATTGTTCTTTCCCCCACTTTGACTTTTATATTTTTGCAGTGCATGAACTTATCTCAGGGGAAATGAGTTTATATTTTTGCTGTTTCTGTTGTTTTTCAATGTCTTTCGACTGGACATTTCTTGTTTATTTTCAGTTGTATGATTCAGATTCTCTATTACAGTGAAGTGAAGGCTTCTTCCTCCTGTTAATGCAACAGTTCACTCTCTGTTTATTTTATTTTCTTAGTATGGTGGGGGATTGGCATTGGGTTAGAACTGCTATTATTGACCTATTTAAAAAGTTGTATCATTTAAGAAATTTCTCACCATTTGCATTTTTCTTTAACCGTGTGGTCATGTCCTATCTATTGGCAGATTTGGAATTGCAGTATTTATGATGTTACTTTGATGTATGACACTACTTTTCATTTTACCAAAAATTTCTCTATGAAAACCATATTCTTTTTCTCACTAAAATGGTTGCTATGCATTAATCAAATTATTTTCCTTTTTTCTTATTCTTGCAGATACGTGATCCTCCTGTAAGCGTGTATAAAGGTTATTCCATGCCCAAGGACACCGAGAAATATCTTATGGCCTTGGGGCTTAAGAATGCTCTTTATTCCATCAGAGCATCTGACCTAACTGAGGAACTTTTCGGCACTCTTGTACCGTGCCCTTTTCAGGTCAGATAATTTTCACATTTTTGGTTGGCCTTTTCGTAATGCAGGTGTATTTTTTTTTTTTTTCTTTTGGAAAATTTAGCTTTCCTGTCTATTAAAAATTTATAAAAAATAATTTCAACTCCTCTCAACCCCCTTGGATCTTTTATCAGGTAATCATAACACCTAGGTTTATGCAGTTCTGGTATCTTTAGCAATCCTACATGTTTGTTTCTGCTTATGCCTTCAAAAAATTTGTCAATGGAAAACCACAAGAATCTAGATTCCAAAACCAATAAATTTCTGTCTCAATTGCCCTCAGTTTCCAGAAGTAATTTGTATTATTAGTTGGATCTCTTAATTATATTACTGGGTCTTGTGTAAAAGAGATATGCTCTACTTAATACTGGGATTAGCTTAAGTGAAGTTCTGTAATTGTTGAAGTGACAAACTCAATATGCCAGTTAAAGTCTCAGTGAAATACATTGTAGGATAACACAATATTTATCTCGACAAACTATTACAATCTTGTTGTGTTCAACAAAAGCAAAAATACAAAAACAATCTGGTGTAGCGGTTATTATTTATTTACATTAGTATTTCACGATTTATAAGCAACTCATTTTTCTTACAGCAACCTTGTTCTTCTAGAGATGTAACGTTGAGCGATCCAACAACAAAAGAGAGGTTACAGGAAGTTCTGCAGTCTGATTATGGTGTAAGTCAATGTTATTACCTAGTTCTGTAATCCATTTTATGTGTTGAATCTTGAATGTTTGTACAGCTGAACATGCATCTCAAACTATACTTAAGAATGAACTGATGAGGTATATATTGTCATGATGTGCATTGAGACTTGAGATTGAATATTCTTCCTGAAAACATAAATCAGAAAATACATAATAAAAATGGATATCTGTGTTTTCTATTTTTGGGGACCTCTTTGAATTGAACTAGAAGTTTGATTGTGCTGGTATCAAATACCTTTAGATGTGAAAGTTGTGTTGGGTCACTTGGGTGAGTATGTGATTTGTAACTGTATAATCAACTGTTCACACAGTGGATGCTGCAACCTTACCTAGAAGGATTGAACAAGAACAATATTGTGGAGAGGAAGAGATGAGAGAGAGAGAGAGAGAGAGAGAGAGAGAGAGAAGAAGAAGAAGAGGGAGAAGAGGGAGACGATAGAGAGGAATTGGGGTGAAAATGTCAATTTATTTTATTATCAAAGTTGTAGCTATTACAATGCATAACCTCCTTTTATATAGGGTTTAAACTACTTCTTTGAAGTAAGAAAATACATAAAATCTATGAAGTTGAATCCTAATTACGTTTCCTAAAATAAGCGCATAATTTGGAAAGTAAATTAAATACTATCTCGACTAAGATTCCAATAATTTCTCCCCATCTGAGAGAACTCGACTCTAATAAGACTGAAACTTCTTAATCAAGGAGACCAGTCTTTCTTTTTGACAACTGAATCTGAAAATTATTCCCAAACATTTGATCCGACTACGGTGGACGATCTTTCCTTTGAATCAAGTAAGGACAAGGAACTTCAATGCGCAACAATATATGTAACTCATTCACAAATAACCGCCATAATTCACATGAGCACGATGTAGTAGCAAAGCAGACTGATCTACAGAAATAAATGATTTCAACAATGATGGCTCGAATATATTCCGATAAGGAAACACTTATGCTATATTGAAAGAAAACCTTCATTTGTATGTGATGACCAATCAAATAGATTAAGTTCCAAGGTTTAAAAAGGCGAAACTAAGTATTGAGAAGATTTTTCTTTATGAGGCGAGGCGTAAGCTTTGAGGCGGATTGAAGCATAAGTCTCACAAAAAACAAAAAATCTAAGTAAAAGAATTATAAAATAATACAAAAATACAAAAAAAATTAAAGTTGAAACATATAGTAAATAGGATATATAGCCACTAGTTTTTTGAAGACTGACTTTTGAATTTTCATTTTTGGTCCTCTAATTTTTAGCTATCGTTTAGTTTTCTAGGTATTTTATTATTTTGTTTGGGCCAAAATGTTTTTTTAAATGGGTCATTTTCTTTTTTAAGGACTCTTTCAAATTTTAAATGAGGCGCACACCTCATGCTCCATGAGGCGTGCGTTTCAGATTTAGAGGTGTGAGCCTCATATTTTAGCCTAAAAAATATCGCCTCGAGGCATACTACATGCGCCTCACGGTGAGGCAGGCCTCAAAGCGAGTCTCATTACCGCCTTTTTAAACCATGTTAAGTTCAAGTGAATGATCCAAAATTTTCTTTTAATTTTACGAAAATTGTGCATAACAAAACATAAACATCATCATGAAAGCATCCGTGCCTACACTGTACGTCAAAAGCATGCTTATAAGTTTTATAATAGAGAAGAGTTTGTCTTTTAATCTCAGCATGAAAATTTAACAAAGTACAGAGGTAAAGCAACATGATGATATCTAGTAGACAACAATCGACTATCGATAGGAAAAGAATGCTAATGAACAATTTCCTTGGTTAAAAATGAGGCCACTTGGAGAGTATTACTTAGTTGAGGTAACATCAAAACAAAGTCAACTGGAAAGTCACTCAGAGGAATTGGTGATGTAAATTTTAGTATGAGATTGAGGACATGTGGAATGTTTAGATTAGGTGGTAATGCTATAGGTAAATTCTCAAACAAGCCATAGTCAATTATGTCAAAATTCTCATTATTGCTATCAAAATATTCAATAGGCTCAACAATAAACACTTTATTTTCTTCCTCACGATGAGGAGTAACACAACCAGGCTTGGAAATAGACTATCGGGATTAGGGTGGGAGACCTAGTGTATGACATGCTTGGTGAAGACGAAAGAATATGTCTCATAGGTTAGCTTATCAATAAGCTTCATCTAAAGATTGGACGGTAGGAATATCCATATTAAGGGAAAGATCATGAGTTCAAATCTTTGCTCAATTGATATCAGGATGCAACTTAAGTCTCACTTAAGGGAAATGTCGTGGGTTCGAATCTTGGGGACTCAATAGAAATCCGTGAGGGAGGTAAATGGGCAGATGTCTACCTAAAGCAAACAGTACGTATGATATAACGTTTTGGACATAGAGGTTGGGTCATTACAAAATCGATCCGAACTAACTTGTAAAATTATTCTAAGAGTGAGTATTTACATATACTCAGTAAGATATGTGCAATTTTTATATATAATTATATAACAATCAATTAAACACTTCATACCACTCTTCTCTTATGGAGTATAGCAATGACGATGAACATGCGAGACACTCATCTTAGGTTATCTTGAATTTTCGAAGGATTTCATATCTCTTTATAAAGAACCCAAAGGTCCACTGACAATTCATGTATATTTAATTGAATACATAAAAGTATAAGGAAACAACCTACTTGCATATAAGTATCTTACCTCAATAGATTAAATGAACTTTTGATAGAAATCCTGAATGAACATTCGAGTTTTTCTAACTTTCTCGATTGCGTCAATACAATTTTTTGAATTTTTTCTCTCTACTCTCTGCCTTATATGTATATGTATTATGTTATGAATTTTTTTGTTGAGTTCGTAGGTATTTATAGGTCCAACAATATTCATAAATTGAGTTTGGTACAATTTGAAGTGGAGCCGTATAAGGAATTGGCTAATAATGGCTTTATAAAATTTGGATAAGAATTTGAGTTTGGAATAATATCAAATGCATTGTTTTGTAGTCAAACAGTAAAACAAATCATATGTAATTTGGCAGAAGGATTAAGTAGATTACAATTAACCTTTTATCCTAATCAAATAAAAAGATGTTTTATATTTATCTAAATATACACGTGGCAGCCAAAGTCAATATTCAATTTAATCAAATACTAACTAATGACAACTTTTTTAAACTTCTATATCAGTGGCCTAATTTATCCGAATTAACTTTTCTCGAGTCGAAGACTTCTAATTAATTACAAGCTAAAAAAAAGAATCCAATATTGATATACTAAAACTTGCTCTATCAAAATCTGATTATTTGACCCAAAAATAATAAAAATTAATACTTATTTTCACTTCAGTCCCTCAACTTCCAAAAATATAAAAACATAGCATCTAACAAATAATTTTATTCAATAAAATTTTCTTGGCGTTACAAAGAAACCTAGATGCTGTGACGTGGAGAGGTTTATAAATATCACAACCCCTTCAAAATGGATTATTTGCAAATAGTGGATGTATCTTGTCTATAGTTGCGGATTCAGTATCTCGAGTGAGCATGGACGATTGTCGACCGTCAAAGGTCAACGGTTGTAATAAAAACCAAATCGTTAATTGAAATAACTTGTATGGTAGTTCGAATTGCAAGTGTGGATGTGCGTCATCTACCAGTCTAATAATATTTATCAAGTAAGAATTTCAAGTTTGAAAAATGGGTCCAATTACTTTCTTGGCTCAATTTGCTAGTAGTCTAACAGAAAAAGACTTTCATTGTTTTAGAAAAAAAAGGCTATTTCATCGAGTTCGTGGTTTTCATTTTGGGTCATTGCGAGGTGGAATTTTAGTTTAAAAAATTTAAAAGAGAGAATATATTTATTACTTTTCTAAAATTGAACATATATATTTATGTTACATTTGATGTTAACATCCACCAAATGCCATGGTGGTCAAGCTCCCTATAATTCCAAAAGGGTGCACAAGTTCGAATCTTTCTCATTACACCAGTTTTAATAACTATGCTTCAAAATGGTGAAAAATATTGAACTAACATAATTGCAGGAAGGATTGCTCTCATAGAGAGTTTCACTTACTAAACGGATGCTCTATCCGAGCTACGAGAGCTCCTTGAGAACAAAATGAAGTTACAATATATATATTCATCTCATCCCGCAAAGAGACATTGTGTTGATTTAGGTGATCAATGTTATACGAAAATATTTTCAATAACACCTAGCAGATGCGATAAGCAACATCAGCATGACAAATATGAAGGGAGTAACTTAATTTGTAAAAGTCAAAGAACTATTCTAGATTATTGAATCAATCAAGAAATGACTGGACCAGTTAGACCATAAAAGTTTCCCAATTATAAGTTAACTAGTCTAGAAGGATAGTCCGTGATGCTCGGACTCAACATTTCGGCCGGCATACCCATGTCGATACAACATGACACAGGTACCGGTATGGAAGAAGGGTACGATTCTTCAAGATTCAATCGGACCCGACAATTTTTTTTTTTATTTATAAAATTGAAGATTTACCTTAGCGGTGTCGACAATGTGTGTAAAGAAATAGCAGGTTGGTATCGGTGATCCTTGGTCAAAATAAATATGCTGGTAGTCTTCATATGGAAACCTAAAATCGCGAAGAAGGAAGACGGTGATGACACGAATGAGAGGAGATTTGGGTTTAATTGGAGTTGGGTTATTTTATTGGGTTAATAATATTGATGTGGGTTGACTTTAATTGGAGCCATTTTTTATTAGGCTAATAATATGGATGTAGATGAACATGTTTTAATTGGAGTTTAGGCTAATTTTTAATATGGATATGAGATGCTAACAATATAATTAGATTAACTTAATACATAAAATAGGGTAATGGATGTATTTAATCATTTTATTTTTATTTTATTTTTTTCAACACGAATGAGAGGAGATTTGGGTTTAATTGGAGTGGGTTAACAATGTGGGTTGTTGGAGTTTGGCCATTTTTTATTTTTTACATGTAATGAACTTAATATTGGGTATGGATGTATTTAATTGGAGTTTGGCCAATTTTTAATATGGATATGAGTGGCTAACAATATAATTATTTTTACACAATACATATTTTAGTTTAATAAAATATTCAAACAATACAATTAATCATTTTATTTTATTTTATTTTTTTCAATTCATCATTTTTAGTTTAAAAAATACAGCAATATCAAAGTAAAAATAAAATCTAAAAAAACAAAATTGAAGTTTGAAAGACGTACCCACGTACTCGTATCAGAAATTTAAAACTCTTTTTAGCCATATTCTCGTATCTCACATTTTAGAAAAAAAAAAGATTTGACACTTAGATACGTACCCGTACTCGATACTCGTACCCGAGTTCGAGCATCATAGAGGATAGTGAATGTCTTTAATATAGTCTTTAGACTGAGAATGATTGTATTGATAAGTGAAATACACTCTCTTGGTAACTAAGTAAGGGTATGGTGGTGTTGTAAGAGTTTTTATATGAATTCATTATTTTATATAATGTTTTTTTTTTTTTAATTTTTTTAAAAAAGACCAGCTATAACACTGAAATAAAAAAGAGTTTTCAACATAAAAGAAATTGGTATCTCACAAGACCTGAAAGAGCCAAATTGTCCAAGTCATTATCTTCAAGTTGATTTAATTGAATTTTACTGAGCGCCTGATTCAATTAGCAGGAATAAACCAGATCACTTGCGCTTGTGAACAGTAACCTTTTTTAAAAGCCCTTTTTCCCATTGACCCCCTTTACTTTTCTTGTGTTTGAATATGGTCTATTGTGGAAATTTTTGGTGTTGCAAAGGGGGAAACGGTTGGTTAAGGGTTGTAGAAGATGGTAGAGTCAATGGCTAAGGATTTGGTGGTGGTCGATATAAATTTTTGAACTTGAACATCTATCAAAACTTCACAAAGTTGTTTGACTAAAGGAAAATGACTTCATCCGATACCAAGTTGACGTGGGATACAACGAATAAGAACAAGAGTGGGGAGATGAAAGTGAAGAAGAGGGAGAAAAAAGAGAGAAATTGGGGGAGAAAGTATAAATTTATTTCATTATCAAAGTTGTATCTATTACAATGCATAAGCCTCTTTTATATAGTGTTTAAACATGTCTTAATTGAAGTAGGAAAATACTATAAATCTATTCAATTAAACCTCTAATAAAGCACGTCAAGTTTAATTAGTGTAGAGTTTGACCACACTCGACCATCTTGAGCAAGTGGTCCGTGGTTGGTGCTAATCAGTATTCTTCGAGATAATTGCTTTTGTGCGTGTATTGTTTTAATGAGTAAGAGCCTTTATATTTAAGAGCTGACTTTTGCTATAAATTCTCAAATGTGACATAATGGTGAAAACCAAATTCTTATCATATTCTGTTAGTCATACTACAAGAATTGAAAGAGATGTTTTGACGAGTTGATTTCTTAAAAGTCTGATTCCTATAATAATTACAGCGGTCTTGTACTCTTGAGTTTGATGGTTCATCAAAAGGAAATCCTGGACGAGCTGGAGCAGGAGCTGTACTACGTTCTGATGATGGAAATTTGGTAAATGTTGCAGTCCTTTCAGGGTTTTACCTATTTTTTCTTCCTTACCTTTTTTACTTGTTAGATATGTAGGTTGCGTGAAGGTTTAGGCACAGCTACTTGTAATGTTGCTGAGTATCGAGCCATAATTTTGGGGTTGAAATATGCACTTAGAAAAGGGTATACAAGTATTCTTGTTCAGGGTGACTCGAAACTTGTTTGTAAGCAGGTATATACACCTTTTTGTATGTGGTGTATGTGAATGCAGTTTTATTACTGTCTTTTTGGGCTTCATATTGCATATTTCCTGCACTTAGTGCAACAACTGCATTTTAGCTTTGATCACATGATCCGTCTTTTATATTCTAAAAGAAGAATTTAATACCGAAAATAATAATCGCTATATGTTTTGAATTTTAGGTTTCTTTTAGAGATAATATTAGGTAAACGTAACTCGTATTATCAATTGATGGAATCTTTTACTGCTATTGTTTAGTGAATCTCTCTGTGGTTTTCCTTTGTGAAGTTTACGTTCTGAGGGATATTTCATGAACAGATTCAGGGACAATGGAAGGTAAAAAAAGAACACATCTCCATATTGTACGAGGAGGCGACGAAATTAAAGAATAGGTTTCTTTCATTTGAGATTTCTCATGTACTTAGGGTAAGCTCAGTTGTGTAACATTTTGTTCAAACAATGCAACCTTGTAACATGCCTGTCCCGATCAGTCCACCTAAAAGAATCTCGGATTTTGTCAGTGCAATTATCCATGATTCATTTTGTTAAGCAAATGTCAATGTTGTTTTCCTTAGGCTTTTTAAGTTTTAAATGCTGACATTTTACTTTTTCTTCTGGGAGGAATTCAACTCTGAGGCGGATGCTCAGGCAAACATAGCTGCAGTTCTTGCTGGTAATAGTTTCTCCGTTAATCTCAACTCTGAATTCGAGTATGGTTGGCTAAGCTTAATTTTAAAAGAAGTAATTTAATTTTACTTCAAAGTAAGAAAAATGTAAATTATCCGATCATTTTAGAAATATGAGTAACTTTTCTTATTTTTAAGCTTAACAAAACATGCTCTCTTAGTCACTGAAAATGTATAAGTTTATTTCGATCTCTCTGATATTGCAGAGGGTCAAGTTCAGGAGGAGATCGATAAATAGCAGCTGGGAAAAGGCAGATGGCTTTGGAGAGACTGATTAAGAAGATTTTTATCAGTCCTGTCAAGATTCTCTGCGTGTTCTAAATCTCTTAGTTCGTCTGTCAATTGTTGCCCAATTTTTCTTGTAAAATTCACATTTTATTTCGTTATTGCGCGTATATCTACCACATAAATTTGGATTTCAGTTATTTATTACATTTGCAAATTTGAGCCGTTTAATTTTGTTCATGTATCTACCCTATCGACAGGAGTTTTCAAGAGGGATAGTGTATTAAAGTTCACATTTTACATATTTTTTTAGGTTATAGTGGCCAAAGCCATTGGAATTTTTATTTTATACATTGGCAAAATCCATTTGGCTATTAATAGACCAGGAAAGGCCAAAAGAACTTTTGGAAATATCCTTTTTTTACTGGAGAGACAGGATAAAATATTTCGACATGGAGGCCTTCTGATACCACCCAGGTACAGGAAAACTATTTAAATTCCAAAGGAATCCAAAAAAATTGAAAAATAGGATCTATGTTTAACGGATCACATTTAGTGCGAGAAAGTATTTTGTTTTAGTTTGATCTGTCCTCACATTAAATAAAGGACAGTAAAAATTTAGCAACACTTTTTATTCCAGTAATTCGACAGAGGTAGCCTTATTTAGTGATTTTCAACTCATGGGATTTTGATAATTTGCCGTACAAAAACACGGAATGATAAACCAACTTGTCTTATTACATTGTTCGAACGTAGAATCGAGCATTCCCATATGAAAGTGACCAAAAGTTTGCCATACAATTCTCTCTTTCCATGCAACTTCAACAAAGACAGAAAACTGCTGCGTAAGTTTATAGAGCCCCCGATTCCCAGGGAACGTGCTGAACATTTTTCACAACTTCCACAAAGATCCCAGACTGCTAGATGAGTTTATAGAGCTCCAGCCAGACTAGCGATGTCATATCTTGAGCATTCGACGCTGAACAAACCCTAGCTTCTAGTCCACTCTTTCCAGTCCTTGTCGATGTGATCTTGAGCCCATTTAACAGCTGCTCGTGCAGCGTGAGGACCTCCAGGCAAACCTCTTTCATTTAGGGTATCTGCCATATCGATGAATGGAATGACCAAAAGTGTTCCCGGGCCACCGTACTCCGTATGCAAGAAATCACTGAAGATCTGTTCAAATATTATATGAAGTAGGAAAACTCAGCATTTGTACGAACAATAAAAAAAGTAACATCAACACCCTCATAGAGTAAAGGAAAAAAAAAAAAAATCACTTTAAAGGAGGAGGCCTATAAACCTAAAAACAATTAAGGAAATCTTGATAAAATGGATCCCAATGTTTTTGGAAGTACAACCTTCACAACATGTCACATGAGGAGTAAAAAATGCATCTCAATACTAAGCTATGTAAAGATTGTTTGTCTCTCAAGATGGCAAAGGGGCGTTCTATGGCATTTGACGGTCTGCTGTCCTGCGGTGTCAAAACTAGTGACCCGTAAATTGTCTTGAAGTAGCAACAAAAAATGTTAGGTGTTCATTTATATATTCTTTAGACAATAGTCATTTTGTGAAGTATACAGTTGCAAATTCTTAAACATAGCTACTAAATTAGGAGTATTGAGTTTGGCATTTCAAATTTTTCCAATCCCCATGGAAAGAAGAAAATAGGAAAAGAAGTGTTTTTACAGATTTTTATCTCAACTATCATTTATTTCCCATTAAAACATGCTTCAACAATTGATGAATGGAACCAACAAGATGGTTGCTGTTAACCAGTATTATTCTCAAAAAAATAGTAATCTTCTACAGGGGTGAACATTTGAATGAAGTATAAGCCCCTGCAGCCATAATAATTATTTATCCAATAACTCAGTAATCCCAAAGGCCAAACCCATAAATTTTGGGAAACAAGGATAATAGTATTTCAAATACCAGAGCAAGAAACAAACTTGAATTTCTAGAAAATCAAGAAAAAGGAAGCCGATTCCAGCAATTGGAAATTCACCAAATGCATTTTAACTATTTAATTCTGAAGCTGCTGCTGTTGTCTCTAAGAAATGAAATCAATAGTGTAAACAATGTCACTGATATTTATCGTAGTAGTTGTTATATTTATATCCAATCGTTATAAACACAAGTGTATAAAATTCAATATCAATAGGGATATTTTTTTACAAGCACTATGTTCTAAAACTATACATTTTATGATTTGGGCATTATTGTTTATAATCTTAACACCCACTGGCAAACACTTATAAGTGATAATAAGAAACTCCAGCATAAAAATCTACATGAACAAAGATAAAAGCAGAAAAAAAAAAAAAAAAAAAGACACCAGAAGTACCTCAGTACAGATTCCTACGACTTCTTCAACAGATTCTCCAAACATATCTTTCTTGGAGAGCTTCTTAATCAAATGGGTCCTAAATTTTTCAGTCTCCTGAACCACCCATAACATCATATTAATTACCAAAAAAATCAAAGAAAAACGCCAGTTCATTCAATTAACCAAGCAAAATTTAACGAAGAATACTTACAGCGACAGCAAATTCAGGAATTGGGTCAGGGAATTTGAACTCTGCAGCCCTGCAAATGAAGCTTTGATTCCTTTTCTTGGTAGTCGCTGAAGTGTTGAAATGAGTGTTTTTGGCTATATCTATATTTCTATGTGAGGAAAGTGGAGTAGAATAGGAGACAATTGAAATTGAGGGAGTTGAAGAAGAAGAAGAGGAAGGGTAAAGCATTAAGGGGGCAGTAAGTGTGACCGAAAGAGCCATCTCAATCTCCTGTTTCCCAAATTGCTGCGGAGGGTTCTAATTTATTGAGTTTACACACTTATTTTGATAATCATTTTTATTTTATAGCACCTCAGTACAAAAAAATTGCGAAATTGTAAATCGAATTGTAACCGTTGGTTTGAAACTATTTGTTTGGGTTCATGTGGACCCGCATTTTTTTTCCCCTCAAACTGAACCAAAACGTTTCACAATGGTTTGGTTTAGGTTTTGATTTTCAAAAATCGCAAAAAATAAAACCAAATCGCACTTTTTAATTAATTTTTTTTATTATGAAATTATAAATTTTCATATATAATTTTTTTAAAGTATAATTTTTTAGAATTTAAAATGTAAATCAATTAGAAAATGATACCACCAAAGTAAACCTAGAAATTCAATTTTCGAATTTATGTCCAAGCCAGGCCCAAGCCAAAAAAAGAGAGGGAACAACTCAAAACTCAACTCAAAGTCTCAAACCAAAGCCTAGATTCTATTTTTAGTTTTAACTTTTACGTCTTTGGCTCTCAATTGGAATCGCCGTCTTTGGCTCTCTTCGGTATCGTTCTCTTCTCGCTAAGCGTATGTTCTCTTTCTTGTTTATCTTCCAACTCTTTCTGTAATAAATCTAATTCAACACCTTCAAATTCGTCCGTTGTTTCTTTTTACTCCTTGCATACCTAGATTTAGACTTCTTGTCTTTCTTCTTTATTTCTGTTTGTTTCCTTTGACGAATGTAGATTAGTTTGATATTCGACATTCAGTCCATCCGAGCAGTGGATCTAGGAGCTAGCTACTATACTGTCTTCAGTGAGCAACACTGTAGGTACTGCAATTTCTAGTTCCAAATTTGGTTGTAAATTTATTATGTTCATTCTGATTTTGCATTCAATAAAAATTTGTGACTTTGGATACATTTACTACCCTGGAAACTTTGGAAGACTATAATTTTGGTAACTACGGCATGGCTATGTACAACTAATTAAACTAAACTCATAATGTATTATAATTTTATTTGACATTGTTATCATGAAACTCTAATTATCAATAGTACTACACATTTTTTTGTAAAGCATGTTGCTATATCACAAGAACTTGTATTACATGGATTTGGGATAATAATTTACCCTACAATCTGGTGCTAATCACCTATTTCAAAAGAGTACACCACTTTGCAATTGTGGGTAGTTCTTCTGTCTCAGTTTTCTGCTTGTTTTTTTACCAAGATGACTTATTCATGGCTCATTTTAGTTTTTTAGTGGATTAAGGACTATATAGGAGTGCTGAAGAATCTGCTTAGAGAAAGGAAGTTTTGAGTCCGGGTAATACTTGCAAGTTCTGATAATGTTTATGCTTCAACCTGCAAGTGTAAATTGAATGCTGATTGTAAATGCAATTGGACCTTTTTTTTTTTGGAAAAAAGACAAGAACATGAACAATTGGTACATGCAAAATTGTGACATCTTAATCCAAAATGAGGACTAATTAATTGGAGAATGCATTGACTGTACTCCTTTGCCTACATATTTTGGAAATTTATATGGGGGTTTTATTTGATTAAATGTGAAAGTGCTAGAATTGTTATGCTTCATTTTTATTAAAGAGAACATTATACTTTTCTTTATCTGCTCGGGTTCATTAACAATTTGAAGGTTCTTGTTCTGGATTAAGGGTTGTGAAATTGTTGAAGATTTGACCGATCCCAATTTTGACATATTAGATTGGTGGAAATTGAATGTGCACAAGTACAAAAATTGTCTCCAAAATTGCCAAAGATGTATTAGCAATTCAAATATCCACAGTCGCTTCATAGTCAGCATTTTTCACGAGTGGTCAAATTCTTGACTCCTTTAGGAGTTCATTGGGTGCAAAGATGGTTGGGACCTTAATATGCTCGAAGAATTGGTTGCATAGCAATAATGAACATATAGTTCTTCGTCAATATTTGAATGAGGTAGAGGCATTTGATTACTCAGAGAAAGCTGTAGAAGGTGACATTTGTTTTCTATTATCAATTTTGATATTTTTATGAATATTGTTTCTTAGTTGCTTGTTAATATCATTAATAATGACTACTAATTGTTTTGATATTTGCATATTATACAGAGGTTGAATCATGTGTTACAATATGGAATATTAATCCAATTTTTATCAAATGAGAGGTTTGTACTTTTGTACTTATTCTGATATTATTGCTTGTAAAAGTTTGAGTGGTGCTACCTTAATACTATCTTTTTTTTTGTGTTATATATTGAATTTAAGACAAATATTAATGTAATTTAACATTTAACATTATTAGTGCTCGTTTAAATCTATACGTTAACTTGTTTTAAATATATTATTATAATGTCGATAGGTAAACCGCGGATTAAAATCGAACCGAACCGCAAATAATGGTTTGGTTTGATTTGGTTTGAAAAATAAATTGGTTTGGTTTGGGTTTGGAAAAATTCCAAACTGCTTGAAATAGTTTGAGTTGAAAAAATATAACATAAACCACCCAAACCGAACCGTATTCACCCCTAGCACCTTAGTTAGTTTTTGATGACGGTTTAAAATTTTAATTAGAAACTGTTATTCCCTTGAAGAACCCATAATTATTGAGCCGAATTCACTCATCGGACATGTACACATCATGGATATCGAACCTTTTAATTCTTTCATTTTTCTTATAGAAAAATATTTTTTATCCAAAAAAAAAAAGACTTTGAAAACCGTTTTTTGTAAAGACGAATAATCGATCAAAGAATGCGATTTCATTATAAAGATTTCTAAGCTTGGAGTAAATCTCGAGTCTCCCACACCACTTCATGCTAGTAACATCTCAATGCAATCCAAACCGTCTCTAATCCTTACTTTCATGAACACACTAAACACATTAAATCATTTCATTCTCATGTATAAAGGGATTGAATCTCATTTCATATTTTAAATTATAAAAAATAAAGAAGAAATTTTAGAAAAATAGAAATCTTTTAGAAACATCTCACATCCATTCACATTCATTAGCACAAATGAAAAGAAGATACAGGAAAGGTAGGAGAGAGGGGTGACCAACACGGATGGGCGAAAGGGGAAAACATGTGTTGCGTGGGAGATTAGAGCAAGCAAACCAAAAGGATGATTGAGGAGTAGCATAGAACTAGGGGTGTTAAATGGGATAAGTCGACTCGCTCAAAAATAGTACAGTTCGACTCATTCCAGAAGCTCTTCCCAAGCTAGCTCACGTCTTGCCATACTTTTTAACTAAAATTGCATAAATCCAATTGATTTTGGATGTAAAAACTTTAATTATATAATCAATGCAATTTAGACATGTCAGATATATTATTTAATTGAATTATTATTCAGATAAATTAAATTAATAAAGTCCGTAGATTCTAGTATTGATAACTTGTTAGTCATAAGGAGTTG
Organism: Osmanthus fragrans; assembly: GCA_019395295.1. NCBI lineage: Eukaryota > Viridiplantae > Streptophyta > Magnoliopsida > Lamiales > Oleaceae > Osmanthus > Osmanthus fragrans. The sequence goes on from CM033342.1 coordinate 22,587,420, forward strand.
TGATTATAGGATATAAATTACATATGTTGGATGTTCCACTATCAAGAGTCGCTAATATGACATTGATGCGTTTTTTTTCTCTATCGCAAGTGTACGATATCGAATAAGTAAATAATGGACCTTTGTGTTCGGATTGTCGTTTTCACGGGAATTATATTTTAGTACTTAATCTAATTTTTCTAACTACTATTCGATAAAAGCAAACAAAGATTTGTATGTTATGATTTTTAATCTAAATACGTAAAAATATGTGGATGCACACGAAGATTGATTTAGAAATTAAATAATGAACAGATATTAGGGAAGAACAATTTCACTTATTGATCACCTTTAAGTCTTGAATCAATATTTAAAATCTAATGTAGTGTTCGATTGATTTTTTATATCGTATTCAATTTACCTCTCTCGAGTTCTCATTGAACATATTCAATTAATTCAATCCTATATCTCTATGCGAATCAACCTTAGTTAAATGAAATATTGGTTCTAAGAATTTATTTATGATCACAATAATCATTATATGTATCTCTACACATTATACTAATTTACCAAATTTTACTATATGGTCTAAATCATAAACTTACATTTCAATTCGTAAAAGATTCACAAAATTATCAAATTAGTGATCAAGTAATTCAATGCATTAAACTCAGCAAAATCAACACATGTAAGATAGAAGGACAATAATTTTGAATAAAAGACAAATGGTTCCAAGTAGGTTTCATTGTTTGCCATAATATTAAATTTAGTTACTCATAATAACGGAAGAAAAACAAGTTGTTATTGAATACATCATCGGATCTTGAAGAAAGACGTAGAAAAAGAAATTAATCTTAAATCAAGATTTCTTCATCCTCTAATCAATGTTTCAAAACTTGATTTCTTGATATTTTTCTCCCTTGAATTGCGCTCTTCAATCTCTAGTTATATTCTCTATCTCCTAATGGGTGGAGTCCCCTTTTGAAGTCCTCGATACCTTTATTTATAATTCACTTCACGTCCTCCCCAAATCTGGAGTTTTCATGGGTTTTAACAGGCCAAAACAATGTAACCCTAAAACGGGCGCCTAAGCGCCAGGAATTAGCGCTTAAGCACCGCGGTGAAATAGTGTGTAGCGCCTAAGCGATAGGGGCAACGCCTAGGCATTATGAGTGCAGTGCCTATGTGGTCGTGCGAAATCAGAAAGTGTACAAGATTGTTGACACGTAATATATTTAGTGAGTTACGAGTATCGTTACACGGGGAAAAAAATTAATTCAAGTTTACTAGTTATATATAAAATTTGAATTATGTAAACAAAAGAAAATTTGATTTTGTAATTATTCAAAATTAATATAAGAAAGCAATAAAAGTTTGATTTTTATTAAATTATGGATTATTGTATTGGATTTCGAATTGGCCTATTGCTATCTATTTAAATTTTTGATTTGTAATCAGTTTTGTTCATGCGTTCTTGACAATTGATAAAGCTAATGTATTTAACTTTCTTTTTCAAGACAAATTAATTATATCTTAACCACGACCCGATTCTACTTCTAAAACCCGAATTTGAATGGTTAGAACGCATTAAATTTTATATTATCTATATGATTGCACAAGTGATAAATGTTATTCCTAACATCTATTGTACATATGTTATTTTTTTTTTCGTGTTCTAAATTTATTGTGAGCCTCTCTACACTACAACAAACAACTAATTATTTAATTGGTGACCAATCAATTAAATAATGCAATGTGTATGCAAAATTAATCAAGAATAGCAAGAAATACTAAACTATTAATCTTGAATTAGAAATAAATAACAAATATGGTTCATCTTCATCCAATACAAAAGCAGACCTAGCCTAGCTTATTAATATATAAATTATAAGAAGAATAATAGAAAGATATCGCCTGGATCATGAAATGATTCAAAAGATATTGATCTTCAAGTGCAATGTTGAAATCTTCAAAATCTTAATGTAATTGAGCTTCAATTCCTTGATAGGACTTGATCTCTTCTCCCCAAAGTAATGAATTAACCCATTGTTATTGATGAATTTGATGATACTATTATGTATGAAGAAGATAAGGAGGTCTCTGTTATGTGTAGCCCTTGTTTTGTATTTATAATAGTAGAAAAACAAGTCAAAATTGCGTACAATTTGGTTCTCAAAAGAGTTTGAATCGCAAAAAGAAACTGCTGATTCATATGTGAAAATGGCCCCGCGCGCACAAGCATAATCACCGCATGCACGCCATTGATCCAAATGGATCTCGAGTAAAAATGTGTGTCTTGCAAGCACGCCAAAATTTCCCCCCACGCGCGCACAGGTTTGCGCTCTGTTGTCTCAGCAATTTTTGGTATTTTGGTCGTAACTTTTTGTCATGATATCCGATTGAGGTTATTCAAAGTGATTTAAAAATATAACTCAAATACCTACAATTATTCTATCAATACAATTTTTCCAATTCGAACGTTTGCTCTCCTAAAAAATGAGTCTTAAGTTGAGGCTAAAATCCGAAGTATAACTTCTTAGGTTGAAAATTTATTTGTGAAGATACTTCAACTATTATTTCACTCTTTTGACCTCCAGTTGCATCCAGTTGATCATATGTGATTTTCAATCATCATTTTATGGTCCAAATTAACTACTAAATGTTTACACTTTGGTTCCCTAAACTTTGGATTTCTTTCATTTTTTGCCCCTTTTTTTGTTAGTTTCTTCCAATTCAACCAATTTGCATTGAGCTCAACCTAACAAACATAATTAAGATATAACTCATCCAAATCATGAACAAATACTCCAATTTAATGGCCTAGATGAGTGTACAAAATATACTTATCACCAGGCGCTGCCTCTCTATCCAAAACTGTTGTTCTTTGCCAAGCACTACGTTTTCGGCGTCTGGGCACTAACTTGCTATCTTAAAACTAGTCCTTGACTTGTTTGTTCACTTTAGCACCATTTTACATCACCTTTCCTAACATTTAAAACAACACTAGCAAATACATAAAAAATGTTCTATACTCATAAGATCTAGCTATTAATCAAGTTAAAATTGCGTATAACTCGTGAGTAAAAACATATTTGTCAAATACCCCCAAACTTTACCATTTGCTAATCCTCGAGCAAACAAAAAGAACAAAAGAGAAAATCACTGAAGGAAAATACACACACCAACAATCATTTAGATAGCTTGTCTTTTTGGCTAAATATTGAGAACATTATACCATATTCATGAACGATGTCGAAATCGTTACGCAAGAGCCAAACTTTCACTTATTTATTGCAAAGTGTGTGTGTGTGTGTGTGTGTGTGTGTGTGAAGGATCAAGTCCCAACCCTCATTAGTCAATCTTTTCCTTTCTTCGCTCGTGAGATTCATGCACCCCAAACTTGTTTTCTTTCATTCTCTCACTATGGTGTAATTCTAAAGTTTAATTTCACAAACGAATTCTTTACACAACTCTAAGTTGGCTTAGTTTAACTGGCAATGTCAACAATTTATTAATGTGATGATTCTTCCAGTTTATGAGTGCTTCGACAATCTAATTTATACTAAGTGACTAAAATCCACTAGTTATCTAAGCCCCCAACAATCAGATCTTTGAGCACTTTCATCATTTTTTTAACTCATGTTGACTTCACCATTTTTTTTCCTCTTCTTGATCCCTGTAGCGAGCTTTTAGTCGGTAACTCCTCGATTTTTGAATGCCAAAGGGTGCCAAGTTTCAAGATACCCCTATGGACTTACTAACTCAAGTAAAAAATGTGCAGGTGTGAAATGTGGACTGAATATGTGTCATGCTTATTTTCTATAAAAGGAAAATGCAATTTTCAAGGGTTAGATCTCTAGCATTCCGTTATTCACCAAGTTCATATTAGAAAGTCATAGACACTCCACACAAACTTTTTCACATGTAATGAGTCACCATAATTTTAAATCATTTCTTTCATCGATTAGAACATCCTAAATTATAATGTGCACGGTTAAACGATGTTGTGAATCATGGGTTAAGGGATCAAGCACCTAAGTTATCTATTTAGCCTATGCATATGAACCTCCATGTTCATGTACGACACTTAGGGATATCAATGAGCCGAGAAGAGCCAACTCGCGAGCCGAGACTTGAAGCTCGGGCTTGGCTTGAGCAAAATTAAGTCGAATTTTTTAGCTTGAGCCGAGCCGAGCAAAAGCTTGACCAAAAAATCGAGGCTCGACCCAAGTTTTCGACTTGGAACTTGCCGAACGGAGCTGACTCGATTTTTATAACATATTTAAATTAGCTGTCTCTTTCCATTTTTTTTTATGAGCCAACTCGATGAGCCACATACCCAAGCCACAAGTCGGGCCTGCTCGAGCTTTTTCCTGGCCGAGCCATGGGCATCCCGAGAGACGGCGAGTCAAATTGACATCCCTAACGATGCTAAACTTAACAATCGTGCATAAGTATTGTGCCGCTTCACATACATAAGCAGAAAATTCAACTAAAGCATGATTCATTCGCAATCCATAAACTAATACACGCTCTCAAGTATATTCATCATAGTCGACAAAATTATTTTAACTCATACAAGTACGCAAAATTTCTATTTTTAACACACAAAACATGCAAATCACACATAAGCATTTAAGAGACTAAACGACGTAAGCAAATAATGTGACCCCCAAACTTAAACGAACCATTATCTCCAATGTGAAATCGAAATAAAAATGAGGAAAACTTACGTAATGGAAGACATTAATTTTCTTTTTCATGGCCGACGTCCTGGGTAGGAGGAGTTAGATTGCAATGTGATCAGGTAGTAGAGACAGTTAAGGGAATGCTCGATCAGAATATATCGAAGCCAGGACCGTATTTAACTCATTATGATAGTGGAACTATTCAAACGTTGTATTTTGCAACAAGTTCATTTACAGTTGCATGTCATGAAGTTGAGCAGCAAGGTCAATGTTAGGGTCACCGGCTGGGGTTGGTCGCGTGAGCTGGACGGTGTTCTTTTGTACAAGGGGTAGTGCACTAGTGGAATCCGATCGGCTCGTGAATTCCCAAACCTGCTCTCGAGTAATTGCCGATTTGAGGTGCACAATCTCCTCAGACATGTATGTTGCAACAGCACCCTTCATACAAAGCTCATAAATCAAAGTCTCTAGGATGTTGTTGTGAATAACTTACCAACATCAATTGATAGGTGGCATTGAATGACATAATTGAGGGTCGCTCATTCTTTGGTTACCTCACTTAAATTGCTGTTGGGTATGAGTTTGCTAGATATAAAGTGGTGCCAGGCCCTACACCCTGCAGTCATACCCGAGGCAGAAAAACTTAATCACGTCTGTCTCTAACCGTTTCCAAGTAATACAAGATTTGGCCAAGATCCGAATGATTTCGTTACGATCAACACACTCTTTACAAAACCTAGAATACTTGTCATCATCAATACCTGGCACATTATTGAACCTTTTGATGGAGGTTCTATCGAAAAGGATCCATTTGCCCCTCACAAAAATTTGAAAATCTCTATGCTCCCTCGTATTGGCGTAAAATTCCTGAACAACCGAAATTAATGCCGATCATGGTGGTTTGGTAACACTTCCCAGTTTCATTGTCCAATATGCTCTGTCATGTAATTGTCAGAACCTCTTTCAGGTATATAGGTCTTGTGTACCACCAGTTATTATGTTTTTTAGCGGCCTCGACATTAATGAATTTCCTAATATCAAATGAGCTGGAAGAGGAGGCTGCAGCTTTTGGTCTCTTTTTTGGCGGTATTGTACCTGTGCAAATATATAAAATGCAGACCATTAGCACAAAGGGTGACAAATACAAAATGAATAAAAAGTAAGACCCCAAACCTAGCCATGTTAGTTTACGGTTGTCTAACTTGATTTAGATGTATTCTATGCGCAATTTCAATTCACGATCACACAAATGGCAATTCCCACATATATCAATTATCACAATATCTACTTTAGCCATAATTACATAAGGATGTTCACTCCAGTAATTTATCAAACATGTTGAAGGCACCTTATATTTACCTAAAAATTTCAATAGCATAGGTTTGATTTATGCCACACTCTCTTCATTTCACAAAAATTTCTAGACAATAAAATTACCCAATTCCACCCTCTTCAAATATTTATCAAAAATAGGCAACAATACCCACCAACCATCATAAACAAGAAATAGAGTAAAGAGGAACATATGTCATACCTTGAGATGTGTTACGTAGATTGATGTGGAGTAATGAAATCTTGCGTTGCAACAATTAAACTTTGAAAGCGTAAAGTAGACAAAGAGGTGATATGAATATGTGTTAATCGAAAGAAAAGTTTGTGTGTGATGTGAATGAGAAGAATAGAGTGCCCTCGGTGTATAGGGAAAGAGAAGAGAAGTGATGTGATTCAGGATGCGTTACAAACTCACAAGGATTTGACGAATCGGCGGAAGAGTCTTAAGTCGGGTTTGGGTCTTCAGGAAGGCAATAAAAGTCGCACAATTGATTGTTTGATGAATGGGGCACAACATATTGAAGACAACATACTAAAGAACAAGTTTCATGTTGGGGTTGAGGTCGGGAATCAATTGGATCAACACGATACAAGCAGCCGAAGAAAGAAGTCAGTCGGAACTCTAAGCGACCGCTTAGAGTAAATGGCAAGCGGTCGCCCAAACCACTACCGAAAATACATGGAGGTGAAAAGAGTCTTCTAAGAGGCCGCTTAGAACAAAACTGAAGCCGAATTTTCTAATTTTGGCAAGATGGTTTAGTTTGACTATAATACTTATTTTTGGTAATTTCTATATTTTAGGACTCTTAATGTTTTGTATTTTCCTTACTGTTAGGGTTTTACCATGTTTCCATATAAATAAGATTTGTTTTCATTGTAAAAGTTAGACTTTGATTATTTGAGAGATTTTAATAAAAATTGTGAGATTTATTCTTCTAGTTCTTGGTGGTTTAAATTCTTAACTTGAACTTATCAAAAGGAGATCGCAGTCCTTTTATGGCGTTCCCACTGCACGGTTTTTGTTCCGTGTAATCAATGGGTCGGATTTCTTACGTGTAATCTTGGTTCTTGGTACGGGTCGGGTTGAAGCTTTGTGCGGCGTGATTTTTAACTTTCTTGGGTTTGTTTCATCTTGTTCGTAGGTTCCCAAGCATGTTCTTGATCGGGTTCACATCAGTTGGTATCAGAGCACAGCTTTAGAATTCAGGTCATCTATCCTTTTTATTTATTTGAGTCCTTATTTTTGTTTTTTTCCTTCCGTGTTCTTCGTATTCATGTGTCCAGTAATTATTTTTGAGTTTCAATCCAAACATTCCAAAAAAAGAATCAAAAGTTGTTTTTGGGCTAATCTAGCATCCAAATCAACTTTCGTTTGTTTTGTTGGTATCGTAGTTGATTTGAGTCTAAAAAAAAATAAAAAAATAAAAAATAATTATTTTTTTTATTATTGTTCTTGTGTTAGCGTCATTAATTTTTCTATAGTTGTATCGTTTGATTGCCTCTAAATTTATTAGTTTGTTGTTATTGAGTTTCATTTTAAAAAAAAAAAGGAGACAAGAAAAGAAAGAAAAAAAAGGAAAAATGAATGTCTCTATATTCGTGAACGTTTAGAGGCAATTCAAATATTGAAATTTGAGTCTTTGGTTGTCTTCTCTTGTTTGAATTGAGTCCGTTAATAAGTTTGAATAAAGTTGGTTGATTATCCGAGACTTGTGTTTGCGGTGGTGATTGCTACGTGGATTGCACTCTAATTGATTGAGGTTGGTTATTTCTCGAGCTATTGAGAAAGGAAGACGAGCGGTAAAAGGCAAGAGTGGTGAGCTTCATATCGGGTAAAAGCCAATTCGAGTGATACACGAGTGCAAACACGCGAGGTAATTTACTTGTTTTCTTGTTCTTCCATTTTTACTCAACTTCTGTGATTTAAGTAGTTGCAAAGTGATTTATATACATGAATAAAAAAATGAATAAATGTGCGGAAGAGGCGGTGCCTAATGGGTTTTATATGGAGCTTATGAATAGCATAAACCATAGGTTTGATCAATTGAATGTGACGGTTGAACGTATTAGTGGTGATGTAGCTAGGCATGAAGTCTTGATTGTGAGTTATAAACAAGGGACGCCCCAAAGGGTTCCTCGTGAGGGTATAGGAGATAGGTTTGATCGAGGTGTTGATAGGAAAGTGGGGAGCAACAAACTGAACACTCCAACTTTTCAAGATAGGAGTGATATGCGTGAAAAGGGGTGTCGAGAGAAGCTTAGGCGATATGATGGAGTTGAGAGTTCACTAGGAAGTAAAACGTCTGTTGTGAAGCAGGGTAGTGATATTTCAAATAAGTTAGCTAGTTTGGAATATAAACTAAAATTCTCAAGGTTATGCAATATGATTGATTTTCACATTGAACATACCAAAGAACGAGAGAGGAAAGAGTGAGAAAATTGTGAGGTGGCTGAGTGTGATGAAAAAAGAGTAGAGCCACAAACGAGTGAAAAGAAAAATGAGACTGGAGTGGTGGCTAAAGAAAAAGTTGAGCCACAAGAGGTAAAAGAAATAGAGAATGAAAATGAGAGTAGAGAGGGGGAGGAAAAAAAGAGGAGCCACTAAAGAGAGAAATGAGAGAAAATCTCAAAGTGAGTTTTGATGTGAGAAACGTCGAGTGTGAGAGGACTTTACCGAGAACTAACGATCCCCTCCATAGTTTGGATATTTCTCTTTTGCAGGGCTTCAAGAAATTGATCCATGACGACATAATTCGCGAGGCTCCATACATTGGCTATCCACTTGGTGAAAAGCACATGAAAAATTTGGTGAGTGACAAGGAGCATGAATGTACTCACGCCATGGTAACGTATCAAAACCTTACACCTAGGGTAGAACTTGGAACAACTCATGAGACTAGTTTTTTACATCGTTTATGTACTCTTGAGCATGATAATGCATTTGATAATTTTATGAGTATAGTCTATCCAATGTCACCTACGTTTATGGATAAATTCTTGCTTGTCTATGATATGAATTTGCTACGCTCTGAAATTCTAGCACGAGTGTCTTGTGTGTGTTGTGAAGGAGAGGAGAAGAATAGTGGAGGGCTAGAGAAAGAATTTGTAAAGGAGGTGAAGGTGAATAGTACAGGGTTTGAGAGAGAATTTGTGAATGAGGGAAAGGTAAATATAGAAGTGGGTAGGAGTAGGCATGTTTAAAATAGGGAAAATGGATTAAAAATGGGGCGCGACATAGTGCGTCGTAGGGCCTAGGCGCTGCATTTTTGGCTTTTAATGCAGTATCACAGTGCTTGGGCGCTACGTTTCTGCTCGATAATGTGCCAATTTTTTTAAAAACTTTTACCGTTGTTTTCCAACCTGAATTTGTTCATTCTCCCAACTTGATGATTTTAATTCCACTCTCCTACTAATGCTTGTTTTCGTCCCAAACTTGAGATTTATCGTATAAAACACAATGAGATTTTTACTAACAATAAAACATGCAATTCTAAAACAAAGAAAACTGTATAATAAAATAGGGATAGAGTTTGGGTTGTCTCCCAAGAATGCTTCTTCAAAGTCATTAGCTGAACAATGTGCTGCTATTATTTTAGTATAGCTAGTTCAAGGCTTTCTTTAGCGATGGAAACTCCTCTACGTAGTATTTGATGCATTGTCCATTAACATTGAAATTTTCCTTTGTTAGGTTGTGTAATTCAACCATGCCGTTGGAAAACACTTGGGAGACAGTGAAAGGTTCGGAACATCTTGATTTCAATTTTCCTAGGAAGAGCTTAAGTCTGGAGTTATACAAGAGCACTTGATCTCCCACTCTGAAAATTCATTGTCGAAATGTTTTTGTTATGCCATTGTTTTCTCTTCTCTTTGTAGATAGATGCATTTTCATAGGTTTCTCTTCTGAATTCTTCTAATTCATACGGTTGTAGTATTCTTGTTTCTCCAGTCTTCTCTAGGTCCATGTTCAACTACTTCAATGGCCAATATACTTTGTGATCAAACTCAACTGGTAGGTGACACCTTTCCCAAATATTAGCCGGTATGGCGACATTCCAATTGGCGTCTTGTAAGTAGTGCAATAAGCCCACAAAGTATCATCCAATTTTTTGACCAATCTTTTCGACTTACATTTACCCAGATTCTAGAATTCTTTTCAGATGTCTATTAGAAGTTTTGACCTATCCATTCGTCTGAGGGTGATAAGGTGTGGCAATTCGATGTTGTACCTCGTCCTTATAAAACATCGCCTGGAATAATTGATTGCGGAAGTGAGTTCAACATCACTTATAATGGCTCTTGGAGATCCATAGCGGTCGAATATATGTTTCTTTATAAAATTCACCACCACCTTTGCATCATTGGTGGGCAACACCTTGGCTTCCACCCATTTGGAAGTATAATCCACTGTCACTAGGATATATCGATTATTATAGGACGACGGGAAATGTCCCATAGAATCAACTCTCCATATATCAAATATTTCCACCTCCAGAATATTGTTTTCAAGCATTCGTGACAGGCTGATATGTTACCCATTATTTGACACTTATCACATGATCTGTAGAAACTCTGACAGTCTTTAAATAATGTTGGCCAAAAACCGCATTGAAGCACCTTTGCTACTGTTTTAGTGGGACCAAAGTATCGTCCATAAGCTGAAGCATGAACCTTCGAAATGATGGGCTTCATCTCATTCTCTGGCACACATCTTTTGATAATTTGGTCAGCCCCTCTTCTGTATAAATTTGGATCATCCCAATAATAAAGTTTAGCTTCATGTAGATTTTTTTTTCTTCTGATGATAAGTAAGGTTTAGATCCACATAGCCACTAGCTAAGTAGTTGACAATGTCTGCATACCATGGTGCTTTATCCACCTGCAATAATTGTTCGTCTGGAACAGTCTCATTGATGTCTACCTTATCTGACTCTTTTCGACTGCTCTAGCATTGGTAAGTGATTTGCTACCTAGTTTTCTGTTCTCTTTTATCATGAATCGTAATATCAAACTCTTGCAGTAACAGAACCCATTGAATCAGCCTGGTTTTCACGTTCTTCTTCTTGAATAAATATTTCAAAACTGCATGGTCTGTATAGACTATCACATTTGAACCAATCAGATAAGACCAAAATTTGTCGAAGGTAGTTGACTTTCAGTTGTTGTATAGTTGTTCTGAGCATCTGTCAAAATTTTGCTAGCATAGTAGATGACATGCAATACATTTTCCTTACGTTAATCGAGCACGGCTCCCATTGCAAAATCACTGGAATTACACACAAGCTCAAAGGATAGTTCCCAGTTTAGTGCCACTATAACATGTACAGATGTAAACTTTTTCTTTGAAAGTATTAAAGGCTATTAAACACGCATCAAAAAAGTCAAATGGTACATCATTCTTCAGTAGATAGCACATCAGTTTTGTAATATTTGAGAAGTCTTGAATGAATCTTCTGTAAAACTCTACATGTCCCAAAAATCTTTTGATCCCTTTAACTGAATTAGGTGGCTGCGATTTTTCAATCACATGTATCTTGACTTTGTTAACCTCAATACCTTGGGAAGAAATCTTATGACCCAATACGATTCCCTTTTTCACCATAAAGTGACATTTCTCACAATTGAGCACCAGATTCTTTCCCTCGCATCGTTGTAATACGAGAGATAAACGTTCCAAATAGTCATCAAAAGAATCTCCAAACATTGAAAAATTATCCATGAATACCTCGATGTACTTTTCTACCATGTCAGGAAATATGGCCATCATGCACTGCTGAATGGTTGCAGGTGCGTAGCATAGACCAAAAAGCATTCTTCTTAAGGCAAAAGTACCATAGGGATATGTGAAAGTTGTTTTCTCTTAGTCTTCTAGAGTAATGGTTATTTGATTGTACCCAAAATATCCATCCAGAAAGCAGTAATGAGAATGTCCTTCCAACATCTGATCAATGAAGGGCAATGTGAAGTGATCTTTTCTGGTAGCATTATTCAGTTTCCCGTAATCTATACATACTCTCCATCCCGTTACTAACCATGTTGGTAACAACTTATTATTCTCATTCCTCTCTACTATGATTCCGCCCTTCTTAAGCTCCACATGTACTAGACTCACGCAATAACTATCTAAAATGGGGTAGATAATCCTTTCATCCAACAATTTTAGCACTTTTTTTTTTCACAAATTCCTTTAAGGTTGGATTTAATTTGTACTTCCCTTCCATAGATGTTTTGGACTTGTCTTCCATTAAAATTTTATGCATACACAGAGTAGGACTGATTTCTCTAATATCGGCTATTGTCCATCCAATTGTAGTTTTGTGCTTCTCGAGTACCTCCAATATCTTATTCCCCTCTTTTTTTGTCATATCATTTGCAATGATCACTAGAAGTGTTGTAGAGTATTCCAAATATGCATAATGGAGATGTGATGGCAAAGGCTTCAACTCAAGAGTTAGAGTCTTCTCCATTGAAGGTACTGGTGATGTAGGATTGACACCAAGAGATTCATATTACCAATGTCTCATTCCAATCGGTTGCTCAACCAAATGTACAATGCATTATGTTCTTTCTGTATTTGCTGCCTCTGATTGAGCAATATCTGCTTCACATAGAATTGCTGGATGTTCTGCAACAAATGTGTCAGCCACAAACTCCTCAAGAGCATTTACTTGGCAACAAGTGTCTAAAGTCAATAGGTATTTCATCGCCTTGAACACATTGAATATGACATGTTCATTGTCCACTCGAAGAATAATCTTTTCATCGTTCACATCAATAAGTGTTCTTTCCGTAGCCAAGAAAAGTCTTCCCAAGATTAGATGAATATTTGAATCTCTTCCATAGCAAAGCGAACTGTAAATAAAGAGTGGCATCTTTTCTTTTGCTTCTTCCAATCCAAGAGACCTGTAAATAGAGAGTGACATCAAATTAACACTAGCACCTAAATCACATAAGGAATGCTCAAAGTAATTAGAACCAATGGTGCAAGGTATCGTGAAACTCCCTAGGTCATTTAGTTTAGAATGTAGATTCTTTAGAAGAATTTCACTACATTCCTCGTTTAGGAAGACATTCTCATGTTCTTCCAGCTTCCTTTTGTTGGACGGATTTTTTTTTTTTTCCAAAAAATTTGCATAACTAGGCATTTGTGCTATTACATCTGCAAAAGTAATATTTATGTGCAGTTTCTCAAAGATCTCCACAAACTTGGCAAACTGCTTGTCTAACTTTTTTTTTTCTACAACCGTTAAGGAAAGGAATTAGTGGCACATAAGCTTTTATGGGACTTGGTGCTCTCATTATGATGTTTCTTTTTTCTCTTTCTCATTTTTTGTGATTGGTACAAATTCTTTTTCTTATCAACCTATTCAACTACTACATCTTTGTCCATTTTTTTGGGCCTCTTCACATGTATCTATGGTAGTTGTACTCCACTTTTTGTTGTAATAGCTTGCGCTTGCTCTTTTGGATTTTTCATTGTATTGCCTAGCAATGTCCCTTGTGGGCATTCTACAAACTGTTGAGCTTTCTGACCAATTTGTGTCTCCATCTTCTTGATAGTTACTTGTTGATTCTGACAGTTTGTGTTAATTTTCTAGAACACATTGTTTGTCTTTTGCATTTACTAGTTGAAAATCCCCAAAAATTAATTTTTCTATTGCTGGCATTATTTGAACTATTCACTTGTTCATTATCTGACCATTTAAAATTTGCGTGTTGTTTCCATCATAAGTTATATGTTTGTGTAAATGGGTTAAAATTTCGAGAAATCTTCTGAATGAATGTCGTAAAAAGTTACTTTTATTGTATTGCTAATACATGATATGTGTGAAGACAAAGAGTTGTCATATTAATGATCTAGAAGTTGTATGGAAATACAATTACTAATAGTATCTACCAAATATTTTATTAAGGATTGTTAAGTACACTCAAGGTCTTAACATAGCAAATATGATCCTAGCCCACTGGAGTCAAGTAAGTTTACTGTAAATTTATGCAAGTGGGTCATAAATTTAAGTTAAACAGTATGAACATGATTAATTTAACAAAAAATCATGTTAAATTAATTGATACATTTTTTGATACTCATTAATTCTTTATTTCTTTTTCATTTAAAGTTTTAAATCATGAGTAATCATATGGATTTGATATGCATACTGGATACCAAAAAACTGATCGGGCCAAATTTTCTCAATTGGCACCGCAATTTGAGAATTATTCTTAGTAATGAGAAAATTGATTGTCTTTGAGTAGCCATTTTTAGATATGCCCATTGAGGATTCTACTGGAAAGAGATTACTACTTATAATAAACACAGTGATGATGATGATACATGTGTGATGTTTGTTACTATATCACATGAGTTGCTAATAATATGATTTTTTTTTTATCTCAAGGAGTTGTACGATGAACAACTACATGTGAAAATATATGAGACCATTGGAGAAGGATCTTCAGTCATTGCTCATGTACTGAAGATGATTTGCTACATTGAGAAATTAGCTCAACTGTATTTAGTCATAGACCATGAATTAAGTAGTGACTTGGTTCTACAATATCTGTAAGAGAGCTATTCACAATTTATTATGAATATTAACATGAATAAGCTTGAGTGCTCTCTCCGTGAGTTGTTGACTATCCTTAAGACTATTGAACCTAATATCAAGTGTAGGTAGTGGGCAAGTTTTGGTCATCGATTCCTCTAAGGGCACTAAGAGAGAGTCTAAAAGAGGCTTTGAGAAAGTATCTAAGAAGGTTAAGACAAACAAAAAGGCAGTCCAAGTGAAGAAGGTATCATACAATGTCTAATGACCCTTGTTATCATTGTGAAATGAAAGGTGGTTAGAAGAGGAACTGCAAGACTTACCTCGCAAGCTTGAAAGGTAAGAAGTCTTCTAAAGCTTCTACTTCAGGTATCTTTTTTATTGAGGTTAATGTGTCTACTTCATTAGCTTCTTGGTTATAAGATTTCGGATATGAATCTCATATTTATATAAATATGTAGAAATTAAAGAGAAATAGACCACTGGAAGGGAGAAGTCGACCTACGCATTGAAATGGAGCAAGGGTCGCTACATTAACTTTAGGAATATACTTTTTATCATTGCCTTCATGCCTAGTATTACAATTAGAGAAGTGTTATTTTGTTCCCACTATTACCAAGAACATTATTCCAGTTTTCATGTTTGGATATGAATTATTTTCAATTAATATTAATGATATATATTGTTCCTTTTATCTTGATAAGATATTTATGGTTGTGGTAAATTACCAACTGACACTAAGTCTTATATTATGAGTATAGAAGACAAAATGCATAAAAATGATAATCCAAATAATACATATATCTGACATTGTAGACCGAGTTACATAAATGGAAAATACATTTTAAAATTACATAGAGATGAATATTTAGGGTCAATTGATTTCGAATCATTTGACAATGCGAATCATGTCTACTACGCAAAATGATCAAATCTCCTTTTACTAGAAAATGAGAAGTGCTGCACAATTATCGGGCTTAATAAACACTGATATATGCGGTCGCATGTCAGTTACTACTAAAAGAGATTTATTTTATTTCATCATATTTACTAATGATCATTTTAGATATGATTATATATATATATATATATATAATGAAATTTAAGCATGAAACTCTTGAAAATTCCAAAGAATTAAAACTAGAAGTAAAGAAACAAATAGATAAATATATTTTCACACTGATCGCCACAAAGGGGCGTCAAAAATAATTCCTTGGCTCAAAGTAAATGTCTTTCGAATAGTATAATGCAAGCAAGTGTCATTACCCGCATAGGATTTGTTCAATTACGTTAATTGCGCAAAAAGAAAATAAATGGCGAAATCATATAAATGGGGGGAGGGGGGGTTTTGATTCATTCGCTAAACTAAAAAACATAACAAATTAAAATGGCGCTAAACTTGAAATGCAATAAAATTAAATAATTAAGGCGAAAAGTCAACAAAAGAGAGTGTGATAGGGGTATAATTCTTTATCGCGGGAATGATTTTCCAATTCAATTTTCAGAAAAGATTTTCGTTCAATCGATTAAAAACAATTCGAGAATAATCACAAACTCGATTACCTCAAACTCTCCTTAGATTATAGTTAAATAAAATAAGCTATTTACCTAACCCTAATCATCAAACAACCTAGGATAAGATCGCTAGATTAAATTTAACGAAAGCATTCATAAAAGAGAGTCGAATTGAATTAAGTACAAACACACAAGCTCGGTTTGTTAACTTAAGTGATAACACACCTACATTTAATAGAAAATTCCACATAATCCATCAAAATATAGTTGCTACTACGATTTGGTCAAATTAGTAATTATGGACTAAAAATCTCAAATTAGCAAATATCGAAACAACCCAATCATCTAGTAGCGCTTCTAAACAATTGAGAAGAACAATATAAACAATAAACTCAATGGATTCATCACATTAATCAAAAGAACTACAAAGCACAAAACTATTGGAATCTCATTTCTCGGGTAAAAAATTACCCCCAATCACATCTAGGTTTTAGCCACTCATAATGTATTTACAAATAACCATTGAAATCTTAAAATACATGGAATCCATATAGATTAAAGAGGACAGAAAGCTTATTGAAGGAAAGAACAAAAGATTGAGTCTTCAATGTCAAAGGGCCTTCCTCTTTTTCTTCTCAAAAGATCCAAATTCGAAAGTTTTCAAACCAAATTTTTCTCCCCTTTCTTTGGTCAATTTTCCACCCAAAAACTTAACCTAGAAATGGTCTCCAAGGTGTATTTTATAGTGTAGAGAGGTATGGAGACGGGTCGGGTTGAAATGGGTCGAGAAATTTTAAATTAAAACTTCGCGTGTTTTTCCCGGATTTTGCTTCAGAAATACACTATGCGTATGCATAGCTTTTTATGTGCGTGCGCACAATAAACTCAATTTACCTTCAATCGCTGGCTTTGGCGGGTGTGCGTACGCACGGTTTGCAGGCTTGTGCGTACGCATAGACAAATTCTGTGCTGCCTTCATTTTTTTTTCCTGATTTTTCACTCGACTTTAACCCGCAATCCACATTTCTTCATATGAACACTCATGGTTTTGCTCGCCGGACTTAGGCATTCTTGCATCACAATTGTTTTGCCTCTTTTCTGGCTCAAATCCTTCACATTAATACTCAACTCGGGTTTTCGCCTAAAAATTAAAATTAACTAAATTAAGCGACGAAATATAATTGGAAACCAAACAAATATTGAAAGTTAAAAGATAAAATAAGTGCGAAATCTGCACTTATCACACCCCCAAACTTAAATCTTTGTTAGTCCTCGAACAAAGCCAAACAAATAAGCACGCAAATACACAAATTAAAATCAAACGATAATATAATAACAACAAACACACAAGAAAGATAGCTTGCCAATTTACTCCAAACATCACATCAAACATAACTTATGAAATGTTTACAAAAATGCTACAACAAAACACTTTGAAACTCAAACCATGCTAGACTCGTATGTGTGTGTTGTCAACCAATTCATTGCCATGCAAGAGTTGATGGTTTCCCGACCCTCAAAATGTCAAATTTTCCTTTCTCGCTCGTGGGAAGTACACTCCCCCAAACTTGTTATTTTCTCTCAAGCCCAAGGTGCCAAACTTAAGGTTGCTCTCAAATCACTCATTCTTTCCCACTCAAGTTTGGTTGGATCGAACCGGTAAAATTTGATCATCAAGACATGCATTAATTCCCAAGAAAACCTTAAGTGCTTACCACACAAAAATTTTATCAACCACCAATCTTTCAACAACAACCCTGGATGCTTCTTCATTTTCTTTTTTCTTTATTTTTCCAATGTAAGTAGTTCACGCTCCAGTCCCTAAGGGTAGCCTTCTTCATTGGTAGATCGTCTCCTACACATTGCGATGCATAAGGCCGAATTACTCAATGTTGACTCACACTCCTTAAGGTAGACAACTTTTTCCTACATAATTTTTTTTATAAGCACAAACAACATCCAAAGAGGTTTCAAAAGCACTCCAATAGATCCATCAAAAGAACAAGGAATTAACACACTTCTAAATGATCTCCTTCACCAATTCAACCACCCCCAAACTTATACTTATATAGGTAGTGATTGAGGAATTTTCTTCATCAACATGGTCATTGAAGTTCAAATCAACCTCAAGTGCCACCATCAAGTGCAAACAATGAATCTCATGATACAAGTGCTCAATAATGAGTCCAACATGGAATGAGTGGATGAAACTAACAAGAAGTAGCATTAATGAACACACTTCATAAATCTGTGTAATGCAACTACTCGAAAGCAAACTAGCAAAACAATCCAACTCCACAAACAAGCACACATACATAAATATAAAACCCGAAAATTGAGTATTGACGAAAAGAAAAAAATTTAGCACAAGTTTAGCACATAGCACAACAATCACTAGCACAAGCATAAGCACAATACCCCATACCCCCAAACTTAAACTGTACATTGTCTTCAATGTAAACGTAAGAAAAAAAGCACAAGAGGTTCAAGTATCCCCTAAATTTGGTTTTGACGGCGATGGTTGTGCGAGTGCTTGTTGCTCATTGTCATTCATTGGAGTTCAAAGTTTTGATCTGGCGCCATGAGGAACTGTCACATGGGAAACAAAAATAATAAAAAACAAAAAGATGTGATCACAAAAGAATGTCAAAAAGAATAATAATGGGTTGCCTCCCATGCAGGGCTTTTTTATAGTCTTTAGCTAGACTTTTCCTCTTCAAGGTTTCTCAATTGGGTCTTCTAGTTGCATTTCCTCCATGTCTTGCGGTATGAATGGTTCAAAATATGGCTTCAACCGATGCCCATTCACCTTGAACTCTTTCTCAGTTTGGAGACTCTTGATTTCAACTGCGATATGAGGAAATATATTAGTAACAACAAAGGGGCCAACCCATCTAGAACGAAGTTTACCTGGAAAAAGCTTAAGGCATGAATGGAAGAGAAGAACTTTTTGCCCAACAACAAAGTTCTTCATTGACATCATTTTATCATGGTATGCCTTAGTCTTTTCCTTGTAAATCCTCGAGCTCTCATAAGCATCGTTCCGAATTTCCTCGAGTTCATTAAGTTGAAGTTTTCGTCGATCCCCCGCGCCTCCAAGATCCATGTTAACTTGCTTGATTGCCCAAAATGCCTTGTGCTCAAGTTCAACCGGTAGATGGCAAGGCTTTTCATAAACCAACCGAAAATGAGACATGTTGATCGGGGTTTTGTATGCTGTTCTATAAGCCCACAATGCATCGTTGAGGCGAAGACTTCAATCTTTTCTATTTAGATTCACATTTTTTTCGAGAATGGATTTGATCTCCCTATTTGATACTTCAACTTGCCCACTTGTTTGCGGATGGTAGCGTATGGATACCTTATGCGTGATGTTGTATTTCTTAAGCAGGGCCTAAAAAGAGCGGTTCCAGAAGTGAAGCCTTCCATCACTAATAATAGCTCGAGGTGTTCCAAACCTTGCAAAAATGTTAGACTTGACAAAATCTACAACCACTTTAGAATCGTTAGTTCGAGTGGCCCTTGCTTCCACCCATTTCGACACATAATCGACAATAAGAATAATGAAAAGATTACCATATGATGAACGGAAGGGTCCCATAAAATCAATGCCCCAAACATAAAAAATTTCAACAACAAATATAGGGGGGTTTGTGGCACTTGATTTCGGGCACCCAACGTACCAACCCTTTTACATCTATCGCATGTTTTACAAAAAAGAAATGCATCCTTAAAAAGGGTGGGCCAATAAAATTCGCTCTCAAGCACCTTGAGAGCCGTCCTTTTGGCACCAAAATGTCCACCGCATGCATATGAATGACATAATGAAAGAATATAATGAAATTCATTCTCAGGTACGCACATTCTTATCAATTGGTCCGGGCAATGCTTCCACAAATATGGCTCATCCCACACAAAGTGCTTGTCATTTTTCTTGAGCTTTTGCCTTTGACCATCGGTCAAGTCACTTGGAATCTGCTTGGTAACTAAGGAATTGACGATGTCTGCAAACCAAAGATGTGTGTCTAAGACTTGGAGCAATTGTTCATCAGGGAAGCTTTCTTGCAATGGTAGTGTTTCTTTTTCATGAGCAAGGCGACTGAGATGGCCGGCTATAGAATTTTCACTCCCCTTCTTGTCTTTGATTTCAAGGTCGAACCCTTGCAAGATGAGTATCCATCGAATGAGCCTCGGCTTTGCATCTTTCTTGTTGAGCAAGTACCTAAGAGCTGCATGATCAGAAAAGACAATTACTTTAGTGCCAATAAGATATGAACAAAATTTTTCTAAGGCAAAAATAACTGTTAAAAGCTCTTTTTCAGTGGTAGAGTAATTGAGTTGGGCGTCATTCAAAGTTCTCGATGCAAAATAGACAACATGTGGTGTCCTCCCATCTTGTTGTCCTAAAACTACCCCCAATACAAAATCACTTGCGTCGCACATCAACTCAAATGGTTTATTCCAATTTGGTGGTTGGATGATAGGTGCCGACGTCAAGAGTTCCTTCAAACTTTCAAATGCCTTCTTGCAATCTTCATCAAAGTGAAATGGCACCTCTTTTTGCAATAGTCTGCACAATGGTCTAGCACACTTTGAGAAATCCTTGATAAACTTTCAATAAAATCCTGCATGACCAAAAGAGGATCGAATCTCCCTTACACTAGTTGGAGGGGTTAGAAAATGGATTAAATCAATTTTCGATTTATCTACTTCTATCCCCTTAGATGAAATGACATGACCTAGTACTATCCCTTAATCGACCATGAAATGACATTTTTTCCAATTAAGTACTAGGTTAGTGTCCATGCATCTCTTGAGTACAAGTGTGAGATTTTGCAAGCAATTATCAAAGGTATTACCATACACACTAAAATCATCTATAAACACTTCAATAATGCTTTCAATATAATCAGAAAATATAATTATCATGCATTGTTGAAATGTCGCCGAAGCATTGCAAAGACCGAAAGGCATGCGTCGATAGGCGAATGTACCAAATGGACAAGTGAATGCTGTTTTTTCTTGATCCCCCGGAGCAATTACAATTTGGTTATAACCTAAATAACCATCAAGAAAATAATAGTGAGAATGGCCCGCCAACATTTGATCAATAAAGGGTAAGAGGAAGTGGTCTTTTCGGGTTGCAAAATTGAGTTTTCTATAGTTAATACAAACCCTTCAACCCATTTGGACTCGGGTTGGTACAAGCTCATTCTCTTCATTAGCTACCACCGTGATTCCGGATTTCTTTGGAACTACTTGAACCAGGCTTACCCACTTGCTATCGGAGATAGGAAAAATTATACCAACATCTAGTAATTTTAAAATTTTTTTCTTTACCACTTCCATCATAGGGGGATTCAAGCAGCGTTGAGGTTTCCTTGATGTCTTTGCTCCATTCTCTAGCAATATTCGATGTATGCTGTTCGCTGAAAAGTGTACCGCAAGCGCACGGATTGTGAACAAGTAATATAGTGGACTTTTTGAGTCCGAATATCGATCCCACGAGGAATGTTACTTTGAAATTACGTACTCTAATCGATTTTAGTTCTAACAACGACTGACACACAAACACAATTAATATTGAAATTAAATTATAAACTAATAACTATAAAACTAAACTAACAAACTAAAAAGACGTAGTTGCATCTTTGGTTTGAAAAACGGTTGGAATTTATGATTTCACTTAACCTTTATTTCATTAACATCAATTCAATAACGCGCATGCAAATTACCAAAATACATAGTTAGACCCGATTCTCCAATTTTAAATTAATATCCTCTTTCGAGCGATATTAACCCTAATTAATTAAATTATACCACATATTTCTATGTCGATACAAAATTAACCAATTGCATTAAACTGCTGTGAAAAGACTCAACGGGTCACATAAGGTAGATGTCTATTTCTAGATCATCTAAACGCGTATAGTCGGAACCATACAAACCTATGGTATTAATTATTTCGGTCTAGCAAGTGCAACTATTTTTCAATAATTGCCCAAACAACCTAACCACAACATCTAATGATCAAGTAAATGAAGTGATTTTAAACTAATAATCAATACACCATTATTTTGATAACAAATGCATTTCTAACAATATATATCGATATTAATGAAAATAAAGTTAAGATTTAATATAAATTCCAACACAAATATATTTAACTCATTTTATAAAGATAATAAACAAGGAAATAATGTTTTCATTACATTATAAACATGGAAAATTAATGGAAGAAAAACAAAGATGTAGATATAACCCTTTCTAGTGTAGTTTTGTCTTTCTCCAATATTTCTCCAAGTATTCATTGATCTATCTCCTTGCTCCATTGGATTTCTTCTCAAAATAAGTTAATTAAACAAAGAAACAGCTAACTAAAAAGAAGAAAAAGAAAAGAAAGCAAGAAAAGAAGAAGAAAATCTAGAGAGAAAACTTCTAAAACCTAAACTAAAACTAATGTCCTAACTCCTAATACTTGAAATGAGAGAGAGATGGGATATATCAATGCATTGTGAGACACCCCAAAATATCCCAAAATATCTCCATTAAACAAGTCCAAAAATATTGCCAAAGTTGACCAAAAACGCGTAGAAAGAAAATAGACCGCCATTGATTTTTTTCTTCTATGCGGCCGCATGGTGTAATTCCATGCGGTCGCATGGGCAAACAAAAATAATGGTTTGACGTTTCTGATCAATCCATACGGTCGCAAGGATTTTTTCATATTTGCAGATCAGGTCCTTGAACGTTCTGTCCTTGCGCGTTTTCATCCCTCATCTTTGAATTAGTACAATTTGGTCCTCATACTTTGAACTTTCTTTCATTTAAGCCCCTACCAAATTGCAGTCAAAGCCCTCCATCTTTTGGTCAAGTGCAAGTTAGTCCCCAACTTCACATTTTTGTGCAATTAAAGTCCTTTTTCACTCGTTTTGCCTCCGTTTCATTCCAATTCAGGGTTTTGGCCTATAAATACAAAAAATTCACAATTATGGGTAGAAATATATTCAAATTTATCACAGTTAAATCCCAAAAAGTGTCTAATAAGTGTGCAAAAGCGCACTTATCATATGCACATGGATGGGCTTATCCCTTTGATGTCGGCTATTGTCCAACCGATAGCCAACTTATGCTCTTTGAGTATCCGGATTAGTTTTTCTTCTTGGAGTATTGTGAGGTTCTTTGCAATGATTACTGGCAAGGTCTCCCTTTCTTCCAAGTAGACATACTTTAAATGCTCGGGGAGAGGCTTGAGTTCCAAAGCGGGGGCCTGCATCACTGAAGGTAGAATTTTTTCTTCAGAAATTGGAAGAATAATATAAGAAAGATCATACCTCGGTGGGACACTTGGAAGTGTTTCAAGTGATGCCACCATCTCAACAATGTTCTCACATACTTGTACATTCTTACTCAAATTAGTGAGATCATCAACATCAATGCTTTTAATCAAAGTGGGATTCTATGCATCTTCACTTGATAAGTCAAAAAATTTTGCACTAAAGAATCCACAATATCAATTGAAAAGCAAGAATGAACATCACTAGGATACCTCATCGCTTCAAAGATATTGAAGCGAATAATCTCACCATCAAACTCCATTGTTAAAGTACCGTCATGTACATCAATATTTGTCCTCGCCGTTCTCATAAATGGCCTTCCCAAAAGCAAAGGTGGCGACAATGATGTAGATTCATCTTGCATGTCAAGCACATAGAAATCCGTCGAAAAAATCAATTGATTCACCTGCACCAAAATATCTTCCAAAACACCATTTGGAAAGGCATTAGATCTATCCGAAAGTTGAATTATAACACCGGTTTCCTTAAGTGTGCCTAGATTTAGTGAAGCATAAATAGAATATGGCATGATATTTATGGATGCTCCTAAATCTAGAATGGCTTTTTCAACTCTAGTGTTACCAATTATGCATGGGATGGTAAAACTTCCCGGATCTTTACATTTCGGTGGGAGTTTTCTTTGCAAAACGTCTGAGACATTTTCTCTTGCACTTACCACTTCATTACCTTTTAGCTTGCGTTTATTAGTGCATTATTCTTTGAAAAATTTAGCATAACGTGGCACTTGATAAATGGCATCTAATAGTGGTATGTTTACTTGCACTTTGCGAAAAGTCTCTAGAATTTACTAGGAAATGGAGGGATAGGAACATAAGTAGCGATGGGGTGTTTAGGAGTTACCTTGGGTTCCAAGGTTGGAGGAGCATTTTCCACTTTCTCACTTGATGAGTCCTCCTTTTGCTTTGGCTCCTCAACATGAGCATTCATTTCCCTTGGTGCCTCCTCTAAATTTTTTCCATTTCTAAGCGTCACGGCGTTAGCATTTTCTCTCGGGTTGATAGCTTGAGAGGGGAGCTTTCCCGATCCTTGAGCCTCCATCTTGCTCATAGAACTAGCTAATTGACTCATTTGTGTCTCCAAGTTTTTGATTGAGGTTTTAGTTTCTTGTTGGAATTGTATAGAGCTTGAGGCAAGAGACTTAACCATGTCTTCAAGAGACATACTTGAACTTGGAGGCGGTGCTTGTTGGCAAGGTTGAAATTGTTTTTGCGGCCTTTGTTGATTGAATCCCCGGGAGGATTAAATTGAGCTTGCGGAGCTATGAAATAATTTCCTCCATAACTAAGATTAGGATGATCTCTCAACCCGGGATTATATGTGTTTGAATAGGGGTCATATCTTTACCTTTGTTGCATTAGGAATCCCCCAATGGCATTTGCTTATCCCGTGGTCCCCTTTTGAAGTGTCGGACATATATCGGTGTGGTGACCTGAACTAGAACAAATCCCGCACACATTAACTTGTTGTATTGACCCACGTGCCATTCGTTGCACAATGGATGTAAGATCGGATAATTGCCTTTCAATTTGAGAAGTAGCACCCACTTCATTTACTTGTTTAATCGGCACATCCATTCTACTCTCGAATTGTTGAGAGTTAGCGGCCATGTTGGCTATCAATTCTCTAGCAACCGCCGGTGTTTTATCCATTAAAGCTCCACCACTCGCCGCATCGATCATACTTCTTTCCATTGGGAGCAACCCTTCGTAGAAGTATTGCAAAAGAAGTTGCTCACTTATTTGATGGTTTGGGCAACTAGCACATAGTCTTTTGAACCTTTCCCAAAACTCATAGAGATTCTCCCCTTGCAATTGTCGAATGCTACATATCTCCTTTCTAATGTTTGTATCCTTTGAAGCCGGGAAGTATCTCTCTAAAAAGAGTTTTTGCATCTCGTTCCATGTAGTGATGATTCCGAAAGGTAGATAATAGAGTCATTCCTTAGCGGTGTCCGCGAGAGAAAAAGGGAATGCTTACAATTTAACTTGATCTTCCGATATTCCCGTTGGTTTCATGCTTGAGCAAACCACATGGAATTCTTTTAAGTGCTTGTTGGGATCTTCACTGGCAAATCCATGGAAGGTGGGAAGAAGATGGATCATCCCGGATTTAAGCTCAAATCCCCCTTCTATTGGAGGATATTGAATGCATAAAGGTTGTTGGACAAAGGTTGAAACGGCAAATTCCTTAAGTGTTCGGTTAGCATCCATCATTTCGGGTTCAATTTGTTCGGACTCACTCGAAGAATCAATACCCAAGTTCCTCAGAAGTTCGGTTGGAGAATTCTCTTTCTCACTTCCACGACGTGTCAACCTCTTTTCTTGATCTTAGATTGTAGTGTGATGTTTGCTTTTTGCTCATTCACAACCTGAGAGATCAAGGAAAGCAAAAATAAGATAAAAGCAACTAAAAGAAAAATAGATGCAATTAACTAATTGATAAACAATCCCCGGCGACATGGCGCCAAAATTTTATCGCCACCAAAGGGGCGTCGAAAATAATTCCTTACTCGGTTCAAAGTAAATGTTGTTCGAATAGTATAATGCAAGCAAGGGTCATTACCCGCAGAGAATTGGTTCAATTACGTTAATTGCGCAAAAAAAAAATAATAAACGTTGAAAGCATATAATGGGGGGGGGGGGTATAATTCATTCGCTAAACTAAAGAACATAACAAATTAAAATGGGGCTAAACTTGAAATGCAATAAAATTAAATAATTAAGGCGAAAAGTCAACAAAAGAGAGAGTGTGATAGGGGTATAATTCTTTACTGCGAGAATGATTTTCCAATTCAATTTTCACAAAAGATTTTCGTTCAATCGATTAACAACAATTCGAGAATAATCACAAGCTCGATTACCTCAAAATCTCCTTAGATTATAGTTGAATAAAATAAGCTCTTTACCCAACCCTAATCATCAAACAACCTAGGATAAGATCTCTAGATTAAATTTAACGAAAGCATTCATACAAGAGAGTCGAATTGATTTAAGCACAAACACACAAGCTCGGTTTGTTAATTTAAGTGATAATCCACCTACATTTAATAGAAAATTTCACATAATCTATCAAAATATAGTTGCTACTACGGTTTGATCAAATTAGCAATTACGGACTAAAAATCCCAAATTAGCAAATATCGAAACAACCCAATCATCTAGTAGCGCTCCTAAACAATCGAGAAGAACAATATAAACAATAAACTCAATGGATTCATCACGTTAATCAAAAGAACTACATAACACAAAATTATTGGAATCTCATTTCTCGGGTCAAAAATTACCCCAAATCACATCTAAGTTTAGCCACTCATAATGTATTTACAAATAACCATTGAAATTTTATAATACATGGAAACCATATAGATTAAAGAGGATAGAAAGCTTATTGAAGGGAAGAACAAAATATTGAGTCTTCAATGTCAAAGGGTCTTCCTCTTCTTCTTCTCCAAAGCTCCAAATTCGTAAGTTTTCAAACCAGATTTTTCTCCCCCTTCTTTGGTCGATTTTTCTCCCAAAAACTTACCCTAGAAATGGTCTCCAAGATGTATTTTATAGTGTAGAGAGCTATGGAGACGGGTCGGGTTGAAATGGGTAGAGAAATTTTAAATTAAACTTCACGTGTTTTTCCCGGGTTTTGCTCCATAAATACACTATGCGCACGCATAGCTTTTTATGTGCGTATGCACAATGAACTCAATTTAGCTTCAGTCGCTGGCTTTAGCAGGTGTACGTACGCACGGTCTGTAGGCTTGTGCATACGCATAGGCAAATTCTGTGCTGCCTTCATTTTTTTTCCTGGTTTTTCACTCGACTTCAACCCGCAATCCACATTTCTTCATATGAACACTCATGGTTTTGCTCGCGAACTTAGGCATTCTTGCATCACAATTGATTTGCCTCTTTTCTTGCTCAAACCTTTCACATTAATACTCGACTCGGGTTTTCACCTAAAAATTAAAATTAACTAAATTAAGCGACGAAATATAAATGGAAACCAAATAAATATTGAAAGTTAAAAGATAAAATAAGTGCAAAATCCGCACTTATCACACACTAAGATTTGATTGAGATGGAGAATATCTTAAAAGAGAATTATTATATTATCTAAAGGAGAATGAGATTCTATCGCAGTAAACTTCACTACATATACCGCAACATAATGGTGTATTTGAAATGAAAAATTGTACATTATAAGACATGATACGGTCAATGATGAGCCATGCAGACCTCCCAAAATTGTTTTTAGGTCATGCACTAACTGTCGCGTACTACACACTAAATTGTGTTCCATCGAAATTGGTTGACAAAACTCCATACAAGTTATGGAAAGGTAGGCTTGTCTTAAATAAAAAGGTTGGATTTGCGACGCTTATGTGAAGCACACTGAATCGGATAATCTAAAGTCTAAGTTTGATAAATGCATATTTGTGAGATATCTAAGAGAGACAATTTGATATCAATTCTACAATTTTATTGACAAGAAAGTATTTGTTTCAAGACTTGCCATTTTCCTAGTGAAAGAGTTCATTATAAGAGAGAGCAATGAGAGTAAATTAGAATTTGAAAAGATTCGAGTCCACAAATATAATTAACCAATTAGATGAACTTGAGTCTGTTCCCATACCTACTAAGGGACAAACTCTTGATCAAAACATAGACACTCCTAAAGATGCTCCAACTCCGTGTAAGTTTAGTAAGATCGTTCAACCTTCTAGAAGGTTTGAATTCACGAATACTAATCGGTTACTGCTAATCAAGAATGATAAACCTACTAATTATGCAAAAGTAAAGTCAAGTATTGAATCAAACAAATGATATAAAGTCATTGAATCTAAACTGATCTTGATATATGTAAACAAGGTTTGGACTTTGATCGACCTACCTAAAGTGATAAAACCCATAGGCTATAAATAGGTTTACAAGAGAAAGGTCGATAAGAATGGAAACATCCATGCATACAATGCTAGGCTAGTAACAAAATGATATAAAAAACAAGGAGTTAAATTTTATGAAATCTTTTTACATGTTCCCAGTATTAAGTCCATTTGATTTTTTTTAATTTTTTTTAATAAAGACATCCACACATCGTAGTGACTTGTTAGGGTCCACCGAGGAATGTTGGTAAGGGTCAAGGGTTCCCTAACCATATATATAATAAAAATAAAAAATATAGGGAATGACTGAGACATAAACTTGACCTTCGAAATGCAACAAGTGAATGAAAAAGAAATTAATGCAATAAATATGAAAGTACTACTTCTTTGTACAATGGAATTAATGTAAAAAATGGAACCTAATCCTCAAACCTCTAAAGTTGGGAAATCCATGTCTATCAATCTATACCACTATCCTAATCTATCATGGTAGGTCGGATGGTCCATACTCCTGATAGCTAAGCTGATCCCAACCCTCTAGAGCAAGCGAGTTTGCAACTTGGTTCCCCTCTCTATAAATGTGGGAAACTATGTCTTTGTAGAAGGAGATGATGTCTCTAATCTGTCTAAGAGTGCCATGAATCTTCCATGGTCCTCTGCCATGGTGATACAGTGGATATCCACTGTCAAATTTGCCTCAACGCAAATAGCTGATAACCCAATTCTTCTGGCCAATTAAATATTATCCAGTATAACTCTGAGCTAGGTTTCCAAAATCAAACATGGGCCATACAATGTTAAGAATGCCCTGATGCAGTGTCATATGTGGTCTTTAAAGGTTTTTAAAGATGCCACTACGACTCGCAAATTCATCATTGACGCATCTATTAGTGTTAATCTTGTAAGATCCCATTTGTAGGATGCGTCAAACAACCATAATAGGTGGTGATGGAGGAGTGAGAGACATAGAAACACCAAAGAGTGGTGCAAGTGTTAAGTCCCCTCGCCAATGCGCAGTTCTAAAAAGTCCTCCCATATGAAGAAAAGAGACCATGCAGTATACCCTCCAAATAATCCGTTTGGCCACCATGCTGATCTCCCTATATTTTTCATTATTGCTCTCGATCCATAAAAACCATAATATCAGTAGATTAGTGATAGTGCTAACGTGTCCATAGCAAACGTATTGTCCACAACACTTCCATCTCTGGAACTTCTGTCTAACCTCCTCTCCTGATCTCATAAGTATCGGAAAAATATCCCCAAAGTGTTATCATACCTGATCGGAGATGCTGCTGTCAATAAAGATAAGATTGATGGTCTCAATCTCAGAGCAACACTGACTTCGAGAAACTAACTGACTACATCTACTGGAATGAGATCCTATTATAATCTCTAATAGATAAATGAAATAGAGATAGGCAAAATAAAGCTTTACGGTAATCAATACGAGTCCTGAGACTGGTGAACCAAATGAATTAGCTGCCATGCTGAATTAGTAGCAAAGCTGTCATCTGATGTAATCCTCCAAACAATATAGTCTCGGACATCAACACATAAAGGTAATGCTCATATATACTCCGCCATGTGAGGAGGAAGAGCCCATAATAATAGTCCAAAATCTCACCCAATGTCATAAAAAAAAATCTTACACCCTTGCAGACATGTGTTGCCTCTTTGGGAATAAGGATGATAATATAGTATCACCCATCCAGCAATCGTGTCAAAGGAACATATGTCATGTGCCAAGGTGCCATGAAATGTGTGGCTCAATGTGTGGTGCAACTTTCTTCAACCTTTTTCTAGGTAAGAGATGCCGAGTAGAGAACCTCTACAAGTGATGGATAAGTCTCCATACAATATTTCCCCAGTAAGAACTGAGCCTAAAGAGAATTGTGAGACCAAAACAACCACTAGAGCTTTGTATGAAAGTGTCCACCATATCTCGTAGTCTCATAAAGCCTAGTCCGCACTCATGTGTTGGAAGACAAATCTCTTTCCAATTCCTCTGGTGTAGTCAACATGTATGTTCCTTAGAATCCCATAGGAATCATGCAAAGATGCTCTCTAACTTTTTCAGTACAGCCTTAGGAGGTCGCATAATCTAAAAAAAGATGAAGTGGTAGAGATGATAGTACTGAACTCAACAGAGTAATTTGACCCCCAGGTGATAGTAATCGAGAAGCCCAGCCTAATATCCTGCTCCTAACCTTCATAATGAGTTCATCATATAAAAAACTCCTCTTGACCCCTTTAAATGGCGGGACTCCCAAATAAGTACACGCCTGTTGCTAATGAGTAAACCCAATCAAGAATACAAGTCTCTTGATCTGAATATCTGATGTTTGTCTAGGTAGTATAATACCACTCTTTTCTCTATTTACCAACTGACCAGAAACCCTCTCGTAATGCTCCAAACAATCAAGGACACTCGTAATAGACTGTTTCTAGCCATTGGCGAATATTAAGGCTGGACATGGTCCGATTCTATTCGGTTCGGTTCGGTTCTGAAGAGAATCGACTCCAACCAAAAATTTTCTGGTATTTAGTAAATGGAACCGTCGGGTCCAGATATAATTATGGACCCGTTCGGGTTCGGTTCGGTTCCATTCGGTTCCGTACCATTATTAATTTTTTTAACATTTATAATAAAAATAACTAATGACACGTTTAATCTTAATTTTACAAATTGACGTAGTTCAATTTAATAACATATAAATAACAAGTTGTACAATAAGATTAATTTACAAATGTATACAAATACCAAAAAACATATACTAATACTAAAACATTGGTGATCCATTCCATATTAATAATTCATTTGCTTCAAACATTTAAATCTACATAAAATAAAGAAATATAAATTAGAAATCATAGAGATAAAAATACTTTAAAGTAAGTATTGTTAATTATTTTACCATTTATTTGTTAAAAATTTGCTAATTTATTTAGAAAAAGTTAAATAATTTGATTTATATAATATAAAAAAAAAATTTAAAAAGATTCGGTTCTTGTTCGGTTCTTGGTCTAGAACCGAGAATCGAACCAAAACTTTCAGTTCTAGATTCGGGTACCCATTCGGGTATTTAATTTCAGAAGAACCGCTCGGTTCGGTTCCAGTTCGGATCGATTCAGTTCGGGACTTTTGTCCAGCCCTAGCGAATATGATCATGTTGTCAACAAAAGAAAAATGTGAGACATGAGTGCTGCCTCCATGCGATATCGTATACTGGGATAGGCCTTAAACTTGTGACTAGGAAGGTGAGAGAAATAGTCTGCAACAATAATAAACAAGGAAGGTGAGATAGAATCACCCTATTTAAAGCCTACATGAGATGGAAATAGACCACAGGGACAGTCATTCAGAAGCACAGAGAGCAGACACTCCGAATTGCACCATTTGATCCCGTCAATCCACAACTGATCAAATTCAAACACCTCCAGTATAGAATAAATGAATTCCAAGGAGTAAAGATTGTGATTGTTCTTGATCAAGATTCTCAAAGGAGTTTAAAGAATTTACTAAAAGTATAATTTTGATCACGATTTCTATCTAAATATAAAGCAAATATATTTTAAATCCCGTTGTACACGTATAGGTAAATTCCTAACACAACTCACATGGCCAAATAGCTACTCGCCCCACTTAACACTTCTACATATAACCAATGAGATTGAGGTAGTTGGTTGGTGTTGATAATGGAAACCCAAACGAGGATGATGGGATGGGATGGGATGGGATGAGAGAACTGAGCAAACAAGGTGGGAGTAGTCTATAGGAGTGTGAAAGGGTCAAGAGAGTAGGTTGGGGTCGTGGGGACTGAAGTACGAGTAGTGGTTGCTTTTCTTTTCCTTTCTTTTCTTTTTTTCATTTTTATATTGAAGAAATTATATATTTTTTAATTTTTATCAATTTATATGTAAAGAGGCTATAACATAGACGAAAACTGCCACTTAAAAACAAGAAGCAGTAAATTTGAAAGTTTGAACAATTTAAAATCCAACTTACGAGAATACCTATAGGTCGAGGACTCGACTTTAATTCTCCCTAAATTATATTGTGCTATAGTTTATTGAAGGGTGATTGAACAGGTCCATATCACCTGTATGTTTTGAGCAAAGTGTTTTCTAACCCTTGAATTCATCAAACTTTGTGCAAATCGTTCATGCCTTCCATTTTATTCATTAAAGTCATGTAAAATGATAGTTTTACTAACCTCTTTAAATAAAATAAAAATAAAAAAAATTGCAGCCATAATTTCATTTCAAAAGCGCAAACAAACCCCACTTAAAAGAAGTTTAGAAAGAAGTTTTAAAAAAATTGTAAAAAATAATAAAAATAAAATCTTCAACTTAACCCACTTGCCTCCGTCCCCTGGAAAAGTGGATAAATCCCTCGAAATTATTGCTTTTCAAGTACATTAGGTTGATGGGGATGCAACTCCAATCACTTTTTGATGGTAACAAATTGAGTAGCTGACACAAAAAAAATCGTATCATTTACGGTTTACCTCTGTTTTACACTGTTTTTATCAATTCAGTTTTGGCATTTCCAATTTTTTTTTTATCACGCTCCATTACTGACGCTCCCACCTGCTCTGTCCTAGGCCTTGATGGAGGAGTAAATTGCAGGTTATGCATTCAAGGGTGCAGGGTGGAAGACTGTCATTTAACTCCCACTTACCAATGATCTGACATTTCCAAACTTAGACACATCAAACATTGCACAAATCATCCACGTCGTCCATTTTCTCCGCCAAAGCCTTGTAAAATGGCAAACTTACCCCATCTATAAAAAAAATAAAAATTAAGATTAAAAAAGAAATAATTACAGCCAGAGTCCTAAATCTTTTGAACAATGTACAAATGAGTCCCACTTAAAATATTTTAAAAATAAAAAGAAAAAAATAAATTAAAAAATCCGTTACTTCTCCAACAAATCCCACTATCTCCTTCCCAACACCTTCCACGCTAGTGTGACCACTCATCTATCCCTTCTACCCCACAGCCATCTCCCCTTTATATCAACCACTACCACCACTATTTTACTTAGGGGCGGATCCATCTAATGGCAAGTTAGGGCGACCGCCCTAACTAGATCTGTCGAAAAGTTTGAGTGAGAGAGTGACTGTGTGAGCGCCGACAGGGAAAAGGAGAGAAGAAAATAGAAAACCAAACTGCATTAACCTATGCATGAAATGCTTACATATTAAATAGAGAAGCAATTTTACCTGTTGATTGATGCAGGGCTTCCTGATAGCAGAAATTAGAAGTCTCCTGGAGAGTCAGCCAGTATACACACAGAGAATGGAATAGAGAAAGGTATATACTTCTGCTTCTTGTAGAAAATGTATTTGTGCGTAGAAGATAGAAAAGAGAGAGAGAGAGCGGAAAAGCCAAAGCATTGGCTTTTGATTGTAAACATTGTCAAATCCGCCATCGAATTCGAAGCAAATTCTTGGACTTACTATACTCATCTGGGTCGAAATCATCGATCAAATTAATCCAGGTGAAAAAAAATTCTTCCCTTTCTAGATTTCATCATTTTCAAAGTTCATCTAAAACGTCGAAAGAAATTGAACAAATTGCTTTTTCTATTTAAAATTAAAGAGGAAAATTGACAGCGGCAAAATAAGACAAAACTTGCCGATTAAACACGAAAAATGGAAAAAAAAAAATAGCTCATGAATTAAAACGAAGGAAACTCCAGTAAGTTTGTAAACTAATCAAGTTTGAAATTCATGATTTGCGTTATTAACCTCCTAAAATGTGATCAATTCTCTAATGATTGAATTAAAAAAATTACAATCCAGGAACAAATACAATTTCATGTTGCTTAATTAACTTTTCTCCAGTCGATTTATTGTATTTCACTTTAAAAGCATACTTTGTATTGGTAATGGATATATCCAATATAGATTAAACATAAAACAATAAACAACACAAGAGTTTTGGTAACTTTTGAGAAAGTTGATCTTTAAGATGAAATTTTAAATAAAGTTCAAGTTCATTGAATTCAAATGAGCAATTCAATCTATCTAATGACTTGGAAAAAATTTCAGATTTCAAGATCATTGATGTCAAATGAGTAAACATCTTATACTACATGTTAAAGTATTTAAGTTATCCATCATTTTAATAAGGTTGACCATTTTAAGATGGAAACCCAACTTTTAACAAGTATATTAAAAAGAGACGTGTAACAGGAAATTGTTAGTTATCATATCTAACCCGTTTACATAAACATGTGACAATCTATCAACTTTTCGAGTAACACTGGTCTTTTTTTGTTGCATTTTCTTCAAAGGAAAAAAAATGTAAGATTCTTCGTATTCAACCACTTTTGGATTTAAGCATTTGGATCTTACCATTTGAACGACAAAGATTCTTCACCCCGATCCCTGAAGAATGTTGACACACCCACAAATGCACTTCTTTTTAATGAGGCAATATTACAACGTTTTCAAAATACGAGGCATTGTAGAATTCGATTGTCTTAACTTACAATTACAGAGTAAGGTTGCATTGTATATTTTTTTAGTATTTTGGCATTGGGTTGTATTGAACGATATTTTCATATGTATATAATTTTTACGTTTTAGTGTATTTGCATATATATTGAATAATTTTTAATAATATTTAATCAAATTTTAATAAACGATCTATCGGATCAGACTATTTCGATTGTTGATTGTCGACGATCAAAGTCAACTTCCGCCATAACTGAACATTCATGCTAAATTCGCCCCTAATTTTACTTATTTGACCTTGACATGTGTGGGCAGGTGGGTGGGGAGTCATGTGTGGGAAAGAGGAGATAGATGATTGTTAACTTTCAAAATATCTCTTTCTTGTGCCTATTTTGAGTAAAACGTCCACATCATTTCAAATTGACGTTCCATATTACAAATATTTCTCTTAGTGGAAAAACAAGAATAGTCTTAATGCCCATGTTTAATCAAAAAACGATGATACAACAAAAACATAATAACCATAGAAACATTTAAAACCTAGGAAGAGCCCTTGTGAAAATTAATTTCAATGTGGATCCAGTTATCTTTATGGGCACAATTATTATGTATATCATAAAACAATTGGGTCAATGGCTCTCTGGCAAAAATAAAGATTTTCCAAAAGAATTAATTAGCCTTTTTAGTTAGCAGCCAATCCACATCAAAGAATTCTACTTGAACTAAATGCAAAATCAAATAAATTTTCATAGAAATTAATTCACCAATAAATCGATTCTTATCTCTAATCGTGAAGACAATATTTAAATTTGTTCCTTACCAGAATGCCCTAACCCTGGTCAAATAATAAACATGCAGTAAAGGAAAATAACGCAAAAGGCAGTGCCAAATTCATACGTGTTATTCGAAAGCAAAAGCAAATTACCAACTAGATTAATGCTTTAAGTACAGATTTTTCTTATCAGAAATGTTACAGAATTTTGAATTCCTACTCGCATGGAGTGGTCCCATGTATAAAATATTGGAAAAAAAAAAAAAAAAAAATCTCCTACCCAGCTATTTGAGTATTCTGTGGATACTGAAATTTGAATTTTTATACCTATAACACAACTCTTACCAACTAATACACTCAGGTTGAAACTGTTTCAAAAATAAAAGTCAAACTTACTGACATGAAACATTGACTCAAGTTTGAACAATACAGCCCATCATACCAACCAATTTAACTTAGATCATATGCAGTCATACAGTTGAGTCAAATAATTCAATTAAAAAAGCAAGATTGTAATGATGGCAAGCCAAAATACATTAAAAAGACCAATGTTTGGCACACAGATTCAACGACAGTTCGGAAGGGGAAAAAAATGAAGGGAAGATAGAAGAAATAAAAATGAAAAGAAAAGAAATTTATTTTCAACGCATTCGAAATCCCTTCGCAAATATTTTTAGTCATAAGTAACTCAATTATACAAAAAAATTAACAAATTATATATGAATTTCGCTACATATCAAGTGATTTTGTGTTTTCACTTTTTAATTTATAAATTAATTATTTTATGTGCTATTTATGACCCAAATTAAAGAAAAATCGTGTGAATAATACCATACGTTATTATTATATAGATTTACACGAAACAAGTCATATGACTAAATATCTTAAGTAGAGATTGAAAATGAGTATGACATAAATGAGAGTGAGACGATCAAATTTCTATCCCACTAGAAAATTATGTTATGTTCTTCTTTAATTTGGATCACAAATAGCACATAAAATACTTAACTTATAAATTAAAAAGTTAAAACACAAAATCACTTGGTATATAGAGAAATTTATACCTAATTCGTTAATTTTTTTTTTTTTATATATTTGAATTACTTAGAACTAAAAATTCTTACGAACGAATATCGAATGCACCCAAAAAAAAATTTCTTTTCTTTTCTTTTCCTTTTTCTTTTTTCTCTCTCCCCTTGTTTTTCCCCCTTCTCACTCTCTCTCTCTCTCTCTCTCTCTCTCAATCAATAATGGTAGGATGTTTCTTTCCTTTGATTGTGGCTTCAGACAATTCAAATCCCTGTTTTTCCGTCTGTCATTGAACCTATGCGCCAAACATATTGTAAAAAGTCATTGCGGTAATAGCACCAATTCTATATTTTTGCGACCCAATACTGCCGCACACAGATTTATGCTAGTTTTCTCTTGAGCTTTTTTTTTTTTTTTTTTTTTAATTACAAAAAATGAATTCTGATCTTAACATATAAGCTATGCTACCAATTGTTGAATTTAACAATAATCATGCTAAAAAACAAGAATCACAATTTGATTGCAAACAGTTTAAGATTCATACATACATTTTGAGTACAAATATTAGCGTTAAATTTTCTTCTCTTTACTCCTCACAATAATATTAGCTGTCAATGGGGCAAGCCAATAAAACAATATGAAGGGAATAGAAAACCTAGCCTTTATATAAAAATTTATTGAGTCTTCTCATTAACGATTTAAACCATAATTATAGTTTTACGTATTTCTGGCCCACATACTTAAAATTACCACATTATATAAGATATAACTCGTAAGGTGTAAAACGGTCCAAGTGATCACTTACCAACATATTGAGCTTAATCACAGTATCATTATGAACCATACATCTAATCCGTAAAATTTACAATCAAATGTGAAGTCCATATTTAGAATTATTATAACATATTTATCCTGATCATAATCCAATTACTTCAAACATTCAGCATAAACCATATTCCACAGCGCAACACTTCTGCCTATGGTAGGATTCCAAATATTAGTTGCGCTTTCCGATAAAGAGGGGATCCAAAATACTGTGGTGATTTCAGCAATGAACTAGTTTATGATAACAATATTGTATTTGTCCATATACTATATTTTTATGATAAAATAATAATTTATTATAAATAAATTGTAATTTTATTTATTTATTGTACTTATTATTATTGAGCATTTTAATTAAAGTGCATATGATCATTTGTGATAATATATGTTGAGTATTTACGTTGAAAAGTACAATGTGACTTAAGTTATATTTTGATCATAAATTATTTTTCACAACCATTGTATAAGGGTTGACACCTTATATTTGAAGTTTGTAGTGTTGACCGATTTACTATCTGAATTTCTGATTTATCTTTATTACAGAAATAGTTAAATGTGACACTAGCATATTTAGAGTATATTTAATAGATCACGTACCGAGATTAATTCTATTGTATATTCGTGTGGAGAATTAAATTTCACTTGATCGTCGAGTATTTCATCTTAATTCCTGACAGTGTTATGGATATCTTTTCGTGAGCATAATGGTTATTTGATTCATCAATGGGTGAGATCAATTTAATTGGTCAAATTTCGATAAATTAGGAGTTTGAGAATGAGCAGATGTGAGATTTATGAGAATTTTTCCCGTAGTGGTAGTTGGAAGGTGGTTGTGGTGGCATGGAAATCGAGAGGAGGGTGGTGGTGGTGATGGTGGTGGAAGAAGTCTGAAGGAGATAGGTGGAGTTGACAGGAGGAAAAATGATTTTATTTTTTCATTTTTTTAATTAACTGTTTTAAGTGAGAATCATTTGTATTTTTTTAAAAAAGATTCGATACTTTGGCATCAATTAAATTTTTCTTTTTCCTTTTTTTCTTTTTGTTTGTTTATAAAGGAGAATAGATTCATCATTTTACAAGGTTTTAATAGAGGAAAAGGATAGCAAGGACCATTTGCATGTGATGGATCATGAAAATACGAAAATTGAAATAATAGGGACGATTTGTGTGAAAAAATGCTAATGATATGATCATTTAAAGCCAACTACCCATTTATTTGAATATTTAAAGCGTCTTTTATCTCATATTTTGTTGCTTTTATTCTTTCTTTTCCTCTTTATATGTGAACTACAAAAGAGTCAGGTTTGGGGTGCTTTTATACTGTTTACATGTTTAATTTAAAATTTATATAGTCAATATTTTAAAATTTTCATTTTACTTTTACATACATAATTAGGAAATCGCAATCCCGTCAAATACATGTTTGGTACATAATATCATAAAGTCATACACAGCATCTGTAATTTTTTTAATATGAAATTTCTAATTACGTACATAATTTTGACATTGGACGTTTTTGATACGATAGATTAAATAATATTAAATAAAAAATCAGTCGCCAATTTAATCGTTATCATGTACAATGACGTCCGCGGCTGCACTCTTTAACTGCCCTACGAATTCATTGATGCACTTATCTGAGGTACCACTTTCATCTATTGCTTCCTTGGCCAATTCTCTCCATTTTCTTGCATTCCTCTTGATCTCCTCACCCCTTTCTCCTTCCATAACTTGTTTTAAACAATCCAAGAGCTCTTCTCTTCTCACAATTCCGAATTCGTCCTCCTTCGCCCGAACCCCGACCCTCCATACATCCTCAATGTACTTAGCATCGGGCATTTGGTCCGACCATTGTGGCATTCCCACCATAGGCACGCCAAGGCACAACCCTTCAATTGTCGAGTTCCATCCACAATGCGTCACAAAGCAACCAATGGCTTGGTGTGCTAGCAATTCGAGTTGGTTGCACCATGACACGACCAAACCCTTTCCTTTGGCCAAGTCAAAGAATCCATCGGGCAACTTATTGCGTTCGGTTTCTCTTACGACCCATAGGAAATACGAAGTCGTGCACAGTAATGCCCTTGTCATTTCTTCCATTTGTTTTGATGATAATGAAACCATGCTACCAAAGGAAATGTAGATTACTGATTTGTTTGGCTTGTTTTCGAGCCATGTAACGCATTTTTCACTTAGGGGCTTCCATAAACTGGCTCCATAGCCTTTGTCTTCTTCAATTCTTCTGTCCAAGTATGCTGATGGCACCATTGGACCTATTAACTTTGCAGGCCAGATGTTTGAAACACTTTTTGCCTCCTTTTCGAGAAAAAAAGAAAAGTAAACAATTCAAAAATGGGTAGAATTCATAAATTATTGGCTAATTGTACAAAATTTTGCAAGTAAAAATGTAATTTTGAAAATCATCTTAAAAACTAAAGCCTCACCTGGCCTTCTAATTCTTCAAAAGTGTTAGCAAACACATAATCAGCCTTCTCCAAGTTTGAGAATTGACTCATTTTCATAGTCAAATAAGCAGGATAGCTTTCCGGTGCCCTGATGAACCCCGGTACATCGCAGTCGCTCAATGGCGGCAATCCTGGCAAAATCAACAGCTTGTCTTTAATCACCACCGGTAGAGTCAACGAGCCGTCGTGTATGTGGCTGAACACGGCACAAACTGCGGCAGAGTTGGTGTGAAAAACGAAGCTCCATAAATCCCATGGTCCTTAGCAACATCGAGAGCCCATGGCAAAAACGAATCATAGATTATACAATTGACTGGAAAATCAGATTTTTCGTATTTTTCAACGATTTGTGATAAAGTTCTTGAGCCATTTTCTCTGAATGAGTTGATGTAGATATCTTCTTTCTTTGCTTCAGCAAAGCCGCCATTGTCGAAGCCGTCGGAGATGGGCTCCACCACCACATCGGTAGCGCGGATGGATTTGAAAGTGTAGAATGTGGTGGTGAATGTGGCCTTGACGCCTTTTGCGGCAAGGCGTTTTGCAAATTGCAAAAGAGGGTTTATGTGGCCTTGGCTTGGATATGGAAGTACTATTACATGAGGAATTTTCATAGATTTTTCATTGCCTGCAGCTTCCATTTTTTGAACTGTTTGATAATTTTCTATGTTGCTTCGACTTATACTATGAAAGTGAAATTGATGAATGAATCAAATTCCTTAATGGAAGGTCTATTTATAGGGAGCAAAAGCTCTCTCTTTCCTCCCATAAAATCCTGACATCTTTGTTAGAATTTTGATTAATGATATGAAAAATTCTTCCCGTACAGAAGATTTTTATCAGAAAATGAACAGATTTTTGAATTCTCACTCATATGGGAGTGAGCCCTGTGTAAAAAAAAAAAAAAAAAAAAAAAAAAAAAAAAAAAAAAAATCTCCCGTAATTGTTGTGTGTTTGATAGGTACAAAAATTTCCATATAACAAGATTCTTAATGATATTTAGCACGAGTAATATTGAACATAATTAATTTAAGAGGAAATTGCACGAGTAACACTTTTTCCGTTAACATTAACAAAAATGTCACTTTTTTGTAGTGTTTACAAGAATGACGTTTTGGTATTTTTTTTTTTTTTTTGTACATATTTACCCTTATGTATAAATTGAAATACCCTTTTATGTACTTAAAAAAAAAGTGATTTGACAACACCTATATATTGTAAAAAAACAGTGCAATTGTCAGGAGGGAAAAACGTGAATGTTGAAGTTGGGGAAAAAAATGTGGAAAGAGAAGAATCAAAAGTTGGGATTGAAAAAAAAATCACTTTATTTTCCCCTCCACCGAATCGACGAAGAAGAAACGACATGCGCCTTGCTCCAACTCCCACTCCACCCTACTGAATCACGATTCCCGTCGACCCATCGTATCCCACGACGAAGAGTGCCCACAACGTTCCGGTGCGTGAAGAAACCCTACGTGTTAGTCATCTTCCGTCCATAGCGCAGCTCATCAACGACGACCGTGACAATTAACATTGGCGATAACTAGTGTTGACAACCCTCTCGTTATGTATAGGTGATTTATTTTAAGAATATAGTGTTTTCAGTGTTGTGCATTGATGAAAATATCCATTTCTTTATGTTTATGGTTTGAGGTTTTTTTGTGTTTATGTTTATGGTTTGTCGAAAATATTTTTTTTTTAGTGTTGTGCATTGTTCAAAATCTTCATTTGTTTATGTTTATGGTCTGTGATTTTTTCTGTGTTTGTGTTTGTGTTTATTGTTTGTCGAAAATATAGTGTGGAGGTGTCTTGCATTGTGGACGTATGTAATGTTTTGAAAACTTTTAATTTCATTTATTTGACTGCTGAGAACAGTAGTGAGTGGTTTGTTGGGTGGGAAGAAAGTTTGGATTGCAAGGAACATATTCGACTGCAAAGGGGGATAGGTGAAGATTGTACTGCACTAATGAAAGATAACTGTTAATAGTAATGAAGAAGCATGAACAACGGCAGAGACGATTTGGTGAAGTGTAGGAAAAAGTTGATTGTTGAACTGGAAGTGATGATTGGGTGAGGCATAGGAAAGGAAGAAAAGAGTTTTCTTATTGTTTGTTGCCTTTTGTATTTGTATTTTTAATTTTTCCTTTTCTATTATCTCGTTTTTCAGCTTTATATGTTGTGCTTCCTTTCTCTTTTAAGTTCGTCTTCATCTTGCCTTTTCAAAATTGTTGAAGTGAGTCCATTTTGGTACTCAATTTATCTTTATTGATATGAGATTTCTCACAAATTTAATGGTAGTATGGGTTTACTTTGGTGAACGATAGATGTAGTCGTACTCATGTGCAAAATTTGTATGATGGATTTCATTCTTTATAATATACAGTGTATGAGAAATGAGTATGAGTTTGTAGGATTTCTTGCGTTAACATAAGTTGCGGTTCGATGAACGTCACAAGTCATGTGTATGTGTGTTTGTATACATGCACTTCATGTTCCATTTACGGTAGCCCCATCATTGTTCACTCTCTCATTGATCTCAGGTGTAGATGTGCATACTTATAGTTAGTGTTTCGATTATATTATCTCTTGCAATACTCCGAGTCTTGGTGAACTGTCGTTCCAGACAATTAATCTGGGTATCCCGACAGTTTGTCTGTGAATATCCCGACAGATTAAATGTCAATCCCGACATTTTGCCCTTGTAATTCTCGACAGATGGACCCCGCGGACAACAATATTTTCTGTGGCCATGTGGATATATGTTGTTATATGATCTAATACTTCGTTATATATTCCTTACTTCTATTGTTATATTACGCTCTGACAATTTCTCTTATCTCGACATGTCTCTTGCAGATTGTATGGAATTTAAATTTTTAGTCTCGAAGACTGCACGCATATGGGCCCACATCTCGCAGCGTAGCAATTTGAAGTACCTGAAAATTGTGATGGAATGCTTTGACGACCGCCAACGGGACGACTTCAGAAACTCCTGCCTTGACTTCTAGGTCGACGTCCCAGATATACAATTCTCTGCCCAGCTCATGTAAGCCTTTGTCTTCAGACAGGTGTGGACAGATAAAGTCCATGAACTTTGGTTCAACGTACAAGGCAACTACTCGAGGTTTAGCATGCAAGAATACGCACTTGTCACCGACTTACGGTGTGGGCTGCTTCCCTCCAACAAACAGTCCACTAAAACCTTGGAGAAGAAGAGACTCAAGGAGAATAATTCAAGTCGTTTGACAGGATTTTCGTTGCACAGTTGGAGAAGACCGTTGTCCGACCGTCGACGCCCCGAGGAGATAGATACAAGCTCGAGCTTGCACTCATTATTGAAGGAGTCGTCAATACTCCTGATAACAATGTCGGCATTGATGCAGTTACACTATCCATTGTGGATGATTTTGACATGTTTTTTTCCTACCCTTGGGGTAAAGTCGGGTACATGCATCTGTTGTAGGGATTCTAGCATAGTTTGGCACGAAAATTTGAGGAGGCGAAGAGGACGAAGGAGAAGGAAGTCAGTTATACACTTCACGAGTTCCCGATAGCCATGCAGGTAAACCAACTCTTTTGTATTATGCATAGACTACTCCTAATTGCGATATGTATTCTCCGGTGATGAATTTATATTTCATTTTCATTTCGTTTTGTGTGACAGCTCTGGGCGTACGAGGCGGTTCCCAAAATCGGTGACCGATTTGCCGAGAGGGTGGGTGATCGCATGCCACAACTTCTTTGCTGGACCTCTAAGAAACAACCTCAACAGCATACATACGGCGCATTCTTCAATAATGTACAGGTAACATCTCGCTTGAAAATTTTCTCTTCGTAATAGTATGCTGAGCTTTATTACCACATGGGTGATCGCTTGCGTAATGCATCATTTGTTTTTATAGCTGCACGTGTATGCCACTCTCCATCCCACGGACCTCGAGGCTGACCAACAATACATGTCGAGCTTCGTGGCTTTTAGAGACCGTCATGTGCCTTTGTTGGACGACTTGACATTGAATAGAGTAACTCCCCGGTTCAATGAACAGTTCAATGAAGGCGAAGCGGACAGTCAACCCACAGACCAAGTGGCCGCAGTAGGAAAGGAATTACTAATTAAAATAGAACTATAAATATGAATAATTTCCACCCTTTTAAGTACAATTGCCACAGCAGGCATCACACCAAATGTCCATCAATTTATTGAACTGAAGATTTCATACTTTTGCACCAAATCTCCATAAATTTATTCAATTGAAACTAAAGTACGGTGGTAGGGAATGGAGGCTGAGAAATGGCCTGCACAGTTGGTTGGTGGATGGGAGTTAAATGGCCTTCAATGATTTTCTCCAAAAAAAAAATAGCTATTGCAAGTCATGACAAATGAGGATGTCTCACACTATCATAGTGCACATACACTGTGACACCTTTTGGTATTTACATACAACTACTTTCAAAATCAACAGATGGTTGGGGATAATGGGGTCTTCTACTGGAAGCAATGAACTCTCCGACCTAAATGAGTATCCGCCAATACCTGGTTCCTCCCCGTTCTATCCCATCGTAATCTCTTTGGACGATGAGGAACACTGTAATGGACGTGGTACAAGAGACGTGTCCCCTATTCCATTTCCCAACCTTGACGAAATTGCAAGTGAAGAAACACATTCACCGATAAATGTAGTCGATGATGTGGCTGATGACGTGGGACTGCAAGAAGAGGAATCTAATGATGAGGGATGATTGGCTAATGTCTCGGGTCCAGAGATCATCGTCATAAGCTCCGACTCTTTAGGTGACGATAATGGCGACGACGACTCAAGTGTGGAGAACTGATGTTGGGCAACAAATGGGGACGCAATGTGAAGGGGGTATGTGTACATATTTTTGAGG
Organism: Osmanthus fragrans; assembly: GCA_019395295.1. NCBI lineage: Eukaryota > Viridiplantae > Streptophyta > Magnoliopsida > Lamiales > Oleaceae > Osmanthus > Osmanthus fragrans. The sequence goes on from CM033342.1 coordinate 22,632,156, forward strand.
TTGTGTATGGTGGTACGTAATGACCAAATGCATGCAACCTGTAGTTTTTTGGCCTTTTGCGCATGTCAGTCATATTTTGCACGACGGACCAACTGTCGAGAATTCCAAAGGTTATCTGTCAGGAACGACATATGAAATGTCGGAATGTACTAAACGTAATGTTTATGTTATGAAACTTTACTGCTTATATTACGTAAGCGCATTCTTTTACATTGAAACAACACTATTATAATAATATATTTTTTGAAAGGGCTACGTTGGTGTGTTGACGCCGGCATCTAACATAACGGTTAAAGCTTGTCCAAGAAGGACACCGTAATATGAAGATATATTTACTTAATCAATTTCTGGTACAATGCAAATGGTGACCCATAACAAAATTGTATTGTATTCGAAATGGTTTAAGAGATCACACATGAAGACATAGCAGGACGACATACAAAATAACAAGAAAAAAATCCATTTCGAAATTTCGGCTATAACCTAGTGTAAGATACAAAATGTGAGCAAAAAGAATGGTACTAAAGTAACATACAAACTCCATACAAAAAGGATGAAACCATTGTTGAAGATACATCTTTATCGCGATTCTAGTCATGATCCGATTACAGTAGATGAGTTACAATGGGGCGAACATGTGGCCCGATTATGACCAACTCTACGACACCTCGTGCATTTATTTAGCCGTGTCGTAGACTCTTGTCTGGATCGCTTACGTCGTGTGGGTGGCCTACCTAGAGAACGACGCACAGTAGGTGGCAAAATACGAGTACTTGTAATTTCGATCGGAACAACCCATTCCATTTGTCTTGTAATGAAAAATATTACTTCGCTGTAAGCACCCATCCAGTAGTCAAATGTGTAGTAAGGGGAGCATAAATCGTACAATGACCTTCCTCTAAGGCAAGCAACACGCGTTGCATGAAAACATGGCATCCGATCTAGTTGAAAGACACGACACATGCACGTGTTGTTGGAGAAGTCAACCAAGTTCGAGTCATTGGAAATTCCAACTTACGTTAGGCTATCTGTCAACTCATGAGCCCCAAGTCTAGTACCGAAATCGAACGTAGTCCTTAACTCGCTCTCCATCCGCGATAACTATATGGAAGTGCATGCGGCAGCTTTGGTTCGACGTTCGTAGAACCACCTTTGCATAGTGCTCCGAATGTGTTCGACCAAGCACGTAATATGTAACGAACGGGCATGTCTCAACATAGAGTTCAGAGATTCTGCGTTGTTGTTTATCATAATGTTGTACTGTTGGCCAACAAATAGAGCTTGTGACCAAAATTCAAACCCTGCTCTCCCCAAATACATGTATGATCTATGACTTACAGTACGAAGCTATCCCATAAGTCGTTCGAACTCTTCTAGCCGATAAGCAGTTGCAGCCTGTTTGAATAGGAATACCGAAGAGGCGTTGTACCGCTAACTTAAATTTTTCTCCATATGCCACTACAGCAACCGTGGTGAGACAACGGAAATAAGTAAGCAATGACCTTTTCAATGTTTTTTTTTCCTATCAGAAATGAAAACGAGATCATCTGAATCCCCTATAAGATCTTTCAGTTTCGACAAAAATCACTTCCAAGATTTATTTGTTTCAGCATCCACAATTCCCCATGCTAATGGGTAAATCTGTTTGTTGGAATCTTGAGCAGTTGCCAACAGTAGGGTGCCTTTGTATAGACTTTTCAAATGACTACCGTCAACACAAATAACTGGCATTAAGTACTGCAAATAACCGCGAATGCTCGCACCGAATGCTAAGAAAAAGTAATGAAACCTATTTTGTGCTTCCAATTCGATGTGGGTTACTGTCCTCGAGGTGCACTCTCCAAGTACATGACAGTATGAAGATAGTTTTTGAAAACTGTCCTTAGGCGTCCCATGTAGCTGATCTAAGGCAGTCACCTCCCCCCTACGTGCTTTGCTGTAACTAATTTTCACACCTAACTCACGTTCCATGTCACGTGCAATAGTAGAAGGGTCGTACGATCTGTATGTTGTGTCCAATCTCCCCAATATGTGCTCTGAAATTACATAACTAGTGGCATGTCGATGTACGTTGCTACGAAAATCAACTGAACATGTGTGCACGTTGTTGAATTTACGAATCATGAAGACAGCAGATTGCTCAACAGTCGAAGCACATAGCATACACTTGCAATTGTTATCCGCGCAAACGACAATTAACTTTTTGAAGTTGACCTGCTCACATGAAATTGAAACTTGTCTTTCAAAGCAAGTACATGAATTTTCTAGTACAAATATTTCTTGCTGAAGAATACTTGCTTCTCGACAAGGTCGACCGTATTCAATTCTGTGTTCCAATCGCATCTGTCCGAAGTTAATCCATGTAAGGGCATGTGCTCGTCGTCGCAAGCACTATGAGCGGCATATGTATCATGTAACGGGTTGTCCAAATGTTCGTCTAAAGATGCATGGCAAAGGTCAACATTTGGAGTTGCTGTTGCAAGATTGTTTGCGGCAATGATGAGAGTGCACTTCATGTTGTATTTGTTCGTGAACATCCACTAAGACAATCTCACGATCTTCCCAATTTGGCTGCCTCTCCATATCAACACTTGGGAGCTCGGTTTTCAAAACTAGTGTTCTAAAAAGCGCGCCTAGGCGCGAAGCGTGACTAAGGCGTTTCACCTTGAGGCTAAGCGAAAATTAAGCGGTCAACGAAAATGTTGACCGCTTAATGCGCGCCTAGGCGTGTCTAGACGCGCATTAAGCGGTCAACATTTTCGTTGACCGCTTAAATTTTTTTATTTTTTTTACTTTTCATCTTATTAAATGTACATTTTTTTTTTGTAGATGAAAAAAGAAGATATTGAATTGGAGTCCAATAAAGAGTTAGATAAGATTTAAACTACAAGCTATCTATGTTATTTAATTATGATTTTGAAACTTACCTTTTTTGTAGGAATTATTAAGTACATACAATATAATTTTAGATGTTTGGTATATATTATATGAATTATTGAATATTTTTTTACAATGATTAAAAATTGAAAATCAAAAAAAAAAAAAATATATACGCCTAAACTTCGCCTAGGCTCGTAAAGTTTGAAACTTGGCCTCCACGTCTAGCCACGCTTTTCGCTTTTTAGAACACTGTCCAAAACAGTAACACAGATTGCAATTTCCTTGTGAGTGGAGATGTACCAATTTAAGTCTTCTTCGCGTATTTCGGTCGGAGATATATTCATGTTCGGGACTTTGAATTTCAATACAATTGGAGTGCGAGGATCAAGAATACCAAATTTGCCCTTCAATTGCAACAGGCTAGGGTAATTCTTGTCGGCACTGAAATGAAAGTGATTTTGTCCCCTCTCCACTTCCAGTCGTCATCAACGTGTACAAATCGTCCCCCATGCGACACAATAAATTGAAAATTATTACTTATACTTGAAAGTTCGGGATTGCAATGATAAGTTATCCACAAAAAAAATTTAATAATATAATAGTGAAACTTTCGAATATTTATAATGTATGAAGAGTGACCGGGGTGAAATCAAGGGTTAAAACTGTTTTTGCGTGTCGGATTCGACAATTAAATTGTCTATCCCGATAGTTCTTAAATATCGGATTCGACATTTAACATGTCTACCCCGACAGTTTCGAATCATCGTATTCGACATTCGAACTGTCATAACTCGCATGTCTAAATTCAAACACGAGATTGAGTTTGTTTGGAAACATTAATGTCCATCTTCATTTCTCAACTACAACATCTTCTCAATATTTAATAAATTCAATCTGGTTCATTAAATATAGAAAGTTTCACATCAACCTAAATGATATTTGTTTCTTTTCCATTTACAAATACTAAGTATTTCGAAAACACAAAACATCATCACCAATGGTAGTTTAAGAATTTTCAAAATCAAATTTAAATCATCATTTCCATTTAACTTAAAAGAAATATTAAGCTATTTACCTATAAATGTCAAAAATTTGTAAGAATTAACCTCTCAAAATGAATGAAAAGTCCAAAACTAATGTTTTCTTGATCAATGAATGATGAAAATGAAAATGAAGTTAGTGTTTGGAAGATATTAGTGGAGATAGCATTGCTTATTGTTTTTTTTTTTTTTTTTTTTTGTATTAACAAAATCCTTATTAAACAATATATTGTACATATATGAATTTTTTATAATATCAAAATTCAATCATCTAATCAATACATTAATGGTATTGAAAGGTTGGGTGAATGAGCATTAAATGCTCCTAGAAAGTTGAGACTAATGGTGATTTGGATTATTCACCTCAAAAAAATGTCATTCTTGTACAAATCAAATGTCTATGAAAATTTCAAGTGCATTTTAAAAAATAATGACATTTTTTTAAATCTTCCTTAATTTAATTTAGATTTCAACATATTATGTTTTCAATGTGAAGAAAGAATCAAACTCTGACATGTGGTCCGAAGCCACATAAATGAGAATAAAATTCAAAATCAACATGTGGTTCAAACTTCAAAGTTGATGAAAGAAATCTTACATCACATTGCTTGCATCATCATTTATTTTATGAATTTTGCTACTTTGTCAGAACTGTAGCTACCCATTCTTTTGACCGACCCTCACAGTTGTGGGCCCTGCATGAATTTAAAATGAAAAAAAAAATGGAACCGACTCCCTATTGTGAGGGTTGGTCAAAAGATGTGGCAAACCCAACTCTGGCACAACAGCACGACTTTTATTTTATTTTATTTTATTTTTTGGTGTCACAAATGAATCTCTCGAAGAATAAGACGTTGTTTTCGCCAAAATATAACCTGAATTTTCATGAAATGTGGTTTATGTGGTTCAAAAATATTTCATAATCCTTGGAAAAGATTATGATTCACATTAATACAATTTTGCTTTCGAGTTATATTAATAATTTATTTTCATTATTTTGTTTCATTTCCTAATTTTTATTTAAAAAATAAAAAATTATTTCTGTTAAGGAGAAGTAGGTGCATCTCAACATCTCAACTACGTAATTTTTTTAAAAAAAACTATAAAACAGCTCAATACTTAAATAATCTTGAACATACCGTTTTACTTTTGCAATTTTTAACTTCCATATTTGATATTACTTATCATTGGAATTCAAATCACGCGAACCTCTAAACTTTCTGAAGATATTATGAGTGTGTTTGATGTTGATTTTAATGAGAATAAAATTTTTGGAATAGTAATTGATGGGAGAATGTGTGGTGGAAAAATTATGAAAAGTTTTAGATTTGTGTGTAATATTATTTTATTTGAAAAATGTGTGGTTGAAATGAAGAAAGAGAAAACAAAAATGAGAATGAGATAAAATGTGGGCCAAACCGGGCCTATAAGTCTATATCATTCATTAATTTTCCACATTCCATGTGAATATAATTTTCAAAACCGCTATTTTTAGTTTGAAAACGGCACGTATTCAGGTGAGAATATCAAATTGACAAGTTCTTTCATAATAAGATGAGACAAATGTCGAAACTTTCTAGATATATGTTGGTTGGTGGTACATGTTTGAATCGATTTGCCAAAAAAAAAAAAAAAAATAGCCGTTCAATTATTTTGTTGTCCTCCAGAAATTTATGACCATTACTGACTAATAAGATGAAATACGATCGTGACAAGTAGAGCAATACGTGTTATGTTTGTTTTTCACGACTTAACAATTTTTCGTTCTACTTTCTTCAAAATATCTCAGCTTGAAAATCCAAACCTAAGACGAATCCTTTGTACTGATTGGTGGCAGAATTGGACGAACAAAAAGGCAATAGAAGTAAGCAATTCAAATGCTAAAGTCCTCATTCTTGTTCAAGATTTGGTTTTGTGTTGAAATTGAGGTTCTCAAACTTTTCATTTAATTAAATTGAAAAACCATCGTGGAAGAGAATTCTGATCATAAATTATTCGTGTTCGGTCGCCTTCTATAACCAATCAAATTAACTTTTCATGCATATAAGTACTATGCACTTATTCATTATTTATTTTCATCTATTTACAATTTAAACCGTCTATAAACAACTCCAAACATGAACTTATCATTGTACATAAATTCAAACTTGATTTATTTTAATTTTTCAATAAATATATTAATGAGTAAAAGATAGTGAGAAGACGAATCTAATGTCAAATTTATTGCACATAATTTTCTTGCAGAGTTGATCATTTCCGTCTCATTCCGTTAATTCCCCCATCAACTATAGGTAATTGATGCAAAATATCTCTATCATTTGCCTCAATTGCCTAAATCATCCCTATCGTCTCAATTTTGACATTTGTACATTGAGAAATGTTTTGTGTTAATTATCGTATTTAACTAAGACAAGTTGAAAATGAATAACAAGGTGTGAATGTGACCATGCAATGTTCACATCCAGATGACAACACTCCAGAGTCCAGACGTAAAGAGAGTGACGATAGCACCAAATGCGTCATCCATTATTCATACAAAATTGTTTGTATTTGAACTTTGCCCATTCTTTTGTTTCCTAGTCTCAAGTGAGTCACATGAACATCAACTCGGCTAAGCACGAGGTTATTAAGGATTTGGCTCTCTTTGTCCGTACGTCGTGCTTGAAACTAAAGTTGGTGTTTCTTTACCGTAAAATTCTGATTCGATCTACAAAACAATTAAGGACTATTTAACATGTACGATCGTGTTCAAATAAAAAAAAAAAAAAAGTAACTTCAAAGACGGAACAACACGATTATAAAGTCACCTTTGAAAAGTTGTCAACTTAAACATGAAATAGTCACTAGAAGAGTCATTCAGTCTTCGGATTGATTTATAGGAAAAATTGAAAGGTTTAAAGTTTCCAAACAATGATGAGGAGTTTTTGAGTAATATATTATGGCACATAAATTAATTAATTGATGAAACTCAATTGAATTAAATTTGTTGCTTAGTTTATCAATTGTTAACATATTATCAACAAAAAATAGGATAAATCCAGACATAATTCCCATGTTCCTTAGCAACATCAAAAGCTAGCCCATTGCAATAGCTAATCATAGATTATAAAATTAACTGGAAAATCAGATTTTTAGTATTTTTCAATGATTTGTAATGAAGTTCTTGATCTATTTTCTCTGAATGAGTTGATATAGATATCTTGTTTCTTTGATTTAGCAAAGCCTCCATTGTCGAAGCCTTCGGAGATAGGCTCCTCCACCACCACATTGGAGGCGCGGATGGATATGACAGTGTAGAATGTGGCTTTGACGCCTTTTCCGGCGAGGCATTTTGCAGATTGTAAAAGAGGGTTTATGTGGCCTTGGCTTGGATATGGAAGTACTATTACATGATGAATTTTCCTAGATTTTTCATAGCCTGCAGCTTGCATTTTTTGAGCCGTTTGATAATTTATAATGTTTGTTCTAAGTATACTATTAAACTGAAGTTGATGAATGAATCAAATTCCATAATGGAAAGTCTATTTGTAGTGAGCAAAATTAGCTCGACTTTCCTCCAATAACATTTTAACATCTTTGTTAAAACTTTATTATTTTTTGGATTACGCCCCATTATTGGCGCTCCCACCTGCCCTGCCCTGACCTTGGTGAATGAGGTAAATCGCGGGTTATACTTCCAAGGGTACAGGGTGGAAGACTGCTTGTACACTTGCACTTATCCAAGAGCCAAATCCATATTTCAGGATTCGAATTCTTGACCCAGCAGTCTCAAGAAAAGTTGAATTTCTCCACCTTCCCCTTTTACTACTTGGAGATGTGCCCTGAAAACTTTTGTTAAAACTTTATTGCTTGACAGCTAAGTTGATAACGAAATAAGGAAGCAGAATTGATACTTAGTTATTTTGTCTAACAGTTTGATTTGTTAGAAAATACGGATATTTATTTAAATTATGTCTTTAATGTCAAGAAAAAAAATCAAAACTCGACATGTGGTTTGAAGTTGATAAATGAAAAAAAAAAAAAAAAAAAATCAAAATCAACATGTGGTCCGAAGATGAAAGAAGGAAAATCAAAATCGACTTGTGGTTGGAAGCTGATGAAAGATATCTTACGTGATTACATCGCATTGCTTGGATAATTTTTGTGGCACATGTGAATGTCTCGTTGTATTAGACATTGTTTTCAACAAAATGTTACCTTAATTTTCATGAAATATTGTTTATTTGTGGTTCAAAAATCTTTCATAATCCTTCGAAACAATTATGATTCATGTTACTTGCGTTGTTATACAATTTTGATTTCGAGTCATGCTCAGTATATTAATAATTTATTTTCGTCATTTTGTTTGATTTCCAGTTGTTTCTTTTATAGTTGTTGCTACGTTAATTTTCTAAAGAAGTCTAAAACAACTCAATGCTCAACTAATCTTGAACACATACCCTTTTATTTCCTTAACTTCTAACTTCCATATTACTTATCTTCGGAATTCAAATCACGCGAAACTGTGAACTTACTAAAGATATTATAACTCTATATCATTCATTAAATTTACACATTTCGTGTGGATATACTTTTCAAAATCGCTAATTTTTTTTTTTTTTTTTTTATCACCCAGGTGTCCCAGCTTGCGCCAGACTAAATCCTGGACCTTGAACCTTTGGCCCCTCTCCAGCCCGAGGAGGTAAACCGCGAGATATGCCATCCATGATCAGTGTCCGTACGCCCTTCTGTTTGTTGCCCCAAGAAACCCTCTTCTATGGATCTTACAACACTAAACTGCTCCACCCAAAGGTATTACAATACTTGGCTGCTCCTCCCAGGATTCGAACTCCCCATGCTGGGTTGGCGAGCTCCAACACGTACGGTCTTGGCCAAGTCGAATGTGCCTCGGGGGGCAAAATTTTTAGTTTAAAAACGGCACGTATCAAGGTGAAAATATCAAATTGATAAGGTATTTCATGATAAGATGAGAAAAATGTTGAAAATTGGCAGACATATGTTGGTGGTACACGTTTGAATCATTTGGGAAAAAAAAAATATGTAGTCATTCAATTATTTTGTTGTCCTCAAATTTATGAGCATTACTGACTGTAAGATCAAAATACGAGTGCACGTCTGTTGATTTGATTGTGTCAACTATTGAATATATGTCCAAATAAATTATTCAACATTATGTTTTGAACAAATAAATATTAATTTATGACTATTTGATTTATATGTTACATTTAATATTTGAGCAAATAATTAAATGTCCCATGGTCACGGATATTATTATAAATTGAGTACTTAAGTTATCAAGTACAAATATATTCAATTTTAGAAGTGATCAGAAATAATCTTTTGCAACTAGTAAATAAAGTCAGACACTTTATTTTATTTAGGTTGTATTATTTTTATTAAAGTTTGTCTAGACTTGTTAATAAAGATTATTGGATAAGATCAAGTACCTTTTAATAGTGTGACGATAATGCAGAATTAAATGTTATTAACAGTCAAAAATTCATCTGAATCTTGAATAGATCATGAATGTTAATTATTAATTCAAGATCTTTGAGGTAACGAAGAATGAGATTAATTGCATAATCAGTACTTTGTTACTTTGAGAAATAAAATGAACAAATTAACGAATATATTTTTGTAACATGGAATCTATCACCCATTTTTGTAGGTGAAATCACCCATTTTTATAGGTGAAAATTACATGACACCCTACTTTTAAAAATCAATATTCTAAAATAATGGTAAAGGTTTCATTATTCAAAAATCAAATATTTATATGAAATATTATCATACAAATTTCATCACAAACCCTAATTAATTTCCCATCTCATTTCTCTCTCTCTCTCTCACTCTTACTATTCTCCGACAAAGACGTAGCCATCGCCTCTGCCACTGTGAAGACCCTTTGCTCTCTCCCACCCTTTGCTCTCTCTCTCTCTCTCTCTCTCTCTCTCTCTCTCTCTCTCTCTCTCTCTCTCTCTCTCTCTCTCTCTCTACACACAACGACAAAGCGTCATAATCTGTTGTCGATTTTTTGGGTGTGTTTTCAGTTGTTGGGTAGGGCTTTGGTTGTGGTGTTTGGTGGCTTGTTGGATCCAGTGGTGGCGGAGATTATGTTTGGATCCTATGTGGCTGTAGTTTTGTTGGTGGCGGTGGTGGTGGATCTTATTGCTCGATGTGTATGGTATATGGTGTACACAACGAGGTGTCGAGCGGTGGTATATGACGACAATGCACTTAGCGAGGCAACAGACAATGTTTCTCCATGGGCGATGCATATCAAGGGTCCGTTCATCCATTTTTTGGTGCGGTGGTAATCTACAGTAGTGGTGTGCAAAGGGTGGTTGAGTGCGTGGGTGGTTGGGTGCAGTGTTGTTGACCAGTGGATGGGTATGGTGCTGTGTGCGGTGAGTGGTTAGGTGCCATGTTGTTGACCAGTGGTTTTGTATGGTGGTGTTGGCAACATGATGGTGGATTTGGTGGGTGTGTAGGGTGTGGCATGGTGGCAGCTTCCATATTTTGGCAGTGGCGTGGCAGTCGACGGTGGAGGTCGTGGCAGTGGTTGCAATTTTTTTTCCGATGTGTTGATTTGTTTGAGGTGGTGATGTTTTCCCATATCTTGTCGCGATTACCTATAATAGTTTTGCTACATGAACAGAATTTTTGACAAGGAATGGTGATCGACGCCTATGTGGCGCCCCCTATTACCCACTGACACCCCTTCCAATAGGGGGTGCCACATAGGTGTCGGTCACCATTCCCTGTCAAAAACCCTATTCGTTTAGCATTTTTGTACCTATAATAATGCAATTATCAGATGATAATATGTTCTTATATATTATTGTAAACTATATTGAATGAGTATTGTTATTTATAAGTGATATTTATTCATCATCGATGATATGGTATTAATTGATTTGTCATCTTAAATCCTACATTTAAGATGACAAATGAATTAAAATAAGATACATATAGAGAATTGCTTATGAGAAAGCATTGATGATGGATAGCATTTTATAAATAAATAATGTTATCTATTAGTAGTGGTGCTCTAGTACGAGTCTAATTGTCTACATTTTATTGGTTCAATTTTACATTATATAAATCTATCATTTAATTTTGTGTAATTATCATTTAGATTGGTGTTTAATATCAGTGAAATGAATATAACTACTCCTTACATATAGATAGATTTGGGATAATGAAATTGGTATGGTACTTATTGAATTATTTTCTGTGGGGCTTATGACATTTTCTGTGTGGCTTATGTGTAAGTCTTTACTATAACTCTAGAATAGAGGCAGTACGAATCTCTATTGTTAATGGAAAAATATCTCCTAGTCATCTAGATATCAATGACATGTTAGTTAATCACACATATTCATAGTTAGGTGATTTTTTATTTAATAAGATGCTTAAGTGCCTGAATCCACATGTTATGATATTCATGGAATGTTAAGAAAAAAGTCGTAAAAAAGACATCGAACTTTTGTTCAGTCACTAGCATTGTCTTTGATATGTAGAAGACATGTTATGATTTGTCATGTATTGTTTGAAAAAACTTTGTGTTATCATAGTCTAGTCTACCTGTACTTTTACCTTAAATGAGAATTAAATAAAGAACAGGATTTAGCAAATACTTCTCGACTATGTTCACTTATTCATGAATCCCCGAGTTTATAACTATTTAATTGGCGTCCCCATTTAAATAAAACATAAACAAATAAAAAATCAAAGCATTAAGGGGAAACTTGTATTTGCGTGATCGTGATTTTCATTTTAATGAATTTAATGGATTCATGATGGACACTAGAATATTAACGAGTCAACTTCGACTCAAAATAAAGTAAAGACTAGTGGGGCACGTATTAGTACCCTTTTAACAACATTGTTCTCCTGTCCACACAGTGGTGGGCAGAGTTAATCTACACATGCTTTCAAAATTTTCAAATGTTTGCTTTGGGTTTTTAAAAAGCCACTTCCCCCTCACCCCTAATCGTAGAGATGTCAAGATGGACAGGTCAATTAGACCCGTAAAAATTGGCCCGAATAGATCCGAGACCGCGGGCCGTTCACAGATCATGGAGGTGTGACCAACGAGCTTCGCGGATTGCGCCTTCACGGACTGCAATTAACCTGATGGTCCGTAAAAAAAATTAAAATATAAATAAATATATAATAATTGAACAACTAAATTATAGTTAGTAGGTATCAACCTAGTTGGGATATATTTATGCTATAAATATTTGATGATAATAATTAGAAATGCATTTAGTTGTTATTTGTTTAAGTTAAATTTAACTTTGCAAAGTTATAAATAATTCATGTAATATTAAATTTGAATTTTATGTAAATATTTTTTGATATAAATATGAATTTATCATTTTGTTCAATTCTTATTTTACATTTAACAAAAAAATATTTTTTGCTATAAATATGAAAAATTCTATATTTTTATAATTTTATTTATACAATCATACGGGCTAAACCGGAACAAATCGCGACTCATGACCCGCATGGACTCGATCCGGATGGGTCAGCGGACAGACTGGATTGTAGTCCAAAATTTATGGACTAATCCGGAACCGACCCGGAACCTGTAATGGGCGGACTTTTTTTCACGCAGGCCGTTATCGAGCTCATATGTTGATGGATAGACCCAGTCCGGATCATCCGGATTGACCCCCCCACCCCCCACAATTTTTCCAGAAAGGCAGAAAATCCATTTTTCCCAAACTCGTAGCCAGCCCATCTAATAACTTTTTACTCACCCACCACCCCAACAATTTTTGCAATTTTAATTAGAAAAGTGGATATGTTTTATGCTTTTGTCTCAATTTTCAAAATTACTGTAGAATGTCAAATAAAGTCAAAATATTATATTTTTAATATTATTTCGAAATGTTCACAGCCTAGTTTTCTACATTGTCGTATGACGATCAACTACAACAAAAGTTACTACGTGTCAAAGTAAGTTATTTCAAATTAGTATTTAGAGAATTTTGATAAAATTCTAACTTCAAAAATTCGTCTGCGATCGTCAACTAGCCAAATCCAAAAATCCCCTACAACATGTTGAAATTCATTTTGAGAACTACATTGTAGACATAGTGAATGATCCAAACGGACATAATTTGGACATCAAAAATAGTTAAACGAGCGTTTAAAAAAAAAAAAGCACATAACTCGTATTTTCTTTATAATTTTTCAATTATTTCATTAACGTGAATAAATTAACGTGAATAAATCCCCTTACCCTCTTGCTCTTGGGCACAATAATCTTAAAAGAAATATAGATAGATTTTCGAGGTTGCTATACTTCAATCATTCAAGCCTACTTGCCATGTCACCTTGAAATTGAATCCCACCAATCTCAAGTCAACGTGAATTAGGCATTGATTAGGTGTCAATATTTTAACTGTTGGATAAGTACTTTGTCTATTTTGAAATATAGCTCGTACTTGGTTTCCATTAAAAATAAATTTTAAGAAAAAATATATTTTAGAATAGTGATTTTTTAGAAAATACGTTATTAAAAAATAAAATAAAAATTAAATTTACGTATAATAATATTTTATTTGAAAATGTGATTAAAATAAGAGATACTTTTCTTTTTCTAAAATGAGGGCATAATAAGTCTTATGGCCCCCCCCACCCACCCAACCAACCAACCAACCAACCAAAAATTTATGTGGATTTATATATTGATGACAACTCCAAATTTTGAGGTAAAATTTATTAATGATTCAACCAATCGCTTTAAATTATGAAAACCTTCACGACATGTAACATCATCAGATGTTGAGAACTCAGTAAAAAGAATAATAATATTCATAGTGAGGACTATCGATAGTTATCATATATGACATACATATGACAGTTTGTTATTTGATAGATTAATGTGATAGTTTTTTATTATCTCATACATTAAATAACAAACTACTACTTATATGTTATGACGACTATTCAGTAGTACTCACTATGAATAGCATTACTTTTGTAAAAATTCTCTTTTTAGAAGCATTATTAAATTCCCCATTTTCCTTTTTGCACGAATTTTGAACTATGGTGACATTCTTGTCAAACTAGGCAAAACTGACAAGAATTAGAGACTGGTACTACTACTCAGCTTTGTCTATATGGCCTAGTGAGCATTTTAATAAAGGAAAACGCTTAACGAACAGGTTCAATGACCACTCTTTAAACAGGGATTCAAATTAATCCGACGTGGCAAGTGAAAAAATGGAGGGAAACATAAGTCGCACGTAAATGGGAGAAAATGAGAAAACCTAGGCACTGTTGGTGAAATTTTCATTTGGGTACTAAATCACGGTGCAAAATCAATCCCGCCACTATATCTCATTCTTCATCTCCAGTGAAACCCCGACGAACCCGTGTATTGTGTAACTCCGACCAACCCGTTAGTATTTATCTCCGCCACAGTTTCACCATTGAGGATGGAGTTGAAGATAGTTGTTGAGCTTGTGTATCTCCGCCACATTTGAAGCTGCTAAATTTATGTCCGGCAAAGTTGGGAAGATCTGAAGCCTCTCTTGACTCGCCCGGAATTTGTGAAGCAATTTTTCCCATTTTTGAAGAATCAAGGTCTCTGCCAGTTGTGAGCACTTTAACGGGTATTTGTGAGCACTTTACCCTTTTTGAAGAATGGGAGCACTTTAACATTTTAGTTAGTTTTCTGTAATTTGTTTCTTTGGATGATTATCTAAATTCTAAGAAAACAAGAAAAATATTAATGTATTTACCACTTCATGTCACTGGTTGGAGAATCTTGAGGACTGGAACACGGCTGTAGAGAGTTTTCCATTTTAGTACACAGTGTAGTTAATTGTGAAGCGGGTTCCTATGGTTTCCACTTTAAGTTTCATGAAATTTCGCATAATCAAATATGTGATGTATAGCCTATACATATCACTGAAACCATAACCGAGTTGATATTGTTGTCAGATTTAATTGCCCAATAAAGGAAGAAAACTGAAAGTGAAGTTGTTCGGTTTTTTTTTTTTTTGTTTTTGTTTTGAATTTGTAGACATAGATTTTTTTGTGAATATAACATCAAAAGTTATGCTCTGTTTTGTTATCCTATACTTTGTCCAATTAATTTTATCCACTTATGTAACAGTTCATACTGGTTACTGAATGTCAACGTTTATGTCCACCATGGACGATGTGCAAATCGAGCCCGATGATGTGTTTGCAGAAGCTTCTGAAGAGAATGTTAATTTGGCAGAATCTGATGAAAATGTTGTTATGGACTCCATTAACGTCGCAGAGAATGAAACCACAAGTGGCAACGGTGTGGTTGTGCCTGCAGTGGGTATGGAGTTTAAGGAGTTAAAAGACATGTTTGAAATGTACAAAAAACATGCTTATGCCGTTGGATTTCCAGTGAAGAGAAGGA
Source organism: Osmanthus fragrans (assembly GCA_019395295.1). Taxonomy (NCBI): domain Eukaryota; kingdom Viridiplantae; phylum Streptophyta; class Magnoliopsida; order Lamiales; family Oleaceae; genus Osmanthus; species Osmanthus fragrans. The sequence continues at coordinate 22,647,495 of CM033342.1, forward strand.
ATTCGAAAAGAGGGGATGATGGAGAGGTAAGATATGTGACATTGACATGTAGCCGTGAAGGTCGAAGAATCAGTAATAGTAGCAGTGCATTGAAGCCACAGCCAACAATACAAATGGGCTGCAAAGCTAGGGTTTCTGCATCGTGTGATACTTGTGGCGTATGGACAATTAATAAGGTCAACCTCGACCACAACCATGACACTAGTCCATCAAAATCTAGGTTATTTCGATGTAATCGAGAATTGAGTTCACATGTGAAACACAAGCTTGAAGTCAATGACTTGGCAGGAATTCCATTGCACAAAAGTTTCAATTCTGCCGTTGTCGAAGCTGGTGGTTATGAGAACATGAGCTGTGTTGAGAAAGATTGTCGAAATTACATTGAAAATGTTAGGCGATTAAGACTGGGTGAAGGAGATGCCGCTGCAATACAGGCATACTTTTCGAAGATGCAAGCACAGTGTTCGGGATTTTACTTTAGCATGGATTTGGACGATGATGGCCGCCTACGAAATGTATTTTAGGCGGATAATCGTTGCAGGCAAGCTTATAAGGAATTTAGGGATGTCGTTACGTTCGATACCACTTACCTGACAAACAAATATGATATGCCATTTGCCCCGTTTGTGGGCGTCAATCATCACGGACAATCAACTTTGCTTGGTTGTGGCTTGTTGTCCAATGAAGATACAAATACGTTTGTTTGGTTGTTCAGGACATGGCTAGAGTGTATGTATGGTCATGCTCCACATGGGATAATTACCGATCAGGACAGGGCTATGCAAAATGCAATTGAAATCGTTTTTCCAAATACGAGGCATAGATGGTGTTTGTGGCACATTATGAAGAAGTTGCCAGAAAAGTTTGGCTACCACGACGACAAGTCTTCGATGTTTGGGGCTATACACGTTTTAGTATATGACTCGCAAGTTGTTGAAGAATTTGAATATGGGTGGGCTGTGATGATTGATAAGTATAGCTTGCATGATAATGATTGGTTATCTGGCTTGTACGAGAATAGAAGTCGTTGGGTTCCTTGTTTTTTGAAGACGCAATTTTGGGCAGGAATGTCAACAACATAAAGAAGTGAGAGCATGAATGCGTTCTTCGATGGTTATGTACATTCAAAGACCTCCTTGAAGCAATTTGTAGAACAATATGAACGAGCCCTGCATAATAAGGTTGAGAAGGAGTTCTAAGCAGATTTCAAATCATTCTCGCAAATGGTACCGTGTGCAACACAATATGAAATTGAACTTCAGTTCCAGTCAATTTATACCATTGAAAAATTCAGGGAAGCTCAGGCTGAGTTCACGGGGAAGGTCTACTGTGACATTGTATCTACTGTTCAAGGGAACTCATGCACGACGTACGAGGTATGCGAGGATATTATGTTTGATGGAGGGCGAAAGAGAAAATCATTCTTTGTGTGAGAGGGAGAGTTGTGACATTGTTTGTAGTTGTCATTTGTTTGAGTTTCGGGGAATTATTTTTCGCCATGCAATTGCAATACTGATTCGTTGCCAGGTCACGTCACTTCCGGAGAGGTATATATTGAGGAGATGGAGAAGAGATGTTAGTAGAGCACACACGAGGGTAGCAGTGAAATATGCAGGTTTGATGTGCTCCCCTGAGCAGTTGAGATATGATGAATTGTGTCATGAGTTTGCGCAGTTGGCGGACTATGTTGCTAATGACGAAAGTAGGGCACGTGTAATACTCGATTGGATAAGACTTCAGTGCAAAGAGTGTTTGATGTCGAAAAACTCATACAGTGGAAGTAATGCGATCTCGCAGCATACTATCCAGGTAGCTGAGGAGCATACCAAATCCCATAACAATATCAGCTCGAGCATTCTTGATCTGAAATTGTCGCGTAGAAAGGGGGCTCCCAGAAAACTGAGGAAAAAAGGTCCACTGGAGTCGAGTTCAACGAAACCCAAGGTAAATTTAATTCGCACCATTTAAATAAATATCTTTTAAAACTATGAATTTCTAACGTCATATTTTCAATGCACATACAGCGAACTTTTCTGAAACAGGGTTGCTCTCAAGTTGGTGAATATTATAATTTCCATGTTGATTGATGAAGAAGGTAGCTGAGAAGATGTGTGCAATATTTTTTGGTAGTCAACTTTGATTTGTTAGTGAGACGTTTTCCGAAGTTGTATTGGTTGTGGAATGTAGATGTTTTTTACCAACAATACAAGTTGAGATTTGGTATATTTTGAGATGTATGGACAGTGTTTCCAATCAAGCAACTGGTTTGTTCAGTACTTGAGATATCATTTTGTGGAACATGTGGCATATTTTACATATTTTACTACTCATATGTTCCGGTGTGGATCCAGAAATATCTTATGTAATTAGTGCATTGCGGCAGTTTTTATTTCCTTTTACTTTGCCTGAGATGGATGTTAAAGTAGCATAAACAGGTCCTTAGCATTACCATCATATTTCAGGGACCACGTGGCCCCATTTTTTGTACAATATGCATATGTTTGCATGGCTTCAATTCCCATTTTTAGAGTGTCAAAAATCTGTGTTGCTGTAAACATATATGCTTTTGTTTTGAACATGGGAAAATTAAAATAAATGGACATGGCTATAGATAAAAAGAGGCATTCCAACTGTTACATGAAACCACTAATTTTTACTTAAATACAAGTGATTACAATTGTTACGTAAACAAAAGGTTCGGTCCAAAATGTAGAGCAAAAAGTTCGGTCCACCACGAAGCACTTCTCAAATCCCTTCTTGCATTCCGGGCATCGGCGTTTCCTTGGACATTCTTCAAAAAAATGGCTCCTAGCTCTACAACTATGACACATTCCAGTATTCTTTCCGCCCATTATGCGATAGAAATATAGCAATATATCAATGCAGTAAACACAAATGAAGTCACGGTCACGGTCACTGTAAGAAATGAAGACACCACTTCAATAGTCAAGAACAAATATAAGTGAAGATAACATTGTTGAAAACATGGTGGAATGCAAAATTCATGGGATGGACCACCACTAAATCAACCAACCATCCTAATGTTCTTACCAAAATAGCAGGTTAAAACTCATACATAACTCCTCGCATTACATAAACTAAATCCCGTCTCTGTACAAAATGTTGACCAAACGGGTATAAATTGTATGCCATATTTAGAAATGGATCAAAAACAGCAACTCCACAAATTATCAATCCCCAACACCACTGATCAGAGCAACAATAAACATTTATAGCTAACATTCACTGAAGGATGAATAGATGATGAGAAGTTGAATAAATCGAATCATTTATGACATTTAAGGTTCACCCACAAATAAAAAACGCCACAAGATTTGGATAAAAATACGGAATCAAACATATGAACTGTAAGACCCAAATCGAAGCATTTTGTGGCTCATGATACTTCGAAGTCGAGCTAAATGATAATGAAGCTTCAAAATCAAAAGAGTATAGAGTTCCGTCGGAGCGTTGACTGTACCTGAGTTTGATGTACGGCCGGAGATGGAGCGGTTTCAAACAAGTCCGGTCGGCGAAACCCTTCACGGCTGAGCTGTCGAAACTGTGGCTAAAACGTCCACCAATTTGTGGCCGAAGTGTTGAACGGTGAGGCCACGAAACCAGCGGTGGGATAGTTGCCGGAGTTGTTGAGTTCTTGGGAGGATTTCGTCTCTGGCGATTTCGATTTCAGAGAGAGAAAATGTTGTAGGTGGGTGGGTCTGTGGGTGGGTTGGGATTTTAAGTTTTCGAAATTTATTTTTCTTTTTTCTTTTTTTTTTTCATTTGGGTAAAATCCACGTCAATCGGGAGCCATTTTCTGTCCCCGTTTCCTGTTCGTATAGCGGGATTGTTTAATAAAACGGTACTACGATCAATATGCATGACGAGATGCTTCGCTAGTTAATTCATTTTCAATAGATGGTCGAGTTGATCACTACACGCTTTCAAATTCATTAGGTTCCATTATAAGTTATAACCGAACCATTTGACATCCCCACAACAAACGGGTTTGCCATGGAGCAATAACAACGAGTTGATTCCTTCAAATTACTAATTATAGAGTTTACTGTATTCATAATCCATTAACAAAAGACTGAATCTCTTCAAGTCAAACTTTATTGTTTAGCCGTTGGCGCCTTATTGTTGACAAGCCTCATCGAATACAACCTTGAAACTAGGGTTGTAAGTAAAAATCGCCAAATTGAAAAATCGAACCAAAATCGCGTTTTAGAAACAGTCGATTTGGTGCCACGTGGACCTGTCAACGAAATGATTTTGAACCAAACCAAATCGGTTTGATTTAGGTTTCAGAATTTTAATTACGGTTTAAAATAAGATCGGAGCGGCGAAAAAATATATAAAAATAAAAAATAAAAAAATGATTTTTTTTGAAAATTCATTCAAAATTTCAAATATTTAAAATTCAATAGTTTTGTCATTTGCGTGTATTTTTTTCATTTTCTAATTTTCTACTACATAATATTATAATTATTATTATTACTCAATAATCCTCATTTATATTTTATATATAAATTATAATAATCTCAATTTTATATTTTTTAGTCCAATTGAAATAGGTAATTTTCTAACTCAACTGTCAGCACAATTGTCCAACAGCCCCAACCCACAACGGCATAACCTATAACTCATACATTTCTTATTTCAATTAAAAATCAAAGTATCAATCATCAAATTCAAAACAACCATTCCCTTCCTGTCATTCCGTTCTAGTTTTCACAGTTCCAGACTTCCACCAGCATCTTTTCCTCATACGCGATGCGACTCTCATTTCCACGCGACGCGACCTCGCCTCCGCTCCGCCTTCGCCCACCCAGTCCCGCGTCTCCTCCTCCTGTGACTACTCTCAAGATCTGAACTCTGTAATCTCAACAATCGATACCTCCTCCTTTGGTTCGAGGCTTCGAGCCGCCGGTCATCTATTCATTTTTAAAATCGATTATGTTTAGATTTAAATGACATAAAAGTAGACGGACAAAAAAATATACTACGAAACCGACGGTTTAAAATCGGATCAAACCGTTAGGTTTAGGTTTGAGTTTTTTTTTTTTTTTTTTTCAAACCGTTCAAAATGTTTGCTTTAAATTTTGGTTTTTCTCAAACCGGTTTAAATGGTTTGATTTGAAAATTTGTCAAAAATCGATAAAATCGGATCGCTTACACCCCTACTTGAAACAATAACTAATAATGTTTTCCTTATCTACACCATTTGTAGAATATATTTTAGGACGAAAATATCCTTACAAATAATTTATATTTCCTAATACTTAAATTAATATTACGTAAAGAAAAAGTAAATAAATTTCTTTTGCACCTTCAACCCTTCACATCCTAAGATTATCTTCAAAAAACTCTATCTTTAAAGGGCATATTACACAATTTAGAGAGTAAACAATTTTAAGTACTTCAACATCTCTTTATATTTAATACTTAATTTTGCTAATATCAAAAAATATCTATTATTTTTTTCCTATTTTTTATTTTCACTAGCTTCCCTCCAAATTATTGTACTGTTTTTCTTCATTGAAAATTGAAACACTTTAAATGCATTTTATTATAATTTGAAGAGTCAAACCCATTTTTCATTTTAAAATATTAATTTAAAGAGTTTTTTGCAGCATAATTTTAATGAGCATCTATTTAAAATAGAGAGTATTTTAAGTTTAAAGAGCATCTTGGAGATCCTTTAAGTCAAAGTTTTGACGGTGATTATATTCTTTCCTCCCTCAAAAGAAGATAGTGCCATAAAGATTCATGCAAAGTTGCAATCCAACAGTAGTCAAAGCCGTTCACTCTACCACATTCATTCACCATGGCAACGATGAATCTATCTGTGGTTCCAACCCTAATTCCACATTCTCCGCACTTTCTTCTTCCCCTCACTCCAACAAACTGATCCACTTATTTCTGTTCCAATCCAAATTCAATAATAGGAAAATTTATAAATCAAAAGGCTACGAATCCAAACCTTAAGCTGAAGCTTACTGTTCGCTAAAAATATACACAGCAAGTGCACAGATCGCACCAAGTAGTAAAATGAACTTTTTCAGTCCGAGTCAATCCCTCGAAGAGTGTTTCTTCCAATTACAAGAGAATTGATTCAAATTAACGATAAAGACACACACAATTAAAATCTTTGAAATTAGAATTTAAAAGAAAATGATTAACTTTAAACTAACAATTGAGAAAGTTGTAGGATATTTAGATTTCAAATGGGTTGGAATTTACGACTTTGTTTAACCTTTATTTCATTAATATCTCAACAATAACATGGAAATGCAAATCACCATAATACAATGTTAGACCCGATTCTCCAATTTTAGTTAATTACCTCTCTAGAGTGAAATTAAACCTAATCGATTGAGTTTATCCACGATATCTATATGTTGATAGAAACCTAACCAATTACATTAAATTGTGGTGAAAATAACTCAAAGGGTCACCTAAGTTTAGGAGTATATATCTATCACCTAAAACAATCTTGACATTAATTATCTAGATCTAGAAAGCACAACAATTTCTCAATAATTGCACAAACCACCTAACTCACACATCTATTGGCCAAAAAATGAGGAAAATGAGCCCCCCGAGGCACATCCAAGTTGGCAAAAGATGGGCATTGCGGGGCTTGCAACCTTAGCGTGGGGAGTTCGATTCCTGGTTGGAGTAGCTGAGTGTTGTAATAATCATTTATTGGTTGGAGCAGTTTGATGATGTAATAATCATGGAGGAGGCTCCTTGGGGCCAGGAGTATAAAGGGTGTACGGACCCTGGTCAACTTGGGCATAACCCGCGGTTTACTTCCGTCAGTTACTGAGGGGCCGGTGGCTGGTGGTCCAAGATATAGTCTGGCGTAAGTTGGGAAACCTGGGTATCAAAAAAAAAATGAGGAAAATGTAATTACAATAATTAATGCACAAAAATAATGGTAATATAAGCATCAATGGATAAATAAATAGATATTAATGAAACTAGGGTTTAGTTACATCATAAATTCCAACACAATAAATTTAGCTCATTTTAAAAATATTATAAAAATGAGAATATTTATACCAATACATTACAAATTTTAACAAAACAATTAAGAAAAATCAAAGTTGAAAGATAAAACAAAGCAACTCTTTTGATTTCTCCAAATCCTTTGCCAAATCCTATGGTATCTCCTTGTGCTTTATGTTTAATCTCCAAAATACCAAGTGAAATGAAAATCTAAAGAAAAGAAAAGAAAAATGACGGAAAAAGGAAAGAAAACGAGAGAGAAAATAAAATGCACAAGCTGGTCCCAAAAACTCTCTGAAGTAGAAGCCCAATTTCAGATTTTAAAGTAAACCTAAGGAAAATTGCATCATTGGTCCCCAGGGTTTTAGGAAAGTGACAAAATGATCCTTCAAGTTCAAAAAGTGGCCCCTAGCGCCGGGTTTCTGTCCAAAACCAAGAAATAGGATTTGTTTTAGTCATTTTGCAGCTTAGTCCCTCCAATATTTGCACACAAGGTCCCTCAACTATCGGCACTTGTCCATTCAGTCTCCAAAGTCATGTTTTTGTGCACTTTTGGCCATCTTTTCCTTCCTTTAGTTCATTTATCCACCAACTTGGAATTTTGGCCTACAAACACCATAATTACACAATTATGAATAGGAATCCACTCAATTTCTTCAATAAATAGCTCGTAAAAGTGTCAAATAATTGTGTAAAAATACACTTATCACTTACTTGGAGTTGCAATTTACATGCCAAGAACATTCAATTCGAAGAGAAAAAATCAGCCTCGAAATCGGTTATCCTGCATATTTCTAGATCTCTTTTTCTTATTAGTTCATAGTTTCTATTGACAATGATATTTTTAAGGTTGAGTGGTAATGGTAGAGTTGTCAACTTAATGTCTCGTACAATCAAAAGAAAGAAAAAATAGAAATGAAGATGAAGCGAGCTATGTCGTAGCAAATCTCCTTAATACAGATTTCGTCACTACACTGGTGCCAACATGATTATTGGATGTCTGTCTCTCAAAACACAATACTTCTTCCAAAATCAATACTACATTATGCTAATTTTGCCGATCAAACCAAAGTGTTGAAAGTATTATTCTTGAACAGAATAGATACGAAATAAAATTAGTCAGGCGGAATTTTATTTTTGAATATAAAATAAACAAAATTTGAAGAGAGGAGAGAATTAGATTTTTTTTTTAAAATTGATTTGATGTAGAAAAATTGGAATTAAGTGTTCCTTTATATAGATTTTCAAGTGTCTTTTCAAAATGTTTGCATCGTTTGACATAAATAAATTTGAACAATTAGATTGCATCATTTCAAATTAACATGATCTCACGGTCCAGATCACGCCCTAAAGTACTAAAGTTCATGACTATTCATTTATACACTTCTTTAAATAGTGACATTCAATCTGAAGAATCACGAATCTTCAATATTCACTCTTTGCATTTAAAAAGTCAAGTCTAGTTATCGCACCCATTAAAAACATTTTCAATATACACATTTAAATCGTTAACTAACCTATAAATTCCTACAAACCCCATAATCAATGGAAGAAGTCGACAAGATCAAGAGAGATGAAGAAGAGTTCTACTGAAAAAGAATACATTAGGATAAGTAACTTAGTTTTGAAGTTGACATAATTGCGAGGTTGACACAAAAAGAGTTCTTGTTTGGTTATACATGTTATGAAGTTGACACAATTGCGAAGACAAAGATATCCAAGGTAACATTAATTGTCACGTTTCAGACATATTCGGAGACAAGATATACAACACAATACATTCATTTTGTACATCTTCGTCACAACCTTCGTTTAGAAGATAAAGTCTAAAAAAATTAATGTTACATCACACATTGTCATTTTGAAAGGTCATAACTAAATTAACATGAATATTAGCATCATCCCAGTGGTCACAATTTCACACAAACAAGGGATAACTAAACGACTTTCCCAAACCCTAGCATGTATTAATTGGTCACAAAATAAGAATCGAGACTATCTAAACTCACAGTATTAATTGTGAAGAAGATGAATTTTCTCTCCCAAACAAAAGTAGAATGGCTACTTAATATTAATTTTTATAATTTGAATTTTAAAAATTAAAAATCAGATAACATTACCACCGTTGATGAGATTCAGGAAAAATAAAAATCAAATTCCAAAAATAGATTTTCAATATTTTATTTAATAATAAATGCCTTATTTATGAAAAATTAAATGTATATCTTAATTTGTGAAAATGAAATATAAAAACATGGTTTGCTTGTTCTAGTTTTCACTAATATAAGTTTTCATATTTTTTGTGTCATTCTCCTAGTTTACGTCTAGGAAAACTTTGAAGCCCAATAGCCCACAAGGAATGCATGGGCTGTTCCTTATTGGGCTCTTAAATGATGAAGGGTAAAATTCAGATCCAGACTTGAATTAAAGAAGGGGAAAATTTTATATCTAAGAGATTAAATATTACTCATTTCAAAACTAAGAAACAAGGTTTAAACTTTCACAAATCAGATATTAATTAAATTTTGTTTATTAAAAAATTAATTTAAATATATTTTATAAATTAAATATATTAAGGTCACAATTCTTTACAATTTGCTCACAATTATCGAATTAATTAATAAAAAATTATTTCTAGATCGCAAATAAAAAATTTTATAGGTTACAAATTATTTCGCGATCACAAATAAAAAAATTTTATAAGTCACAATTTGTTCATCGATTACAAATCAAAAGATTTAAATGTCACAATTTATTTATCGATCACAAATCACGAATTTTATAAGTCACAACTTATTATACGGTTACAAATTAAATTTTTTTTTAGGTCACACGTTATTCATTAGTTACAATTTATCTATTTCATTGGTCACACATTAACCAATTTATTGGTCACAATCAACCAAATAATGTGTGACTACGACCACCATTTTCTGACAACTGCCGCAAGAGCCAACACCATTGTTGCACGACAACAGGCAACATCACTAACATGTCCACCATCTCAAACAAACACCCATCACCAAAAACTACCGTGATTAGTACCACCACAATCGCACCACCATAAGAACTATCGTAGCCAGATAAACCACAACTAATGACGTCACTACCACCCAAAATCACTACACAATCACACCACCGCAAAATACCACCAACTACAAAACACCACCACACCACTAATACTAGCAACTGCAGGAGCCCAGTGGACTAAGATTGTTATAGCAAACACCACCAATGGTATCAAAATCTGTATACCGCTCTTCGCTCCACCTCGCATAGCATCAAGATCTCTCACCGCCGTTCCACTTCTCGAGAGGTGAATTATTTGGATCGCGGTACCAAATCGAAACAGTGCTTTACCCTTAGATGTCCAGTCAACTACTGCGCCTCAACGCATTTCGGGGAGAACCAGCTAGCTCTGGGTTCGAGTGGGCGTTAGAACATTGAGAGGACCTTTTCCTAGTACGAGAGGACCGAGAAGGACACACCTCTGGTGTACCAGTTATCGTGCCCACGGTAAACGCTGGGTAGCCAAGTGCGGAGCGAATAACTACTGAAAGCATCTAAGTAGTAAGCCCACCCCAAGATGAGTGCTCTCCTATTGAAAGAAGTCAATAAAAAAATCAAGATATGCACTAATTTAAATAGAATTTTCTAATTTTTTATTCTTACTTATTCTGCTTTATTCAATGAGCTCGTGAATCTCTTACGAATCAAAAGGTGAGTTTTAAATTTAGACCACGTATTAAAATTCGGTAAATTAGTATAACGAGTAGAGATAGCTATATTAATTACTGCGATTTTAGATGAATTCTCAGAACATATTTTGTTTGACTAATCTTGATTCGCATATAGATATAAAATTGAATTAGTTAAATAGGTTCGACGAGAACTCGAGAGGGATAAATTGAATACAATGGAAGAATTCGATCGAACACTACGTTAGGTATGAATCTTGAATTAAGATTTAAAGGTGATCAATAGATGAAATTGTTATGCTATAATATCCATTGCATATTTGAATATTTAACAGACATTTGTGTGAAATTTTGATATTTTCAATTATTTAAAACAAAACAACTATCACAAATCTTTATTTGCATTTGTCAAATAGTGGTTAAAAATATTAAATTACGCATTAAAATGTAGTCCTTGTGGAAACGATAATCTGGACTCAAAAGTCTATTATATTACTTGTTCGATATCGTACACTTGCTATAAAAGAAAATATGCAACAAGTTTGTGGCGTCGTTACAAGGGACAATTTACTTTTAGTATTAATTTAATTTATTTTTAATTTGTTTATTTTCTTCTATTTACAGAAAAAATGTGTTCGTAGTATATTCCATACCCAAGGCTACGATCTTGAATAGTTTGAATCGGAAATAGAACGTACTTTCATATGAATACGCAAAGAACACAAACAAAAACAACATCAAATGGAGACTATCAAAATATTTCTATTCCTATTCAACCAATTGGACAAGTGGTCGCAAGAGTAGCGGCACCAACAGATTAGTAGCATGAGCAGATGAAATAAATGAAGGAGATTTGTCAGCCTCAATGTTCTTGATGCCTATAATAGCACCCGCGCGCTTTAGTATTGTGTATCCAGATTTTGCGGTAAATAATTTTCAAATAAAGGCAGATTGGATTAATTTGACCAGCAATACTCTTAAATTCTAAAGGTTATCTAATGAAAATCCGAACACATATATTTCCAAATTTATCAGAAATTATCGGAACTTTTATACTCAAGGAGTTAATAAAGACGCTATTAAGTTGCAATTGTTTCCATATACACTGAGAGATGCTGTATTGGAATGGTTAGATGTCGAACATCATGGAAACATTACTATATGGGAGGAACTGACTAGAAAATTCTGCAATAAGTTCTTCCCACGGGCAAAAGTAGCAAAAATCATATTGAAAATTCAAATTTCCAATAGAAAGAAACGAAGAGCTGTCATGAGGTATGAAGCAGATTCAATGAGCTGATGAGAAAATGTCTAAATCATGGGATCACCATAGAAAATCAAGTGCAATACTTCTACACTGAACTTTCACCACTATCAAAATCTCATGTAGATTCCTCTGTTGGTGAATCAATCATAGGAAAATTAGTACAACAATGCATAAATTTGTTTGAGTTAATTGCCACTACACATTCAATGTTCTCACAGAAAAAGAGTAGTACCACCGAAGATAGGTGAAATGCATGAATTAGACAGCACAACATCTACCAATGAGCAAATAGCAGTTTTGACAAAATGGGTAGAGTTACTGGCGAACTCACAAATAAAAGGAACACAAGCAGTAATGTCTAGTCCATCATGTGAAAACTATGGAGCGAATCATCTAACAGAAAATTGTATGTCTACGGGGCTTTCCAGAGGAATAAGTCAACTTCATTCAGAATGGTTCCCGGAACGTTAACTCATATGTACAAACATATAACTCAGGATGAAGACAATAGTGGAACTTTAGAAGTTCATATAATCATCAAGGGAATTGTTCAAATAATGCCCAACAAGAGAAAAAAACCAAGCTTGGAGAGATGTCCAATTAGTAAATGCAAAAGATAGACAAGATGTTTCAGGAAATTGATACGAACTTTTAGAATTAGCAGACATCTATCAAGAAGCTGGAGACAAAAATTGGTCAGATAGCTCAACAACTTGTTGAATGCCCACATGGGATATTGTCATGCAATACAATGATAAATCTAAAAGAGCAAGTGCAAGCTATTACAACAAGAAGTGGAGTAAAACTGTTAGAGATACATATGAAGAGGGCAAATAGGAAAAACAAAGAGGTAGAAGTTGAAGAGGTTGATAAAGAAGAAGGGTTTGTACCAATCACAAAAGAGGAGGAAGAAAGAAAATGAACCTCCATAATGAGATCACCAAGTCCCATCGAAACTTATGTGCCAACAATTCCCTTTTTCAACGATTGTAGAAAAAAAGTTAGACAATCAGTTTGCCAAATTTATAGAGAATTGCAAAAAAAATTCACATAAATATCCCTTTTACAAATGCACTAGCACAAATGTTTAGTTATGACAAATTTTTTGAAAGAAATTCTTTCCAACAAGAAGAAGCTGGAAGAACATGAGACTGATTGCCTGAACAAGAATGTTGTGCAATTCTTTTGAAGAAGTTACTTCCTAAACTAAAGGACCCAGAGAGTTTTATTATATCTTGCACTATTAATTCTAATTATTTTAAACATTTCTTATGTGATTTAGGTACTAGTATTAATTTGATGGCACTCACTATTTACAGGTCTCTTAGATTGGGATAAGCAAAACCTACAGCACTCTATTTGCAACTGGCTGACAGATCTATCAAAAGACCAAAGGGGATTATTGAAGATGTGCTAGTCAAAGTTGATAAGTTCATCTTCTAGGCAGATTTCATTATCTTGGATATGGAAGAAGATTCAAATATTCTTCTAATCTTGGAAAGACCTTTCTTGGCTTCCGGGAGAGCTCTCATTGATGTATATAATGGAAAGATGATTCTCTGAGTGGACAATGAGCATGTCATATTCAATGTGTTCAAAGCAATGAAACATGCATTGACTTTAGACACTTTGTGCCAAGTAGATATTCTTAAGGAGCTTGTGTATTTGATGCATAACATCCAACAATTCCATGAGAAGCAGATATTGCACAATCGGAGTCAGCAATTACAGAAATAACATAATATGCTGTATATTTAGCTGGACAACATGCAATCCCACACCATCAGTACCTTCAGTAGAGAAGGCTCCAACTCTTGAGTTAAAGCCTTTGCCATCACATCTCCGTTACACGTATTTGGGAGACTTTACAACACTTTCAGTGATCATTGCAAATTATACGACAGATGAGGAAAATAATAAGTTATTAGAGGTACTCAAGAAGCTCAAAACTACAATTGGATGGACAATAGACGATATTAGAGGAATCAGTCATACTCCTTGTATGCATAGAATCTTAATGGAAGGCGAGTCAAAGCCATCAGTAGAATGTCAATACATATTAAATCCAACTTTGAAGGAAGTAGTGAGAAAAGAAGTGCTGAAATTTCTAGATTCAGGGATTATCTACCATATTTCAGATAGCTTTTGGATGAGTCCAGTACATGTGGTGCCTAAGAAGGGTGAAATTACAATAGAAAAGAATGAGAATAATAAGCTGATACCAACATAGTTGTGTATCGATTGCACGAAACTGAATAATGCCATTAGAAAGGATCATTTCCCATTGCCCTTCATTGATCAGATGTTGAAAAGATTAGTAGGTCATTCCCATTACTGTTTTCTAGATGGAATATTTAGAGTGCAATCAGATAGCCATTGCCCTAGAACTCAAGAGAAAACAACATTCATATGCCCTTACAGAACTTTGCCTTTCGAAGAATTTTTTTGGTCTATGCAATGTACATACAACCTTTCAGTGATGCATGATGACCATATTCTCTAATATGGTGGAGAAGTACATCGAGGTATTTATGGAAGACTTTTCAGTATTTGGAGATTCTTTCGATGATTGCTTGGAACTTTTATCTCTAGTATTACAAAGGTGTGAAGAAAAGAATCTGGTGCTCAATTGGGAGAAATGTCACTTCAAGGTGAAAGAGAGAATCGTGTTGGGTCATCGAATTTCTTCATAGGGTATTGAGGTTGACAAAGTCAAGATACAAGTGATTGAAAAATTGCAGCAACATAATTTAGTTAAAGAGATCAAAAACTTTTCGGGATATGCAGGGTTTTAAAGAAGATTTATTCCAGACTTTTCAAAGATTACAAAATCACTGTACAATCTACTAGAAAATGATGGGCCATTTAACTTTTTTGATGAGCGTTTAACAGTCTTTAACACTTTGAAAGAAAAGTTAAATCTACACCTATTATAGTGACACCAGATTGGGAATTACCCTTCGAGCTTACGTGTGATGGTGGTGATTTTGCAATGGGAGCTGATAAGTGTCGATTTTCGCACTTATTTGGACCGTTAAATTTAGATATTTGTGAGTTTTCATTAATATTTTGCTACTTAATATAGTTATATTCTATTTTATAGGTGTTACATTACCAAAATCCCAATTTGGAGGAGAGAATGAAGAAAATAATGAAGAAATGATCAAAAGTGCAAAAAGAGGACTTAAGTTTCAGTCTATAATAATAATAATAATAATAATATATTTTTTACAGATTGGCACTGGAGCAGCGCTGCAGTGCCATGGCTGCAGGCGCTACAGTGCGCTTGCAGCAGAAATGTGGCGCTGCTGTGCCATTGGCGCATGGAAATAGGACCTGTTTGGCTGCTTCTAAATGTTTTGGACCAATTTTTCTACTTTAAAAACATGATTTTAAGTCATTTAAAAGGGTCTTTAGGAAGCCATTTTGGATTATTCATTCATATTCACTCTTCCCTTTCTCTTTTCTCTCAAACCCTAGGTTGGAAGAAAAATTCATTTTCTTCTTCTTCTTTTTTTTTTTTTGTTTTCTTTGGGATTTTTGTGAAAGCTTGGAACTTGGCAATTGAGGAATAGCTTGGAGATGAAGACCCATTGATATTGAAGATTCTCAACCTTTATCAATAAACTTTTCTTTCTCTAATTTTTTTTTTTCATTAATGGGTTGTGAGTTTTTGTTGGTTATTTGTGAATATTTCATGGGTAACTAAACATTAATGTGATTGGGGTGATTTCAAACCCGAGAATGATTTTCTATTACTTTGTGTTTTATAGTTCTCTTGATTAATGTGTTTAATTCATTGTTTTAAATGTTTATTTTGTTCTTCGTGATTATTTGGGTGTACAACTAAATGATTGGGTTGATTCAATGGATGCTATTTTGGAATTTATTGTACGTAATCGCTATTTATTCTAAAATCTTGTAGCAATTACATTTCAATAGATTATGTGTAGTTTTCAATTGAATGTATGTAGATTAGCACTTAAGTAAGCAAATCGAGTTTGTGAGTTTGCCCTTAATTCAATTCATCTCTTTTGTCGTAATGCTTTTGTTAAATTAAATCTAGAGAACTTGTTCTAGGTTGTTTAATGAAAAGGATTGGGTAGAGAACTTGTTTTATTTAACTAATATGTAAGAAGAGATTGAGATAATTGAACTTGTAATTATTCTCGAATTGTTGTTAATCTTGAGAACGAAAATCTTTTGTGGTAATTGAAAGGAAAATCATTCTCGTGGTAACGAAATACCCCTCGATCACACTTTCACATATTTGATTTCAAACTACTTTGTTCACTCTATAATTCTAGTTTATTTCTCCTTTTAATTTACTTCTTATCTTAGTTCAACAAACCAAATCCTCCCCACCCCCCCATTTAATCAATTCCGTATTTTACTTTTTACGTTGCAATTGATGATATTGAAACAATCATCTGCGGGAATGACCTTTACTTGCCATATTACTACTTGAACGACATATTTAAGAAAAGTAAGGATATTAATTTGGTATGTCTTTTGGACGGTATCAGGAGCTGTGCTAGGTCAACGTAGGGGAAATGTATTGCATGTCATCTACTATGACATCAAAATCTTGACAGATGCTCAGATCAATTACGCAACAACTGAAAATGAAATGCTAGCAGTGGTATTTGTCTTCAACAAATTTTTTTCTTATCTGATTGATTCAAATGATATAGTCAATACAGACTTGCGGCTTTGTAATATTTGTTAGAGAAGAAGAATGCTAAAGTCAGGTTAATTTGATGAGTTCTGTTACTGCAAGAGTTTGATAATGAAATTCGTGATAAAAAGGGAAACTAAATCTAGGTAGCAGATTACTTATCCAGGCTAGAGCAGTCAAAAGAGTTAGATGAGATGGACATTAATGTATTTTTTTCAAGATGAGTAATTAATGCAGGTGGATAAAGTACCATGGTATGCAGACATTGTCAACTACTTAGCTAGTTGTTACCTGGATCCAAACATTACTTATCAGTAGAAGAAAGAGCTTCTACATGAAGCTAAATTTTATTATTGGGATGATCCAAATTTATACAAAAGAGTGACAGATCAAATCATGAGAAGATGTGTACCTAAGGATGAAATGAAGCCCATCCTTTCAAAGGTTTATGCTTCAACTTATGAATGACACTTTGGCCCCACTAAAACAGCAGGGAAGGTACTTCAATAAAGTTTCTTTTGGCCAACATTATTTAAGGACTACAACAGTTTCTACATGTCATGTGATAAGTTTCAAAGAACTCGTAATATATCAGCCCGTTACGACATGCCACTAAACAATATTCTGGATGTGAAAATATTAGACGTATAGGGAGTTGATTTTATATGACCTTTTCCGTCGTCCTATAACAATCGATATATCCTAGTGACGGTTGACTATGTCTCCAAATATGTGGAAGCCAAGGCGTTGCCCACCAATAATACAAGGGTGGAGGTATGTTTTATAAAGAAACATATTATCAATGGCTAAGGATCATCAAGAGCCATCATAAGTGATGCTGGAACTTACTTCCACAATCGATTATTCCGGGTTGTGCTTTCTAAGAACGAGGTACAACATTGAATTGCCACACCTTATCATTCTCAGACAAGTGGACAAGTCAAAACTTTTAACAGAGAGATGAAAAGGATTCTGGAATTCACGATAACGAAAAAATTGGATGATGCTTTGTAGGCTTATCGCAGTACTTACAAGACATCGATTGAAATGTCGACACACCAAATAGTATTTGAGAAAGCGTGTCACCTACCAGTTGAGTTTGAGCACAAAGCATACTGGATATTGAAGCAGTTGATCATGGACTTAAGAGAAAGCTGGAGAAACAAGAATACTCCAACTTCATGAATTGGAAAAATTCGGAAGAGATGCCCGTGAAAATGCATTCATCTACAAAGAAATGAAAAAATAGTGGCATGAGAAGATCAAACAACGAATTTCTAGAGTAGGAGATCAAGTGCTCTTGTACAATTTCAAAATTAAGCCCATGTTTGATTTTCATTTTTTTCAAAATTCATTTTTTTTTCTCTTCTTTTCAACCACACATTCTTCAATAAAAATAATATTACACGCAAATTCAAAACTTTTTCTGAATTGTTAACCACACATTCTTCATCAATCAATTATTCAAAATGCATTTTTCCCCCAAAATGGGAATCAAACAGAGTATAAATTCTTTCCAGAAAAATTAAAGTCAGGATGGTTCGGATCTTTCATAGTATCTCAAGTGTTTCCCTACGGTACACTTGAATTACACCACCCAACAAAGGAAAATTTCAAAGCTAATGGACAACACATAAAACACTATTTAGATGACTTTTCCACTGTTAAAAAAAGTCTTGAACTCGTTCCAAAATGAGAGTTGCACAAAGTCAAGTTAATTACTTTAAAGAAATGCTTTGTGGGAGGTAACCTAAGCTTTATCCCTCTCTTACTATATAGTTTTTTTTTTTTTTAGAATTGTATATTTTATCATTAGTAACAATCTTATTGTATTTTGTAGGACTAATATCAAGTTTGGGGGTGAAAGCAAGCATGAACGGGACAGTGGAATTAACAGATTCAGGAGAGATAACAAAGGTAAAAGTATCAAAAAATTGCACATTATCGAGTAGAGATACAGCGCCTAGGCGCTGCGACGCATTTAGTCCCTCCACCTTTTAATTCCTTATCCCTAATTTTAAATTTACCCACTACTCCCCACTTCTAACTTTAACTCTCATTCCTTCAAAAAATCTCTCCCAAGCCCTAATCTACTCTCATCTTCTCCTTCAACAACACCCACAAGGCACTTTCATCTTTTATTTCACATTACACTCAAGGAACATTCTTCTTTTTCTCTTACACAAAACACACAACTATATTCTTTCAATTAACACACATTCACATAACCTCTTAGTCTACCTCACGATTTCAAAGATTTATTGTTGCAAACTGTGATTTCATTACTCCACATCAATCTACGCAATGAATCTCAAGGTACAATACCCCTTAAAAAGAGATCAAAGACTGTAACCTCCTCTTCCAGCTCCTTTGATAAGAGCAAATTCATTAATGTCAAGGCCGCTGAACGATGTAATAACTTGGTGGTACACAAGACGTGTATACTTGAAAGAGGTTTTGACAATTATATGATAGAGCATATTGGACAACGAAACTGGGAAGTGTTTGCCAGACCTCCACGACCAGCATTAATTTCAGTTGTTGGGGAATTTTAAGCCAATGCAAGGGAGAATAGAGACTTCCAGATGTTTGTGTGGGGTAAATGGATACCTTTCGACAGAACCTCCATCAACTGAGGTAACCAAAGAGCGTGTGACTCTCAATTATATCATTCAATGTCGTCTATCAATTTATGTTGGCAAGGTTATTCACAACAACATCCTACATAATTTGAGATGGTCGACTACAGGGGGTTTAGGGTACCCCTAGTTGATCTATGAGCTTTGTCTGAAGGGTGGTGATGTAACAAACCCGTCTAAGGAGATGGTGCACCCAACACCAACAATCACACAGGAGCAGACATGTGAATTCATGAGCCGATTGGGATCCACCAGTGCACCACCCAAAGAATGGCCTTCCATATCACGTCGGTTGACCTAGCCAGTGATCCTAATACTGACCTTGCTGCTCAGCTTCAAGTAATGCAACTATAAATGAATATGATGAAAAATATGATGTATGAACAGTTCTACTATCAGAATGAATTCAATGTGGTTGGCTTCAATATATTTTGAAATGACATTTGTTCAACCGCATTTACTACCTGATCATACTGCAAATCCAAACTCATCTTCCCAGGACACTGACAATGAGGAAGACAATTAATGTCTTCTAACAGGTTAGTGTTCCTCTTTTTTATTTAAATTTCACATTGAAGACATTGTCTAGTTTAATTTTGGGAGAGGTGAACATTACTTGCCTATGTCGTATAGTTACTTATATGCATGTGTGTGATTTTTTTATTGTGTGTATTATAAAAAAATTGCATGCTTGTATGAGTTAGATAGCTTTGTCGGCTATGATGAATTTCCTTAACAGCATGTATTAGTTTGTGGATTGTGGATTAATCATATGCTTTAGTTGAATTTTTTGTTTATCTATGTGAAGTGATACAAGATATATGCATGATTATTAAGTTTAGCGTCATAAAAGAACATGAAGGTTCATATGCATAGGCAAAATAGATAAATTATGTGCTTAATCCCTTAATCCATGATTCACGACATTATAATTTGGGGCATTCTAACCGGTGAAAGAAATGATTTAAAATTGTGGCAATTTTGAGCATGTGAAAAAGATTGTGTGGAGTGTCCATGACTTCTAGTATGAGCTTGGTGATGACCGAATGCTAGAGATCTAACCCTTGTAAATTGTATTTTTCTTTTATAGAAAATAAGCAAGGTACTTAATTCAATCTATGCTTCACGCCTGCACCTTTTTACTTGCATTAGTAAGTCTGTATGGGCATCTTCAAACCTGATACCCTTTGGTATTCAAAAAGCAGGGAGTTGCTAACTCAAAACTCAGTATAGGGGCCATGAATAGAAAAATCGGTAAAGTCAACATAAGCAAAATAATAATAATAATAATAATAATTGATACAAGTGCACAAAGAACTGATGGTTGTGGGTTTAGATAACTAGTGAGTTTAAATCACTTAGTATAAACTAGATGGCCGAAGTACTCATAAATTGGAAGAATCATCACATGAATAAATTGTTGAAATTGTCAGTTGAACTAAACCAAATGAGAGTGGTGTAAGGAATTTATAAGTGAAACTAAACTTTAGAATTATACCATGGTGAGAGAATGAAAGCAAACAAGTTTGGGGTGTATAAATTTCACGAGAAAAGAAAGGAAATAATTGACTATTGAGGGTTGGGAAGCGAACCAATTTGCAAATGTACAGTGTTACACTTGATCCTTTACACACTCCCGCTTTACATTAAATAAGTGGAAGTTTGGCTCGTGTGTTGTGATTTTCACAGCGTTCATAAATGTTATATATAGTGTTCTCAATACTGAGTCAAAAAGACAAGTTATCTGACTAGTTGTTTGTATGTGTATTTTCCCTTGGCGATTTTATTTTTCGTTGTGTTTGTTTGCTCGATGACTAGGAAATGGTTAAGTTTGGGGGTATTTAACGAGTATATTTTTACTCACGAGTTATATATAAATTTAACTTGATTATTTTCTATATCTTATGAGCATAGAACATTTTTTTATGTGTTTGCTAGTGTTATAGAACCTTTTTTATGTGTTTGCTAGTATTGTTTTAAAGGTTAGGAGAGGTGATGTAAAAATTGTGCAAAAGTGAACAAACAAGTTGATGACGAGTTTTTGAACAATAAGTCAACGCCCAGGCGTCAGAAACCAAGCGTCGAAGCGCTACGAACCGCGAGAAAAGCAGATTTGGAACAGATAGGCATCGCCTAGGTACTACACAGCGTTTTCATCGCGACGCTTAGGTAATGCATCGATTGTTTTAAGGTTACACTGTTTTGGCCCGTGAAAAGCCTACAAAAATCCCAAATTTTGGAAAAACGTGAAGGGGGATATAAATGTAGACACTTTATATGGATTCCATACACTGAGAGGCAGAATATACATCGTGAGATTTCGAGAAAAAATCAAAAGAAATGAAGGAAAACAAGAATTTAATATCCAGGTTTTGAAATTAAGATTGAAGACAATAAAGAGAATTTGGTGCAAGATTCATTATGGCATGGTTTGGCCCTCATTCCATCTCATTCTCTTTTTTTTTTCTCTTTCTTCATTTCAACCACACATTTTTCAAATAAAATAATATTACACACAAATCTAAAACTTTTCATAATTTTTCCACCACACATTCTTCCATCAATCACTATTCCAAAAATTCTATTCTCATTAAAATTAACATCAAACACACTATGTTTTCTATATCTCAATTCAAAACCCGATGATGTACTTAATGTAAATCTTTAATTTATTTTTTTTCCATTATTGTCTGTAGCATAATTTCATATTATGGGCACACAATATAATCTTTTGAAACCCTTTATTTCTTTTATCTAGTTCTTTAAATACATATGTATTGATTTTAATTGTGTACTCAATGCTTTGAATTATTTGGAAAATTATTCAATAACTTCGTGAATCTATTACAAATCGAGAGATGAGTAATAGATTTAGACCACATATTAAAATTCGATAAATTTGTATAACGTATAGAGATACTTATATTAATTATAATTATTTTGGTCTTAGATGAATTCTTAAAACTAATATTTCGTTTGATTAAACTTGATTGGTATAGAGATATGAAATTGAATTAATTAAATAGACTCAATGAAAATTTGAGAGTGATCAGTTGAATACAATATTAGAATTCGATCGAACACTACGATGTGTGAATCTTAAATTAAAATTTAAATGTGATTAATAGATGAAATTGTTATGATGCAATATCCATCCAATATTTGAATATTTAAGTGTTGTTTGCGTAAAATTTTAATATTTTCAAGTATTAAAATAACAATCACATCTCTTTGTTTGCTTTTGTCAAATAGTGGTAAAAAATAATAGGAATTAAAGTGTAGTCCTATTGGAAAGGGTTAATTTCAGAAATGGTCACTGAAGTTTAAGATTTTCACCAACGGTCACTGAAGTTTAGGAGATGTTTCACTAACGGTCACTGAAGTTACAAAAAGTTTCAGGAACGGTCACTGAAGAGTCATGCATTTTTTCAGTTTTTTGGACTTTTTCGGCCACTTCCGACCACCAAAACCGCCGAATTTTGATACCTTTGGAAAGCCCACAATCTCCTCTTCAATTACCACCCAAAATCTCCCCCAAAATCCAAACGATTCGACTAGAAAATCGCCGCAAAACTCGCCCAAAAAATTGGAAAAATCTGCCCAAATTTTTCCAATTTTTTGGGCGACTTTGCGGCGACTTTCCGGCAACTTCCGACCACCAAAATCGCCGAATTTTGATACCGTTGGAAAGCCCACAATATCCTCTTCAATTACCACCCAAATCTCCCCCAAACTCCAAAATATTCGACAGAAAAATCGCCGCAAAGTCAGCATGAAAAATATGGGCAGATTTTCAGCCTTTTTGGGTAGCTGACTTTGCGGCGATTTTCCGATCGAATCTTTTGGAGTTTGGGGGAGATTTTGGGTGGTAATTGAAGAGGACATTGTGGGCTTTCCAACGGTATCAAAATCCGACGATTTTGGTGGTCGGAAGTTGCCGAAAAGTCGCCCAAAAAATTGAAAAAAATTGGACAGATTTTTCCAATTTTTTGGACGACTTTTGCGGCGATTTTTCGGTCGAATCGTTTGGAATTTGGGGAAGATTTTGGGTGGTAATTGAAGAGGAGATTGTGGGCTTTCCAAAGGTATCAAAATTCGGCGATTTTGGTGGTCGGAAGTGGCCGAAAAAGTCGCCCAAAAAATTGAAAAAATGCATGACCCTTCAGTGACCGTTCCTGAAACTTTTTGTAACTTCAGTGACCATTAGTGAAACATCTCCTTTCAGTGACCGTTGGTGAAAATCTTAAACTTCAGTGACCATTTCTGAAAGCACCTGAAACTTGAGTGACCGTTCATGAAAGTTTTGAACTTCAGTGACCATTTTGTAATTTTCATGTAACTTCAGTGACCATTTCTGAAATTAACCCTATTGGAAACGATGACTCGAACTCAAAAGTTCATTATATTACTTATTCGATATTATACACTTACGATTAAAAATAAAATAAAATACACAAGAGTTGTACAATACAATATATTGTATAATCAATTTTGTAACCAACCATTATTTCTCACCCCTATTGTAATATACTGATGCTTATTTATGCTAAACATCATAACTAGGGTGACATTACAGTAAGTAAAATAATTAAATTTAAAATCAACCATTATCTTATCAACTATTAAAAAGTGCACAATGCTGAAAGCTTATTTGCTTAAGACATCATGATTATGTGTGTGTGTGTGTGTGTGTGTGTGGGGGGGGGGGGGGGGGGGGTTGAACTTCAAATAAAAGCAAGTAAAATATCCTATTTTCTTCCTTAAAAGAGTAAATTTGCCACAATGACAATAAACTACATAAATTATCGTGTTTTTTTTTATTGAATTGTAAAGTATTTTTTAATAGATCTATTCATTATTAAATTCACAATCGTGCCCATATTATTGAACAAACTTGAGTTTCTTAAATTGGTTCAAAGGACTTCAATAGAAACGACGAGTAAATTACATCATAGTAACAACATAAAGATTCATGAACAGTGCCACATGACACATGTAGATATAGATAGATACACATTCCATACGTAACACAAATAACATCTAAAGAAAACCATATACTAGTACTGAGGACAACATGACTTAGGTTTTTATGGTCCGTCCTTAAATTTTACAACCATGCTACTACATTTTTTACACTTTTTTTTGACAGCCCTCTCGCGTTGAAGGAATGGACTCCATGATTAAAATAATCGCTGCTAAGCCCACTCGTGTGAGTGAACCATCAAAAAAAGTGTCAGCATTTTCCTAAATTTCAAGGGCACTTGGTTCTATTTCCATGGGTTTTCATATCAGTATAACAGGTTCCACACACTTCTCTGTTCCCTGAAGTGCCTGGAGGGACACATTTGCACCTCACACAGCAAGTGCCACAGGCCCTGTTGCACAAATTTGGCCTTGAGTGTAAGCCGCACCTCACCTTGCACAATCCTGCACAATCTGCCAAAAAAATAAAAATAATAATAAATAAATAAAAGCCATTTACAACTTATAAGTTTTTTATGGCTCAAAAATAAGTTGGTAAAAGATGAAAAATCAAGTGTTCTTTTAGGTGGGAAGGGGCTAAAGCATACCCATGAATGGTAACAGCCTTCTGTTAGCACCTCTGATCACCTAAAGTTATAAATGAGCACAGAAATGTTAGTTGCGTGTTTGGTATGATCGATAGAATGGTTTTCAAAATAAGTCATTTTTTTACTTTTAATAGAAAAGTAACTTTAAAAAGATCAGATTTTACAAAATGTAAGCAAAAAAGCAGATGCAAGAGAAGGGGAAATTAATTAACCAGTTTCTGTTGGTCTTCAACTTCAACATCAGATGAAACCTGCACACAAACATTAGCACAATCAAATGCAGCCCAAAAAAGACACAAGAAAGTATGCAAGTGTAATCGTGTCAAAGAAAATGCTATATTAGTACCTCAGCAAGGCAGAACAACAAAAGGGCTGTAAGACAAACTAAACGACGAGACATTTTCGAACTCATCATTGTACTTCTTGGGCTTTGGGGGAAAGAGTTTCGAGTTATTATTCGAGAAAACAAAGGGCTTGAAAGTAAGAAATCAGTGTCCAATGCACTGCATTTTATAGGCCTCTTTGGGTAAAGAAGCCACTGTATTTTTATCCGATCTTGCTACATGTACATTCGAGATGACATTCTGAATGACATTTTTCCTCACAATAGGGGAGCCATGATTATTTTATTGGAGCATGGACCCCCATCTTGTGAGGAAAAATGTCATCCCAAATGTACAAATAGCAAAATCCATTTTTATCTCTAACTGCCTATGAATCTCATTTCATTACATTTTATTACATTCTATTTTTTTCTTTCTTATTTTCAATTAGACAATCTTTCATAAAATAATATTACACATAAATCGAAAAAAATTCTTTCTTTTTCAACCATTCATTTTTAAAAAAATATTATTCCACTCATTTTCATTTTCGAAAATGAGAAATTAAAATCAGATTTTTAGTATCCTGTTTAATTTTCATTTTTCCCAAAATTCTTTTTTTTTTTTAATCACATATTATTTAATAAAATAATATTACATATAAACCAAAAAAAAATTCTTAATTTTTAACCAATTACAATTACAAAGTCATGAATCATGCGAAATATTTGATTAAAATTAATTATGAAATTAAGTTTTAATTTTAATTTTAATCCCTGAGCTTAAATTATAATATTTAAATTAGGGCGTAACAATGGCACAACATTCATTTTAAAACCTTTTTACATTTTGGCGCTCAAACTAACATTTATTTTTATCGAGAGTCCGATATTTTATGTTTAAACAGGTTGGAGAGTCAAATCCTCATTTTTAAATATTAGGGAAACAATCTCACACTAGCTGAAAGGTTGGAAAGCGCAATCCCAAAATTTTATTGTAATAATAGTAAGTTGGTCCGTCATCTTTAATATGGAGGGAATTAGTCTAAATTCCAAGTCTTAAATGATGAAAACTATCTAAATCATCGTGAATTCAAACGTAATCAAATAGTACAAATATGTTTCAGTTACAAGCAAAATTTAGCTTCGGACGGTCAAATATGTGAAGATTACATGATTATTTTCTAGATGTTAATTAAGATTGAAAATTGATTGTACAACTGTGAATATAAATCCTATTAGAATACATTAGGATTTTGAAGATGGATAAAGTCATTGGTATATGGGCGTGTCAACACCCATGTATCCAATTTCATTCCTTGCAGACATAAAATGAGATCGAGTCCCATGTCCAATTAATGTGTGGAGCCAACCTCATGTGAGAGGTAGATAACTCGATGAGTTTTGAATACTTGTAGCAAATTCTTTTGAAACTATTGTGAGAGGACTATACGTTAGGTGTCAAATACTTATGGACCAACAATACAACTTTCCCTAGTTTTAAGGACACGATCAACAAGGTATTTGTACTCTTTTGTCCACATTTACATCAGCCGACGCTAACTTCTTTTGCACATCAGTGTTTTACAACTGGACACTATTAATTCGCAGCTCTGGCGATATTTTGAAAAATATCCTACTAAAAAGTAAAAAGTAAGAAAAATTATTAAAAAATGTGAAAAATAATTTTTTACTGAAAAAATATTTGATTGAAAATGAGTTAGAAAAAATAATTTTCAAATAATCACACTTTCAAACAAGGGCTAAACATTTTTTTTTATCTTTTTCTTGAGATTTTCTTTTACCATTTTTAGATATTTAGAAAACATTTTATGGGAACAAGATATGAGAGCTGTATTAGGACTTGTTAGTGTAGCATAATGTTATGGGAAAACTCATTTGTACATCAAAAGTGTATATCATTTTTGATATCATCTGATTTTGCAAGGTTTGATTGGTAAAAATCTATTTATTCTTTTACAGTATTGTCCCCATTTGATCTCCATTAAATTAAACTTTATTTTTTTCTCCTATTTTCAATCAAATATTCTTTAATAAAATAATATTACACGTAAATAAAAAAAAATTCCTTCTTTTTTAATCACTAAGAGGGCGTTCTTTTTACTGTTCTCAAGCCATTTTCTATTTTCGATTTTTCAAAACACTGAAAATGCGTTATATTTCCCATTTTCGAAAACGAGTTTTTGAAAACGGTCAAAAATTTTGTGAAGAAAACGGAAAACTTTTTTATGTTTTGGTTGTTTTCTTTACAAATATGACAATTAAAAAAACACGGATTGAGAAATATTTTTTCAAAACGATAAAAAAAGAATTTTCAACAATCTCAAAATGAACACACGAAACACAAAACGAATCCAAAACTCAAAACAGAAATACGAAGAGAACGCCTCCTAAATTTTCAAAAAAATATTATTCCACCTATTTTAATTTGAAAAAAGGGGAGTCCATATGGGGAGCAGGCTCCCGTTTTGGTGAATTTGGTGAAAAGTAAGTTTTATAATAGTGATTTTTTGAAAAATATTCAGTTAAAATGTATGAAAAAAATTAGAATTTACGTGTAAAATTATCTTATTAAAAAAATATGGTTAAAAATTAATTTGGAAAAAAATTAATTTTTAGAAAATAGAGTTCAAACGAGAATGGTGATGACAATGAGTCGAGTCGAGTCGGTTCTGCTCGAGCCCACGAGCTGCTAGGTTCATATCAACTCGGCTCGTGGTTCGGGTCCATTTTCTACAATTCGAGCTCATGAACCCACGATTTATTTCACTCGATTGCCATCACTAAATGAGAGCTTTAATTATATGCAGATTTCTTTGACCGTGAAGTGATTTTCTTTAATGATATAGTACAAAAGATAAGTACATAGTACAGACAACAAAAATAAAAGAATTGTGTGCATAAATATAGTTTATTGAAGGAGAATGTGTGATAAAAATTAAGAAAAAGTTTTAAATTTTTGTGTAAAATTATTTTATTAAAAAATATGTGATTAAAGAAAAAAATGAATTTTGAAAAAAAAAAAAAAATGAAAGAAAGAAAGAAAGGGAAATCAAACCGGGTGTTATTTGTATGGATATTCATTAAAAAAATTGCCTTTAGTTTTGGACTTTGTTAGTAGTGGCAAACTCAAGCGAGGAAAGTGACAATAGTACTGATATTGTACGGGTACTGCCAGACATCCTCTCAAGAATCCAGCCATATTGCAGTTGTATGGATAATGGATTGGCATTGAAGTCATGATTCATTTTTAAAAAATATCAGATTGCTCACTCACTAAGAGCTGGAGGCTACTACTGGAGAATAAAATATGAACATTAATAAAGTGTACACCTTTTTTTACGTTCTGTCACATGACATGACATTTCTTGATTTTTTATTAAATTTTTCTCTTTCCTACCTAAATTATGGGCGTGGTGCCGTGGTTTGATTCAAATTTTTTAAGAATGCATTTTCAAATAATAAATTGATAGAAAATAGGTGATTATTTACTTATAATATTATTTTAATAAAAAATATATAATTAAAAATAAGAGAGAAAAATAGATTTTTGATAAAAATGAAAATTAAACATGGGCATATTGTATAAGGGATACTATAAAGTTAGATGTACAAGTAACCTAATTAAATAAATATATGACGAAAATAGTTTTTCCCTTCTTGAAAACTGTGCCTTGTACAGTGACATTGAAAGCTCATTTTGTCGACTCAAAATTACCTTTTTTTTTTTACTAACAATTGTAATTAAATTTTAACGTACGTTTCAAAACTACAACTTTGAAGTCTAATCAATAATTTAAAAAAAAAGGCTCCCATTTGCATTTGTGAAGCGTCTTTAAAGTTAATGGACAGTCATTCAAGTTTCAATGATTACTCATTGATCCTCGCAATGTTCAAAGATCGGATCAAATTGAGAAGCTTGCTGTGAAGATAGGTTAACTTTTCTACCCACTTGCACCATCGCCTTCCTCGATCACCACTAACCGTTTTGTTATTCGTGTCGTTGCTCCAAATGTGAAACCAATTTGTTCCGTTACCTTTAAAATTCTGCTAATCTCAAGTACTCCATACTTCCAGGAATTTTCATTGAATGGTACATGGTTCTCCCTTGACAGATTCCCACCACCGACCCTTTACTTTTCCGGGTCCATTTACCGCTTGTAATTGAAATTTTAAATATCATTTCAATCTTTTTCTTGCAAATCCAGCGTATCATTACCGCACAAGCATATCAACACGGTAAATGAATTTAGACGAGTAGGATTTCCTGTTTTGAAGGGGGAAAAAAAAAAAAAAAAAAAAAAAGAACAGATGTGTAAGATGCATGTATTTCCCATCGAATGGATGATGGACAAACGGGACCAACTTATATTCAGAAACAGAATTACATCACAGGATCATGACATTTCTCCATGCCAACTGCATAAAGAGTGAACCAATAACGACATAGCATTACCTTTTATTTTCTCAATAAGCCTGTTCTATAATTTTTTTTGCCAGGATAGCTCTTCAATATTTCCACAGGCCAATACAGCCCAAGAATTTTTTTGTATCGGCCCTCTGGGCCGTACCCATGAACGACTTTCTAGAATACATCCGGAATAGAGTTGCATGAGCCCCTACGAGCCTAGTCGCACATGCACACACACACACACACACAACCAAAATTCTAGAGCAATGTATTCAAAAAAATAATTATCTTAGGAGGCGAATGTAAAGAGTCGAGTATACAATCAATAGCCGAACCTTATGAAACTAAGGTTTTACCTAATCCTGAACTTTAACCATTCACCGCAGAGCAAAACATAAGACTTAGAAGTTACACAAATACATCATTATCCACAAAAGTTAAAATGATCTCTCCATCCCAAAGTTACCACTCTTCCGGTTGGAAAAATATCAATTACCACTCAAGAAAAGGGAACAAAGTGGATAAACTTCTTAATTTACTTGTTGGAAGAACCACAAGCAATCTATATATGAACCAAAAAAAGGGAAAAAAAATATTTTCTCCTCTTGCGAACCAAAGTCAACTAGAAAACAACTGTAAGCTCCTTTTCATTCATCTCATATACATGATCTCTTGCGTTTGTGATAGCACTTTGCATGATTTTTGGACTTAAGAGCTATACAAAAGGAATAAAAGAACACCAAGGATTAGTGATAAATGCGTTTTACACACTTATTTATGTCACAAAACATGGTTAATTGTGAACGTATATATGGATTATATATAAAGCAACTGATTTGAAAGTCATCGGCCTAAAACTCGATACATGGATTATATATAAAGCAAATGAGATATGTTAAAAAAAAAAATGGAGTGAGAAAAGAGCCTCAAGACATTTAGTTGATGAAATTATACCTTTGACAAGTAACTTAGTTTAGTCTTAGAGGTTGAACCAATCAAAGAAATAGGAGAATCTCTGCTTGTTGAACTGTGAACTTGTGATTGCGAGGTCTATCCAAACTAAGAGAGGGTAAGGACTTAAGTGAATCAAATCTCTACTCTAGAACACACCCCGAGATAATTGAGTGAAAAGAATAAGTTTAGAGGGTGTGTATCTCTCGAGCGAAGAAACAAAAATATGACTACGTTGGGTCGGGATTTGAACCCATCATAAGCTGAGTATGTCTGCATGAGTACACACACGTCAGACTTTGCATATGATAAGTGGAGATAGATGATTTTGCACTGTTGAAACTATTTACTATGTTGATTACTGAATTCCAATTCTGAGACACAGCAAGTCATTGAACCATATTTTGTGTTGAGTTAAGTCACAATCTTGTTTGAAAACAAACAATAGTTCAAGTTTTGGGGTTTGATAAGTGCATTTTACACACTTATATAGGCCACAAAACATGACTAATTGTGAACGTATATATTAAAATATGACTTAATTCGCTACAATTTGTGTTTGTAGGACTACTTTGATGGATAAAACGAGAATTATGTGAAAACGAGCGAAAAATGAACAAAACGGAAGAAAATGAAAGTTCAAGAACTAACGTGCAATTATTCAGAAGTTGTGTCGACCCAAACGATGAAGATTTGAAAGTACTAAGAGTCAATTGGTTGAAAGAAGACGTCAAAGGGATGAAATATCGTCAAAGTATAATCACACATCAATTTCTAATTGAAAAGTTATGCATTGGTTTTTAGCCTCATATTGAGACCCATTTTGACATGGTAAACGATCGAATTGGAAGATGTCTGAATCAAAGTCGTTGAGTTATCTTTCCAATGCACTTTGAAAACTTGACAGTGTTATCCCCTGGTGGTGGTGGGCACGCTAGGAACTGTCTCATGAGCTCGGACTGTTGCGCCAACTCTGCATGTACCGACTGAATCAACGTAGACTGCTGTGCCAACTCCGTATGCATTGAATGAAGCAAGGTGGACTGCTGTCAAACCTCTGTCTCCATGCTGCCCAGGCGATCCCACATCTCATCTGTCCGGAGCTGAATCCCATCCACTCGACCCACGTATGTGCTGAGTCGACTATTCATGATGTCGACCGCACGTCTAGATGCTAAGGACTCCCGCTGGGCTGCAGAAGCGAAACTCTCTGTGGTCTGGAGGTGATGTCGGACCGTCTACATATCAGTGCTCAAAGTCCCAAGGGTCTACTGTGTGTCTTGCACATCCCGACTAGTGGTGGTGAGGGTAGCAAACATCTGTCATAGCAGCTGTGTATCAACGGCCTCCGGTGGTGGCGGTGCCTGATGCATCTCAATGTTGTCCCCCTCCTGTCCAAGGGCAGCGTGCTGCTGTCTCCTCGCTCGCTAAGCTAACTTCTCCCGATGTCGAATCCTAGCCCGATCCTGAGCCTCCAATGGACTGCCCTTAAGAAATGAGCTCGATCGCGCCGGGACTTCCCCTGATGGGATAGTGACACCCGCGCGTATGCAGATGCCACTGATCAAGCTCGGAAATATGAGGGAGCTGCGACGGTCACCCCAGGTGGCCAGAGAGACTATTTGATTATAAATGTAAGAGGCCAAATCAATCTTGTTGCCCCGAGCCAAATGATACAAGAATCCTGCTCTCGGGTCGGGGAAACTACTTCGATGGGTCGTCGGCTCAATATTATGGCAAATGAAAAGAAATAGAATGCTGAGGGATGGTGTGAGCTCAATCTGGGGCCACTCTTCGGTCTGCAGTGGCCACGCATTATCCCGTATAAGACCGTACTACCTCAGGCCATGAAAACCGACCCGGAACTGGGACGATGTCATCAAGGGTCAGCACATAATAGTTTATTATGACCTCCGGTGAGAATGTGACCCAAGTGCCCCGCACCCAAGTCTGGTACTGGTGATCGGTCCCGTGTGTGTCGATCTCGCTATTGAAGTTGGCATAGAATTCTCGCACAAGACCCTCGTAGCACTCAACTAATTTCTCCCAACCATAGAACTGGACTAAAATAGTCAACTCAAAACCCGAAAAGTCGACCAACTGTACCTGTCGCTCTGGAAGTACTGCACAATGTGAGATAATATCAGCATAGCGCGTGCGGGCCTCCTGACTGAAAAATCGCCACACACCCTCACTGAGTAACTGGGTGCGGGCAGTGCCGGATGTGGATCCACTCTTTTCTTTTCCTTTAGATGTGCGTTTGGGAGGCATCCTACAAAACAAAATGCAAGTGTTAGACCAAAATTGCATTCCTCATAATAAAATATAAGAAAAGTGTGAGATTAAGCGCAAACCCCCCCCCCCCCCCCCCCCCCCCCCCCCCCCCCCCCCCCCCCCCCCCCCCCCCCCCCCCCCCCAAAAAAAAAAAAAAACTTACTTCAATGTGCCTAATACTCGTTCAATGTTCAATTAAAGCATAGAATAGGGTCACATAAGGCCACATAGAATTCATAAATCCCACTCTTAGCTCAATTCATGCACAATGGCACGTTTTAAACATGTTTGGTCAATGACTTTCACACTCGGACACCATCGAGAAAAATTGAAATTTTCCCGGGCATCTTCCGAGCATAAGAAAGTATTCATAGTGTTCTAGCATATATCCAAAATTCATGCAATTCAGAAGTCATATGAGTTGTGAAACTACGTGACGAAGTAGAGGACATGAGGTGCGGTGATGCCTAGAAAATGACATGAGGTGGCAAGACTTAGTTCCGACCGAGCAAATGTGACATGATGGGTGATAATGGGTATAGAAAGTGTAATGTATCATGCACAAACCAAAAAAAAAGTCAAGTGGTCAACTTTGTCAAATTAAGGCATGTTCGACCCCGGACACCGCGGAGAAAAATCGAAATTTTCCCGAGCTATCTCCGGGCATGTGAAATTACTCACTATGGTCCAGCACATATCAAAATAATAGAGCAATCGAACATCATATGGATAGGTAAAACGAGAGGCAAAGTTGGTGACGTGAGTGGCGTGATGCCTATATGTGCCACATTCATGTGTCGCGTGTTTCCATGTGTTTTGACAATGAATTGCATAACATTGAGCATAGCCAAACATTCATGACCAAAGGGAATTTCGAAAACAACACAAAGGCATGAGAAATTTCTCTTTGGCAATTCATCGAGCATAGCAAGTTGTACAAAGTTGTCAAGTAAACTAGAAGTAAATCTAATCCCAAATTTTCATGACACCATCACATTCCAAAAACCAATCAACTACCTAAGTCCATACTCCATCAATTAAAATAAATAACATCCGAGTAAACCACCTCAAGAACGGAGGAGACTAGGATTGAAAGAAACGAATCCATACCTTGAATTTCGTTGTTGCAATGCACAATGAGATGTACAATATGATGATAGTAGTGGAAGATTTTGTCTAAACCCTTTATGGAGGCGAGTTCGGTACAACAGGGGGTGATCGAGTCGAGTGCTATTGTGTGCGAAAAATACCGTGGAATGAAGGGAGTGACCCCGGTTGGTTTCTTAAAATGTCGGTCAGTTTGCCCAAAATTTTACTCTAAGCGACCGCTTAGAGTAACTTCAAGGGGTCGCTTGGAGTTATTTTCTGGGCCATTTTGAATTCGGTGATACCCCGATTGGTTTCTTAAAATGTCGGTCAGTTTGCCCAGAATTTTACTGGCACACAGACCCCGGTTGGTTTCTTAAAATGTTGGTCAGTTTGTCCAGAATTTTACTCTAAGCGATCGCTTAGAGTAACTTCAAGGGGTCGCTTGGAGTTATTTTCTGAGCCATTTTGAATTCGGTGATACCCCGGTTGGTTTCTTAAAATGGCGGTCAGTTTGCCTAGAATTTTACTGGCACACCTACCCCGGTTAGTTTCTTAAAATATCGGTCAGTTTGCCCAAAATTTTACTCTAAGCGACCGTTTAGAATAACTTCAAGGGGTCGCTTGGAGTTATTTTCTGGGCCATTTGGTTTCTTAAAATGTCGGTCAGTTTGCCCAGAATTTTACTGGCACACAGACCCCGGTTGGTTTCTTAAAATGTTGGTCAGTTTGTCCAGAATTTTACTCTAAGCGACCGCTTAGAGTAACTTCAAGGGGTCGCTTGGAGTTATTTTCTGAGCCATTTTGAATTCGGTGATACCCCGGTTGGTTTCTTAAAATGGCGGTCAGTTTGCCTAGAATTTTACTGGCACACCGACCCCGGTTAGTTTCTTAAAATGTCGGTCATTTGCCCAAAATTTTACTCTAAGCGACCGTTTAGAATAACTTCAAGGGGTCGCTTGGAGTTATTTTCTGGGCCATTTTGAATTCGGTGATCGCTCAGAATGGCCCAGAAAATAACTCTAAGCGACCGCTTGAAGTTATTCTAAGCGGTCGCTTAAAGTAAAATTATGGGCAAACTGACCGACATTTTAAGAAACCAACCGGGGTCACTCCCTTCATTTCAAGGTATTTCTAACACACAATAGCACACGACTCGACCACCCCCTGCACCGAACTCGCCTCCACAAAGGGTTTAGACAAAATCTTCCACTACTATCATCATATTGTACATCTCATTGTGCATTGCAACAACAAAATTTAAGGTATGGATTCGTTTCTCTCAACCCTAGTCTCCTCCGTTCTTAAGGTGGTTTACTCAGATGTTATTTGTTTTAATTGATGGAGTATGGGCTTAGGTAGTTGATTGGTTTTATGAATGTGATGATGTCATGAAAATTTGGGATTAGATTCACTACTAGTTTACTTGACAACTTTGTACAACTTGCTATGCTTATAAGGTGTTCAATGAATTGCCAAAGAGAAATTTCTCATGCCTTTGTGTTGATTTCGAAATTCCCCTTGGTGATGAATGTTTCGCTATGCTCAAGTTATGCAATTCATTGTCAAAACACATAGAAACACACGACACATGAATGTGGCACACATAGGCATCACGTCACTCGCGTCACCAACTTTGCATCTCGTTTTACCAATCCATATGATGTCCAATTGCTCTAATTTTTTGATATGTGCTGGACCATAGTGAGTACTTTCACATGCCCGGAGATTGTTCGGGAAAATTTCGATTTTTCTCGGCGATGTTCGGGGTCGAACATGCCTTAATTTGACAAAGTTGACTACTTGACTTTCTTTTTGGTTTGTGCATGATACATTACACTTTCTATACCCATTATCACCCATCATGTCACATTTGCTCGGTCGGAACTAAATCTTGCCACCTCATGTCATTTTCTAGGCATATCAGCGCACCTCACGTCATCTACTTCATTACGTAGTTTCACAACTCATATGACTTCCGAATTGCATGAATTTTGGATATATGCTAGAACACTATAAAATTTTCTTATGCCCGAAAGATGATCGGGAAAATTTCGATTTTTCTCGATGGTGTCCGGGTGTAAAAGTCATTGACCGAACATGTTTAAAACATGCCCTTGTGCATGAATTGAGCTAAGAGTGGGATTTATGAATTCCATGTGGCCTTATGTGACCCAATTCTATGCTTTAATTGAACGTTGAACGAGTATTAGGCACGTTGAAGTAATTTTGGGGGGTTTTGCGCTTAATCTCACACTTTTCTTATATTTTATTATGAGGAATGCGATTTTGGTCTAACACTTGCATTGTGTTTTGCAAGATGCCTCCCAAACGCACATCTAAAGGAAAAGAAAAGATTGCATCCACATCTGGCACTATCGGCACCCAGTTACTCAGTGAGGGTGTGCGGCGATTTTTTAGTTAAGATGCCCGCACGCGCTATGCTAATATTATCTCACATTGGGCAGTACTTCCAAAGCGACCGGTACGGTTGGTCGACTTTTCGGGTTTTGAGCTGACTATTTTAGTCGAGCTCTGTGGTTGGGAGAAATTAGTTGAGCGCTACGAGGGTCTCGTGCGAGAATTTTATGCCAACTTCAATGGCGAGATCGACACACCCGGGACCGATCACCAGTACCAGACTTGGGTGCGAGGCACTTGGGTCACATTCTCACCAGAGGTCATAACAAACTATTATGTGCTGACCCTTGATGACATCGTCCCAGTTTCGGGTCGATTTTCATGGCCTGAGGTAGCTACAGTCTTATACAGGCAGGATAATACGTGGCCACTGCAGACCGAAGAGTGGCCCCAGATTGAGCTCACACCCTCCCTCAGCATTCTATTTCTTTTCATTTGCCATAATATTGAGCCGACGACCCATCGGAGTGGTTTCCCCGACCCGAGAGCAGGATTCTTGTATCATTTGGCTCCGGGCAACAAGATTTATTTAGCCTCTTACA
This sequence comes from Osmanthus fragrans, assembly GCA_019395295.1. Lineage (NCBI taxonomy): Eukaryota > Viridiplantae > Streptophyta > Magnoliopsida > Lamiales > Oleaceae > Osmanthus > Osmanthus fragrans. The sequence goes on from CM033342.1 coordinate 22,684,392, forward strand.
TTTATAATCAAATAGTCTCTCTGGCCACCTGGGTTGACCGTCGCAGCTCCCTCATATTTCTGAGCTTGATTAGTGGCATCTGCATACTTGAAGGTGTCACATCCCATCAGGGGAAGTCCCGGCGCGACCGAGCCCATTTCTTAAGGACAGTCCATTGGAGGCTCAGGATCGGGCTAGGATTCGATATCGGGAGAAGGTAGCTTAGCGAGCGAGGAGACAGCAGCATGCTGCCCTTGGACAAGAGGGGGACAACATTGAGATGCATCCACCACCAGAGGCTGTTGATACACAGCTGCTACGACAGATGTTTGCTACCCTCACCACCACCAGTCGGGATGTGCAAGACACACGGCAGACCCTTGGGACTTTGAGCACTGATATGTAGACGGTCCGGCATCACCTCCAGACCACAGAGAGTTTCGCTTCTGCAGCCCAGCGGGAGTCCTTAGCATCCAGACGTGCAGTCGACATCATGAATAGTCGACTCAGCACATACGAGGGTCGAGTGGATGAGATTCAGCACCAGGCAGATAAGATGTAGGACCGCCTAGGTAGCATGGAGACAGAGGTTCGACAGCAGTCCACCTTGCTTCATTCAGTGCATATGGAGTTGGCACAGTAGTCTACGTTGATTCAGTTGATACATGCAGAGTTGGCTAAGCAGTCCCGCCAGTCCGAGCTCATGAGACAGTCCTAGCGCGCCCACCACCACCAGGGGATGACACTGCCGAGCCCAGCTATTTTCCACCTTCTTTACCACCACCTCCATGTTGATCAGGGAGTTTCTACCCCAATATTTTGTTTTTGTATAAGCATTGTCAAATTTTATATTTTCAAACTTACACTTTCACATTGGGACATTGTGATTGAAACCTGGTGCCCTAAAATCAACTGATTTGGAAGTCATCGGCCTAAAACTCAATACATAGGTTGTATAGAAAGCAAATGAGATATGTTAAAAGAAAGAAAATGGAGTGAGAAAATAGCCCCAAGACATTTAGTTGATGAAATTATACCTTTGATGCAAGACAAGTAACTTAATTTAGTCTTAGAGGTTGAACCAATCAAAGAAATAGAAGAATCCTTGCTTGTTGAAGTGTGAACTTGTGATTGCGAAATCTATCCAAACTAAGAGAGGGTAAGAACTTAGGTAAATTAAATTTTTACTCTAGAACATACCCAGGGATAATTGAGTGAAAAGAATGAATTTGGGGATGTATATCTCTTGAGCGAAGGAAAATATGACTACATTGGGTCAGGATTTGAACCCGTCATAAGCTTGGTATGTTTGCATGAGTATACATACACACACACGTCGAGTTTTGCACATGATAAGTGTAGGTTGGTCTGATTCTGCACTGTTGAAACTGTTCACTATGTGATTATTAAATTCTAATTCTGAGACACGGCAGACTGTTAAATCATGTTTTGTGTGGAGTTAAGTCACCATCTTGTTTGAGTACAAACAATAGTTCAAATTTGGGGGGTTTGATAAGTGCGTTTTACACACTTATTTAGGCCACAAAACATGGCTAATTATGAACGTATATGTTAAATTATAGCTTAATTCGGTACAATCTGTGTTTATAGGGCTACATTGATGGATGGAACGAAAAGTATGCGAAAACAGCGAAGAAGGGCTAAAACGGAAGAAAATCAAAATTCAGGGACCAAATTCCAACTTTCTAAAAGTTGTATCGAAAATCGAATCGAGCATGGAGATGAACTAAGTGCAAATTGGTGAAGTCGTGGGATGATTGAGGAAGAAAAAAGAAGAAAAGAGACCAAGACATGAGAGAATGTTGGGGACCAAAACGAAGAAACTTGGAAGTTTTCATTCCAAGCGGTCGCTTAGTTGCTTCCAGGAAATTCAGGAGGTCAAACTTCAAAACCAAGCGGTCGCTTGGTACAATTTTTTGACGAGAAATTTAGTTTCCTTATTTGATTCAACCTCTTATGGAAACCAATCTAGAACCCCTTTTTAACCCTAAACACGACCAGGAACGGGGGTTACGCATTATTTTACTACTTGGGACATATTGAAGAGCAAGAAGAGTGCAAAGAACGAGGAGATTACTTCAAAATTCAAGATTTCACTTCAAAATTTGATAAGGTGATGTCTTCTCTTATTTGCTTTCTTTCTTTTCGTAGTTTTCTTAGTTCTATCATGTTAGACTAGATTTTATAGTGCTAGGTGAAAGATGAACCATGTAATTTGATATTTTAATTCCTAATTTTATTTATTGACGTTAAAACGCGTTGTTTGATTAATGAATGATTTATATACATTAATTTGAGTCTACAATTATTATGCATGTGATTGTATGATTTGTGTTCATTTATTTTTATCCATTCGAAAGAGGAAAAATAGATTAGACAAAGTATAAATCATCATACGATCCGATATGGGATAGAGATATACCACTATACTTTACGTGAATCTCTAAGTGTTCATAAATATTCATGCATTTTTGTATATTTGCTCCCGTCATAGAGATATAGTCGCTGTCGTACATGAAAATAAGTTCAAACTTAATCGAAAGAGAGTTTTGAATAAAATAGGAACATTGATTCGTCATAATGTAAATGTGTTGTCAAATTGTAGAACTAAGGTTGAAATAGATCGTTGCATGGGGATTCACAAACCTAGTACGCATTTTATTTGATTATTAAAATATCTTGCATTTAGTTATATTATTGCACGTAGTGAAATTCACATTCATTTAATTGATTCATTCACTTTTGCATAAGTAAATTGCTAGTTTTATTGCAATTTTAGTTACAAAAACTCAAACAAGGTCATTAGTTTCGGTTAAACTCGAATTAAATACAGTCAAACTATTAAATCTCTGTGGAAACGATACTTGAACTTAAAAATTCACTTTACTACTTGAAAAGAACCGTATACTTGCGGTACTATAAATCGAACACATTTTCGCGTGTCAACCATGGTATGGAAAAACGTGGGTGAGGCGCGCCTTGCCTCACCCTGAGGCGTACTGCCTATGAAATAAAGCGGGCCTGCTGAGGCTAAATCTATGGGGCGTGCGCCTCACCAGACCCGCCTCAAGGGTCTTGAGGAGCCGCCTCACTTAACCCTCCAAAAAAAAAAAAAAGGGCCCGATTTTTGGGCCAAAAAAAAAAAAACCTAGAATACTAAACGCCAAAATCGTAGAGTCCTCTAAACTACCAAGGCAGAAATTCAGAAGTCAGATTACTCGTGAAAACAGGCCGGTCTTCTTCAGTTCTTCACTTCTTCTCGAGTTCATCTTCAGACTTCATCAGGTATGTTTCTTCTCTTTTCTTTTTCTTTTTCTTCTTTTTCTTCTTCTTCTTCTTCTTCTTCATCATCAGTTTTTTTTTTCCCAGTAATCAGTATGCTGCATCATACTACTGCCTGAATCATTCTGCCTGAATCATTCTTTTTCAGCCCAGCATGCTACCTGAATCAATTTTTCTGCCTGAATTAGTAGTACCTCAAGGTCCTCAACAGATTACTCGTGAGTTTGAAATGTGTGTAGTTGGAGAAAGAGAGAGATTACTGATTTTAGGATTACAAGAATAACTAGCAATCTTCTAAAACCATTACAATTAAGCATTGCAGATTGAATTATACAAGAGTTAAATGGTTTTGATTTTCTTCAATTTTTTATATCAAAGTGCTTTTTGAAATCACTGTACCTCAATTTTGAGTAATACCATGATTTTACAAGTCTCTATAATGATTCATTGTGTAGTTGAATTATGCTTTTGAACTATAGAGTTTAGTTGACCATTTTATGCTGAGAGTATTGGGAAAGAGCTTTGAAATTTGAGAGAAGAATTGAATTCTGAAGCAAGAGTACTGAGTATGTATGTATTTTCTCATTGTGTCCTTGAAATCTTATCATTGTTTAACTTGTAGTCTCATGATTTCTGAATGCTTTGTGACAGACTGTCATGCAGTCATAGTTTCCAAATGCTTGAAAGAAATACCAGAATTTTACAAGTCTCTATAATGATTCAGTGTCTTATGCTCATGTATTAAAGCTTGGTCAAGAATCTTATGACCAGTTTTGCTCAAGTTTTGGGGATGGATATATTTTTAATGTTGTAATTGGCAAAAATTTGCATGTGCATACTGATTACTTTTCCTTGTATTATCATGGACCAACAATTTCTTTTATAATTTTTTGAATAACTTGTAGGATGGGAAAGGGCAATAGAAAAGATCCGGCCTGGAAATATGGAAAGGAAGTCGTAAGTTCGGAAGATGAGAAGAAGACCTATCTTTATATTGAATGCCAGTTTTGCAAGAAAACGATTACAGGAGGGGTCAAGCGTATGAAAGAACATTTAGCATGCACACATAAAAATGTTACTCCATGTCCCAATGTTCCTGAAAATGTCAAAAAAGAGATCGAAGATTATATGAAGACAGGAACCATGAAAAAACACATTTCACAACAACAATTTGATGACATGGTACACCTTGGTAATTACTATGATGGAGATGACAATAATAAAGCGCAAGATTCTACGAGAGGCATTAGGGGACCAATGGATAGATATAGTACAAATATTGGTGATGAGGAAGAAACAGACAATCAAACTCCAAAGATGACTCCGAAAGAGCTACGCAGTAAAATCAGCTTGGATGTTGGCAGATTCTTTTTCGAAAATGCAATAATACCCTTCAACGCTGTAGAATCTCCTTCTTTCGTTAACATGTGTCGGGCTATTGGTTCATATGGCAGAGGATTTAAGCCCCCTACTGTATATGATCTACGCACTTGGATCTTAAAAAAGGAATTCGAAACTACCGGAAATATAGTTGAAGATATAAAGAAGACATGGAGCAAAACTGGAGTTTCTATTTTATCTGATGGTTGGTCTGACATGAGGAATAGAAGTTTGATTAATTTTCTAGTCAATAATCCACATGGAACTGTTTTTCTAAAATCTATTGATGCTTCAGATGCAATTAAGGATGCTAATTTGATTTTTAAGTTACTGGATGACGTTGTTGAAGAAGTTAGAGAAGAAAATGTTGTTCAGGTTATAACTGATAATGCTAGTGCCTATAAAGTAGCAGGACAGAAATTGATGGATAAGAGAAAAAATTTATATTAGACTCCTTATGCCGCACATTGTCTTGATTTAATGCTCGAAAAACTTGGAGAGTTGCCACAACACAAGAATGCTTTGATGAAGGCAAAGAAGATAAGTAATTACATTTATAATCATCAATGGGTATTGGCATTAATGAGGAAAATTGCAAAGAAGGAGCTACTTCGACCTGGTGCTACTTGATTTGCTACCGCTTACTTGACTCTGCAGAGAATTTATGAATTGAAAAAACCGCTACAAACTATGTTTACTTCAGAGGAATTGGTGAATTCAAGATGGGCAAACAAAGTAGAGGGCAAAGAAATAAAGAAGATCATATTAAGAGATAGTAATTTTTGGCCAAGCATTGCATATGCATTAAAGACCACAAATCCTTTAGTTACTGTACTAAGACTCGTTGATTCTGAAAAGATGCATGCCATGAGATTTATTTATGGAGCTATGGATACTGCCAAAGAGGAGATAGCAAAAAATTTGGGCAACAAGGAAGCGAGTTAGAAGGAGATTTGGGATATAATAGATGAAAAGTGGGAATATCAGCTGCACAGAGACTTGCATGCTGCTGCCTATTATATGAATCCTCGTTTTCAATACGCAGATAATTTTTCTAAGCATCCTGAAGTCAAAGCGGGTCTATTTAATTGCATGGTAAGACTCATCCCTAATCAAAAAGATAGGGAGAAAGCAGATCTCCAATTGGATGACTTCCTAAGCATACATAATTTCTTTGGTCTCGAAAATGCAAAATCAACTTGCGCAAAACGTTCTCCTGGTATGTGTTTATGTATTAGAAATTTAGGAGATATTATATTTTATTTATCTCACGTTTTTATTATTTTCAATTTGAATTCACCCTTTCATTATTATTTTGTTCTAGTTGCTTGGTGGACTCAATTTGGTGATGGAACTCCAGAATTGACTAGATTTGCAATACGCGTTTTAAGTCTAACTTGTTCATCTTCTGAGTGTGAACGTAATTGGAGTACATTCAATCAAGTACATACCAAAAGAAGAAATCGCTTGACCACAACGAGGTTGAACACTTTGGTCTATATCTTGTATAATAAAAAGCTCAAGGCTCGACATACACGACTGAAGACATTGTAAGAGGATGATGATCCTTTAACTATTGAGGAATTGCCATCTGATGATGAATGGATTGCCGGTCAAAATCCTGAAGTTCAGTCAAGCATACTTGATCTAACTAATGATGATTCCAATGTAACTCTTTTTTATGTTGAAGGGGTTGAAAATTCTTCTCGAAATTCTCATACAAAAAGTCAACCGAATAAAAAACGCACTTTTTCACAAAGAGGTATTCTTATAAATGTTAATATTAAATTTTCTGTTATTTATTTATTTCTTTAGAAATTATATTAACAAACGTTTTATTTAAATTCACAGATAAGGGAAAGGCACCATCACTACTGATTGACGAGGAAGATGATATGATAAATATTGACAGTGACGATGAAAATGATACCAGAATTGGAGATGACAATGACCTAGAGGATCGTATGGATAGTGATGATAATGGAGACCTTTAGGATTTATATCTTAGTAGTTAGTACTATATTTCATTTTGGAGACTTTTAGGGTTTTTTTTTAATTTAAACACTATATTTAATTTTTATTGTTGGATATAACTATTGATTATTTTCAACGTCATTAATATATTTTGGATTTTGCTTTTTGTTTTTTGTTAAAAAATATTCATGATTGTTTACTGTTCATTGGAACCATTAGTTATATATTTTTATGTTTCTTTCTGATTTTTCAACTTAAGTTTTTTTGTTTGTGGTGAGGCTTACGCCTCAAAACGTTTTGAGACTTACGTCTCGCCTCGTGAACGAAAAACGCCTCAGTACCCGTTTACGTTTTTCCATACCATGGTGTCAACTAGATAAAGAAAAAACAAGAAAAGTGCACCTGTCCCAATTTCGTAAGGAAGTTGTTCATAAGATTTAAAGACACAAGCCTCACACCTTCATTTGCCTTTAGTGCTTGAGCAATGACGAAAACCCCTTCATCCTGCATACAAAAAAGGGAAATGAAACTCTAAGCTACTTTTTTTGACACTGAAATCTTCCTGAAAAAAGGAATCCCATACCCTTATTTCATTGAAGCCAAGATTGAGTGACGTCAAAGCTTCATTAACCAACTTCAAGCCACGGGCCAGGAAGATGGCACCCTGCAAAAGTTCGTAATTGAAAACTAACATTGACCATAAGATCAAGCCATCAATACGTTCTAAGGCACTACAAATATAAAAGACAGTAAAAGGAACAACCTCATCCTTAGCCCATTAGCTCGCAGGTCTAGGCTTTGTATCATGCTGTTGTACTTCAACATATAAGCAATATATTCAACACCACTGGCCCCGATCTGCAATAAATCTTGTTTATACAGGCTCAAAGAAGTCATCCAGCACAAAGGTTTCAGAATATCCCATTCCATTCGTCACCTGACACCAACCAAGATTGAGATCTTTTACATTCCCATGGAACTTCAGAACCTCTGCTAAAGCCTTCGCACCATCAGGCCCGATGGGATTATAACCAAGTTCCAACTGTCAGAGAGAGGGTATTATGAATCAAGTCTTGTTATAAAAGTCCAAAATATGGAGAGAGATTGCTGGGAGGCACTCACAGCTGCAATGACAGAATTATCTTTTAGCACTTGTGCTATTTCGCTGACCCCTTCCGCATGGATATCGTTTCCTCCCTGCATGAGTACTCACCAGTTCATATTTATCAAAGCATGTTTGTCAATATCATAATTAAAAAATCAAATTGACCACAAACACAGAATTAGGCAAATAATCTTTTACTTACAAGATCGACATTAGTTATGGAGCGATTTTGTTTCAAAGCCTTTGCTATCTTTTCAGCGCCCTGACACAAATGCCCCAATTGCAAGGGTAAGTACACATTATAATATGTACCTACGCAAGAGAATAAAGGTGTTGCCAGTAAAGCTAGATAATACATTAATCTATTACATATTAGGGCAAGACGTGAAAGAGCGGGGAAAAGATAAATCAGCAAAAGACAAAAACCAAAACTTCATTTGCACATTTACCCATCATCACATGAATTGTGCTTCCCCCAAATGCACTCAGATGGTTGCAATTGGAATTACAAACCCATAACTGTAAAGCACATGATCTATCCACCTAATTACATGGTTATTACTTCCGCAACCATAAGTACATAACTGCATTTTCATTCTCTACTAGGCCACTCAACCATCTTGGTTTTCTCTTCCCCTTGTCTGGGAAGACTCTGCCCTTGTTTGAGCCCCATTTTTATTGAGAATAGATTTTGTAATATTGATGTTTTGGAGAATGTGTGGTTAAAAAGTAGGGAAAATTATGGGTTTTTACGTGTAAGAACTATTTTATTGAGAGATTGTGTGATTGAAAATGAGTTTTTAAAAGTAGGGATCAAATAAATGCTCTATCTGGTCATTTTTTATCTCATATTTCTTAATCTACTTCGCTTTCATTTCTCCTACCAAGACCTGTAAAATGCTCAAGCAGTTCACTGACGAGTTTGGCTGAATTTAAAACACTGGGGCACACTGTCCAGTAGAAACTCTAAATACCATGAATATCATCATGGTAAAATCTTTATGTTGACATTTACTTCAGTTTATAAATCAACAGAGCAGATGAGATGCCAAAGACACAACGTAAATCAAGATCAGTGGTCAATCAAAGAAACAGATCATTTACTATTTATGAAGATATTAAACTCTCGAGAAAGACCATACAACAGTAGTGCATCACAAACTCAAATAAGCAAATTCTTCACAAGGTACTATGAAAGGCATGATTTTTCAAGTTTATATCACAACTAAATTAACTTCTACCTCATCTCCAATGTCATTCATGTAAAAGACTAATCCACACCAAACTCTTGCTTTTCTTGATATATTCAGCAACATAAAATGCTCCTCTTGCACTAATTGAATTATTGCCAAGGTCCAAAGCTGTAAGTTTTCCTAGACGGTAACTATGAAAATCAGATAAAATATAGTATGTGGAAGAAAGCTGATGCAACCCAAAAGTTTCTAATGCAGTAGAGACCTTTGTGTGAAGATAACCCAGACATGAGAGCACGAACTCCTTCATCTCCAATAGAGTTCCCTTGCAAGTAAAGTTCCTGAACATATTATAGTCATAGATCCACTTCAGTCATGAAAATGAACTTCAATATTAAAAGCATACTATACAAGGTTGTCAAATCAGTGAAACAAAATTGTGGTCACTCATATAAAATCAAAATATCTAAGAATTGCAACACCGATGTCCTTGAAGTCAATACCTTTTTTTTTTACTCCGTCTTACTTCTACAGGAACAACAAACATAAAATGCAAGTTGTAACATTTTTCCAAAACATCTTCTTTGTCAAAACATTCCTCAACGTGTTAATTTGAATAACTATGTTCATTTGGGATGGAGTACAGGCTTCAGCAATGAATTATTTGCAGGCAACGGTCACGAACAAAAGTGGAGGGCTCGGCTCAATGATTCCAGACAAGACTACTTCTGCCTTCTAGGTTCCAGCTTTATTACTTGCTTTAATTATTTTCTTAAAGGCTTATTTGATTGATATTCGATAAAGAGCATGTTGGTCCTATTATTAATCATAGGGTTTTTATCCTTAATAAGCACTTTTTATATTGAATGTAGGGTTGGACGTTTTTTATATTGAATGAACAAGCGAAGCTTTCTCAATTGATTATCAATCCATTCTTGGCATGCAAGCCTGAATCAACAAGTTGGCTAGTTGAGTTTGTCCTTTTCTTCCTTTACACATTTGGCTGCGTCAATTTGGTAGAACAAAATTACAGGTATGGTAATATAAACCCTAGTGATTTCATATAAAAGCACATTTCCTAGGTCATAATAAACTTGATTCACGTTACAAATGACGTATAATGTGAACTCTGAAGAGTGGATGTCAAGGTAAATTTTTATAACTAATCCAAACAAAAGGAGAGGGAAAGACATTTTATATTAGATATATACCTGCAAAGATTTGTTTCCTTCCAGCCCCTTTGCCAGAGCAGCTGCCCCAAGAGCACCACCATAGTTGCCACTGTAACAGAGAAGTATGCATTGACAGAAAAAAAAAAATCTAGGTTCTAACCAGTAATTTTAAATTCAAAGAACACTGGTGATAAGATAAGATGGTCATATAAACTAATTAATAGTGTATTTTCCTTCGTATAATAAGAGTGCACTTGTAAAGATGAGGAGTCACAGGATTTTTACTTGAGATGTATGGATAGTATACTTTTATTCTCTAGAAGCGCTCCAGCAAGCCCTGAAAATCCCTACCTCCATTTCCATATTAAACAATAAAACAGAATTAGAATGACAATTTAGACTTATACAGAATCAAAAGGAGTAGAAAATCAACAGTGGCTTATGATTACATACAGAGTAGTCAAATCAAATTGTTATTGAGTTCAAGAACACGCAAGCTTGAATTTTTTTTCAACATCTCAGCAATAGCTTTTGCTCCCTGAAAATTGGGGGAAAAAAGAAGACAGGAAGAACAACTTAGGCACTTTCTTGAGGGATTTTGTTAAGATTTGTATCATAGGGAACTACATCCAAAATAATCTAACATCATCCCCATAAGCACTACTGTTAATCTGTAGCTTCTCAATACCAGAATTATTCACCAGTATGTCGCACAAGCACTGCAAAGGAGAAAGCTTTGTTATGAAAAAAATTGAAATATGCAAAAACAAGTATTTCTGAACTGAATGATGGTAAGCAAAATGATGAGTAAATAGTTTATAATTTAGCAAGTGGTTGTGGGGGGGGGGGGGGGGGGGGAAGCATCTCACAAGTCACTACAAGAACTCTCCGAATTGAAAATGAGGACAGACATAATTTAGTTCCCCTGCCTGTCATAGCAAATGTAGAAGATTATGCACATAAACTTGTGGACAGCAAAAAATCACTAATTAGCATTTTATAAACACCATACCCTTGCATAATCAAATATGCAGGAAACTAATAAATCTCAAGTGATTGCAATTTACAAGTTCTTTACAAATGAGGAGCCTATACAAATTGATTTGCAAATTTATTTTATTTTGCATGGACAAGACTAAGTCTTTTTTTTTTTTCTGAGACGCTTAGTTATTATCATCAAATTGTAATATCTTAATACATTACCATAGAACCTAATGAGAGATTGCCCGCTAATCTATCACTTCAGTCTTACCTTGACTCCCTCATCTCCAATTGAATTTCCTGATAAATTAAGAGTTTTCAGCGCGATGTTTAATTGCAATACCCCATCGTAGGCTTTCACTCCATCTGCAGTTAACCCATTGGCAGCAAAATCCACTTCCTCTGCAGTCTAGAGAAAGAGATAAGATGAAATGAGGAGCATGTGGATAAAGTAATCGAAATTTGTCCAACAACAGTGCTAAGCTCAAAATCCAAAAAGAATTGAAAATGAAGATGCTAGAATCTAACCTGATTGTAAGCTAAGCTCTCAGCTAGGAAGAATGGCCCTTCATCCCCAAAGTTCCAGCCTGCCAAAACCTTTACGTATGGTTAAGCAATCCTCTGTGAGTTGTGACTCTTTCAAAGGGTGTGGTATTGCTCTTGATTCCAGAGAAAAAAAGATTTATTATCGGCATTATGGAAAATGATGAAACTTCAATAGGATGTGATAAATCTATCTAGCTTCTAGAAAGCAGAATCAAGAACCAAACTAGATAAATTATGTCAATATTATCCATCTTTACGGAAACTAATTAAATTGGATATTTATGAGTTTTCACATGGAAGTTCATGAGGGATGGCAATGTAGCATTCTTCAGCACTATGCAATATCATTGAAGTAACTGATTGTGTAATATACTTCTTAGTTACCCGACATGTCAACACTTCTGAATGATCTAAGCTCTTTGGCAAAATCATTGAGCCTCAGCTTGGATTCTCTTTCAACCTATGCTCCAAAGGACGACAATAAATTTGTCCCAGGGGCAAAGGACCATTTCACTCCCTGAGTAGCTGTATTTTCTTCCGACAAAGACTTAGTTGGTTTTTGCAGAAGGATTTTCTCCACCAATTTCCACAAAAATGTCGGCTGAAGCATAGATTAGTTACCAATAGAGGATTTTTCCTATACGGGTAAATCGCTTCAAATAGTTAATCAGCATAGACATGCCAAAATGATTTCAGTCTTCAGTTGCAAATACCAATGTTTGAAAAATGAAGTTTGCATTCACATGAAGCAGAATGTATGCATTCGAACCACATTCCTTCTACCTTACCCCAGACACATTTGACCGCTATAGAGAAAAAGGAAAACTAATAAGAAAAATACCACACAAGAATTGTACAGCAGCAAGCAAAACATGAAATACTGCAATAAATACCACCATAATAATGCAATAGACACCATCAAAGATAAGATCTTTCTCGTCTCCAAGCCTATAGTTCATTCTAGAACATCACTAAACAACAAAACTCCCAAATCTAGCAGACTCACTATTTCCCATTATTCAAAGAAACTTTCCATAGTTCTAATAAATCATAAGAGGGATCCACGTGAAGAGCATAAGCAATGATCATCTCATTGGAGCACAGAAGACCCATTGATCTCAAAATGCTCTTTAACAAACAATATATTAATATAATAAAAGTTTAGTATTTTCACTTGGTACCACTCTTGTTGATCTGCAAATGCTACTTTAACAAACGGTAGATTGGAGTATCATGCATTGCATTGGCAAATTAGTCCAAAGGAGTGAAACCAAGGGAACATTTTTAGCCAAAAAGATCGCCATACTCATGATTTGCTCAACGTATTTGAGTAATATTTTCAGCCACAACTTGATTTGAACTTTACTGTCCAATCATTTTTTCAATTTTCACCGACCAGATAATTACCAGACAACTACTTTACTCCCAATAATCACTTAAAAGGACCTCAATAACCAAGTATATAAATTAAATTCACACCATTTCATATCCCACTGGAAGCATAAACAAATTCCTATTCAGTGGTCATTTAAACAATTTCAAAACAACCCCAAAATTAACTGTTTATCTACATCCACCTCCACATATTAACCATACTTTTCAACAAAAATCAAACCAGAAAATACGTAAAAGGTACATCGAAAGTGTAAAAGGTATACCGAAAGTAACCACAACAAAAGCGCCTGCAGGAAGAACAAAGGAAGCAATTCCTTGAATCGGAGCAGCCGAGGCTTGCGATTGAGACTGCTCATAAACTTTCCGAGAACTCCTGCTACCACTAGAAGAGGCTGCTGCTACAATGCTTAACCTTTTCAAATGCAAGTACTTTGTGCTACTATTTTTGTACAGAACAGAAAAGGGGGAAACTGAACTAGCAATTTAACCTGCTCCGTCCAACCCGATCCGATGGGACTCCGTCCCGAATCGGGCAAAAAAACCATCTCAATGGGTTGGCGAGACGGAGTGGGACATCGTGAGTCGTCCTGTGTGACGGGTCATGGGGCCGGATGGGACGAGGGTGCCCCGGTTCGAACCAAAAAAAAAAAAGAATTTTAATAAATTGTTAATTTTATTTGTAATTTTATAACATATTTTTAATCCAACAATTATCAATTTAAAATTTTACATAACTAACAATTATTTATATAATTTATAAATTCGAACATTCAATCTTTTTATTATAATTAAATTATATAATTTGAAATTATGAATCATGATAGTTAAATAAATATTCTTTACTTTTGAAAATTTTATACAAATTAATCAAAGTAAGTTAATATATTGATCGAAAAAATTAAAATATATGAAATAACTTTTAGATTTTGAATTAAGGGTTGAATTTTAAATAATATAATTCAAATTTTGAAAATATAAAAAAAATAAAAATAAAAATAATTAAACAGAACAACAAATGGGACAAATTCTCGTCCCATCCCCGCTTCGGTCCGTCTAAAGCGGGACGGGACGAGATTGGAGTGAGATGAGGTAGGACGGGATGAAGGTGCCCCATCTCGAACTTGCTCCATTGTCATCTCCAAACTGAACCCGTAAAACTTTATCATAATGAATTGTTCTTGGTACGGCCATTGCTAAAGAAATCGATTCTTTGTTTCTTATAAAAACCAAAATTATTCTCAGTAAAAAGAAAAAGCAAAAGCAAATTAATTATAAATAATAAAAAAAGAATTAAACTTGAGAACTTATTTTTATCTATTTTACGTATCTTTGGGCAAGGTTTTAAATAGCGTAATGCGTGACGATGCATGGAGGCCAAACTAAGGGCTAGACGAGGTTAGACGAGACTAATGCGTAAAAAAATGTTTTCTTATTTTAATATTTTTTTAATTTTTAATCAATTAAAAAATTATTTAATAATAAAAAATAAATAAATAAATAATTATAATAAATAAATTTAAAATAAATAAATTATGCGCGCCTTATCAGTTAACGCCTCGCATTGACCACCATATTACGTGTCAAGCGACTTTGCTTAGCGCTACGGGCACGCTACGCGCCAAGGCGAGTCTTGACGCGCTATTTAGAACACTGTCTTTGGGTGAGAATATTGAGGAAGTGTTGAAGTGGACAACATTTATAGGCGAGTATTTATACGTAGGTAGGTAGGTGGGTGGTGTGAAATGCGGTGGAATCTAGCTACACGTACAAAAATTTTCGTCACAGAAAATTTTCAAATGAAGTGGCAGCCATTACAATTAAAATAATAATAAAATTGGGATAAGTCTGTTGACCCAATTCATTCCACTAACACTAAGGAAGGTGTATTTAATTGAGACTTTTAATAACTTTTTGGGATTTAAAAAGTTTAGATGTATTCAATGTAGACTTTTAGAGACTCTCTAAAAGTTATGGTGTATTCAATTGAAATTTTTATAGACTTTTAAAAAATCTTTAAAAGTTACGGTGTATTCAATTAAAACTTTTTAGAAGTCTGTATAAGTTTTGGGGTATTCAAATTTTAATGACTTTTGGAAACTTTTATAAAAGTCTCTGGAGTACTAACTTTTAAGCAGAAAGTACTCATATAATATCTCAAAATTTGTCTCTTAATCATGAAATTTTTGGAGACTTTTACAAAAAAATAAAAATAAATAAAAAAATAAAAAATCAATATTTCTTTCCTTTTTTCCTTCTACGAATATTAGATGTATGATTAAAATTTATTTTTTTCTATTGATTCTCTCTCTCTCTCTCTTATCGTTATCTCTATTTTCTATGGAAAAAAATTAAATTGGATTCTTGTAACTTTTTTCATTCATTTTTTTTATGAAAAATATATATATTTTTATTCAATTATAAAATTTTATATGACAAATTTATAATTTAATGTAAATATATTGATTTTTATTTATTTTTAAAAGTATAATATATTAATAATATTGAATATTAAATTTATTTTTTATCATATATATGTATACTTTTCATTATTATTTATTTAATTAAAATATCTTAAATTTTTATTCTTTTTAAAATATTTTTTAATTATAAGAGGAGGGAAAGTAGAATGAGAATTGTGGGAATTACAATCTCATATGTGATAATTTCACATTATTGCACCGGATTCACGTGAATTCTATTTCAAATGAAAGTCTTTTGAATTCTACAAAATCTACAAAAGTTTTAAAATGAAAGTCTACACAAGTTTACGAAAGACTTCCACTAATTCTATGCAAATCTATAAAAAAATCCACAAAATCCACGAAAGTCATCACTTAAAAAAGTCCATCAAAGTTTTCAAAAATCTCGATTGAATACACCCTTCTAAAGCCCTTTCTCACCCACACAACAATGCAGAGAGAAACTATCATAATTCTGCCCGGCTGCCGACTATGTCATCGTCTCCGGCGATCAAACTGAAAGAAAAAATATGGCTTTTCTATTATATATTTCACTGCTCAAGCAAAACACATATATGATTGGTTGAAAAATACTTGACCACGGTACATTTTCAACAAATATTTGAAAATATAAATTTTGCCCACAACATAATGAGCTGGGTTTGGCTCCCCTGTGTTTTCCAGTGTTGGTGAAGTACAGATTTGGCCATTACGGGAGTTGGGCAACACCATGTTCACAATCGGGGAGTGAGGGTTTGGAGTTGGGAGAACAACTTGGAAACGACATTGACGAGTGGTAGGGGAGTAAATCAAATGATTTGGGATTTCTCCTTCAACTATCAACACTACGACACCAGCGAAATGAATTTCCAGGAGAGTGAAAATAATAACGGCGGGATGTTTCTTTTGCTTTTCCCACCTCTTTTGCTTCCCCCTGCTTCTCTTTCTTAGCACCCGTTTTGATGGTTCATAATATATAAAATCCAATTAAAATTTCACTTAATGCCTCACGTGCTTATCACGTGTTCTAAAATTTAAATTTCTGTGCATTTTTTGTCAAGCTATTATGTACAAATAGCTTTAGTGAATGCAGTGACGGTTGAAGAAGTTGGAGTGTTGTAGAGAATGGCATAGAGCGGCTACAAACGATAATGATGATGATTTTGTAAATTAACTGTTGATGGAGTTTAGAATCGTATTGGGCTACTTCGGAAGAAGACACATTGGGCCTCGTGAGATAGTGAGCCCCATTTTTATTTTATTTTTTTGGTTAAAAATATATTTTGAAATAATTTTTTGAAGAATGTATAGTTAAAAATAATGAAAAATTCGATTTACGTATAATATTATTTTATTGAAGAATGTGTAATTGAAAAGAAAAAGACAAAAATGCATTTTGATAAAAATGTGACTCAAACAATGTCATAAATTCTGTAAAATATTTTATATCTAAGAGTTTAACAATGATCCATTTCAAAATTAAGAATCAAAGTTTAAAATTTCAAAAATTATATATTATTAAATTTTATTTATGAAATAATTAATTAAATATATTAATGTCACAATTGTGTACAATATGGTCACAAATTAGCAAATTAATTTATTACAAATTATTTTTCAGTCACAATTCAAAAACTTTATAGATCACAAATCAAAAATTTTATAGTTTATTTATCAATCATAAAATCAAAAATTCTATAGATCACAATTCATTTATTGATCACCAAGTACAAAATTTATAAGTCAATTTATTTCACGATTACAAATTATTTAATTAATTGGTTACAAATTATTTCTCAATTACAATTTAATAAAGTGTGAGTCACGATCACATTTTATTAAGTTATATATTTATTTATTGATCACAAATTAACCTAATAATTGGTCAAAGATACTCTTCTTCCAAATCTCATCCCTACCCTACCCTACCCTGTCCTGTCTCGTCCCGCTTACACCACCACCGTCATCAGATTACTACAACCTGCACAATCACTACTACCATCAACCATCCCAACACTTCAACAGAGCAGATCAAAAGAAAACACCCAAAAAATCACCCTAAAAAATAATCTCAAAATCATTGAAGTAACCCTTCACTCAGACAACCAATACAAACCACAAACTTGCAATACCACCGTACACCATACACACCTCACCCGTAGATCACCACCACCGCTAGCAAACACCACCAACCACAAAATAAACACCACCCAATGCTTGAACTGTCACAAATAAACAAACAAACACCACCAAAGACTCCGGCTGCAGCGGTGATCGCTTGAACTATCACAAAAAAAACCACCAATGTTTCGACTATAGCTGGCTGGAGTAACATCGTTGTCAAAGCTATCTGTAGACATCAAAAAATAAATAAAATAAAACAAATAATGGACTAGATTGATTTCAAATAATTAGCCAACTTAAGTCCATTTAAACTAAGGTCTATTAAAACTCACATAAAAAAAGCCCATAAAGAGTCCTATCGTACTTTTAAAATTCAATAAAAACAAATAAAAATCAAATTAAATGAGATAAAATCAAATTAAATCAAATGACGAGTAGTCATAAAGTGGTTATGATTTTCTTTATAAATAGAAACAAAGGTCCACGAAAATCACAAGTGAAAAACTATGGAAAATTTTAAAAATGCAGAAGAAATCCAAAGCCAGAAAAAGGTTAAAGTCTAATTCCGACAAGAGTTAAGCTTCAAGTACAGGCTCTGGTTCACAGTGCCTATACCGACACACACACAAACACACTTTTGGGGTGGGGTTTTTTTGCCAATTTTTAAAACACATAGGTCACACCCCATGTGAGACTTCTGGATTTCTTCCGTCAACCATTATTCTGTACATTTGACTTAATTTTTTTGACAAACACCAAAAAGATCAAAATCTTCGTCAAATCATGCAAATCTAAGAAGATCAAAATCTTCCTCAAATTGAATCAAATTCAAATCCGAATCCCGAAGTACAAATCTAATCCTAAAAATCCAAGTGCCGAATAGGCAAAGTTCTCAACAAATCGAATTTCTCATCTTCAAACATTTCAATCATTAATCAAAGGATTTTGCAATTTTACAATTACAAGAACATTAATATTCACTTGTATTTCTGAAAAATACAATTGCAACGATTTCTGTTGGCTCTCTATCCATCCAAAAACTACAACATATAATTACAGACACCATCCATGCCCAGTATAGTGGTTCACCGCAATCTTTATTTGTTTATGCAAATCCTTATAGTCGTCGAATTTACGAAATGAGGACGTCACTCGTCTACCAGCCCTTGAAGTTCTAATGTTTTTATGAAAATGGCAACCTGAAGCAACATGTAGCTCATTTCATTTAAACATATAATAATGCTGGCACTTAAAATGATATCATGGTGAAACAGTTTGTGCACTCTCTCAAAGGTTCTACATTTGAATGGTATACAAACTTACCAACGGGGTCAGTTGATTGTTAGGATCAACTCGAGCGAGAATTTTTTACTCGCTTCTATAGCACCAAGTGAACAATTAGCCTTCTAGAACTTGCTCAAACAAAACAGAGCAAAGAAGAGACAGTCGTACAATATATCGAATATTGGAGAAACCTTATGCTTAACTATAATGAACGCATCAGCGAAGCATCTTTCATCGACATGTGTGTACAAGATATGCACTGGGCATTACTCTATAATCTCTAAGCAAATATGTCACATTCTTTTAAAGAGTTGGCCACACGTGTTCATGATTCAGAGCTCCAGATTACAAGGCAAGGAAATTACTTGCCAAGTGATCCAAGAAAAAAGAAAGAACCCAAGAAGGAAACAAAGAAGGACACCAAGATAGGTAAGTCCAAAAGAAGCCATGATGATCTCTACTACTCCTGTGAAGATAGCCTTTCAAAGGTCGAACTCAAATCTAAAACCAAAGCCAGAGTTCAGACCTAATAAAGGACAAGTTCAAAGTATAGGTTATATGACTCTAAAAGAACTTGAAGAGAAGGAGTACCCATTCTTAGACTCTGAAGTCTCAAAGATCTTAGATCAACTCTTTGAGCAAAAGATAGTCGAACTTCCAGTACTAAAAAGAGCAGAGGAAGCAGGTGAAACTGATCATCTAAAGTATTGTAACTTTCACAGGATTATTAGTCACCCAGTGGAGAGGTGTTTTGTCCTGAAAGATCTTATTATTAGTTTAGACAAAGACAATTAGATCAAACTTGAAACCGAAGAAAATCCAACATTTACCTGCTCGATGATTTCATTTGGATCATTTCATCAAATTCTCATTACAAAGAGGAACAAACATTCTCTCTCATGTGCAATGCTAGTAAGTCCTTGACCGAGGAATTTGGACATCAACATCTAGAAAGAGCCATCCTAGTGGAGTTCGAGGTAGATGGAGAAGTTACCATCAATTACGTCTTTCTGGATATAGTTAAACTACATGTACCCAATCGTCTAACTCTTTACGAAACTATGACATATGACTTGGATGTTTGGGATTCTGATTTAGAGTTAGAAGATGAACTCAATGGTGGTTGGTCCACTTTTATAAGTAAGAAGGAGAAATGTCGGATGACAAACAGAATAGGTAACAAATTACATTCTATAACTCTTGTAGGACCAACACTGGAGGCATTGAGTATGGAAGTCTAACCCAGTGAAGAAGTAACACTAGAAAAAATCAAGAGGCATGTACTCTTGTGAAAAGACATTAAAGAAAGGCTCAACATCTTTCAAATTCTATCAGGCATGACAAAAAATCGAGACCAAGAAGGAAGCCAAGAAACAACCAAAAGATAAAGTCTAAATTCAGGTCAAGGGCATCTATTAGATCAGCAGAAGTAGAAACTCCTTCTAGATTGCCAACCCTTTGAGATTATTTCTCTAAAGATTTCTTTAACAATGAATATTTCACCTCTAATGTTATCCATGTTGATGAAAAAAATGAGATGAAGAATATATCAAGAGAGAGTTCAAAGATGGAGAAAACTACCTTGTAACTCAACAATATTCTTTTTAATAGAAGTCTGATGGAGTCCCTCAGTCTTCATTTAGACTATTGAATAGCTTTAGTTGCAGTAATGATCAGCCCAAAATCATACGAAGGCAAGGTCTTAACACAGATTGGAGCCATAACTCGACAAGACTGTATGACCACATCACATTTGACAACAAAGATCTTCAACTCAGTTCTTGTTTACATAATAGACCACTACATGTTAGTGGTTATATTCAAGAATGCAGGATAAACCGATTGTGGGTCTTCCGTAAGTATTACGCCAAGCAAGACGATGAAGAAGATCAGAATCAATGACCCTTTGGCTATGACCCTGTCCGAAGCCAGATCAAGAACAAGGTCACCGCTCTCACTAGAAGATAAAATATGCACTTGAACTCTAGTCAAGATTGGCAACACTTGGTTATTCCATCAGCTTTGGTACTCTGTATCTATGTTTTGAGTATATCCTTCATATACTCTAGAATATGAAATATGTACTCACTTATCGTCCGAGTAAAAAAAAACCAAAAGCGATACATGTCGCCTGCATTGGGACCAATATTCAACTATATTGGTGAACCGAGAAGTTTTTGTCTAAAGCCAAATTGTCTCGCAAACCTGCGAGAATTATATGCCCCAAGAAATAAGAGATTTTCCATGGCGATAAGAAAAAAATCCAAATAAAATACTTTTCATAAATTCTGAGTATCTATAGACCTTGGTTGGTCATCCATTCGTACATCGGGATGATATGATAGAGATATGAATTCTAGCAAAAGTCATTGACATCCATCATTCCATTTCCACATATAAAGTCCTGACAATCGACAACATTTTTCTCCTAAAACTGGAAAGCATTCAAAGTGCCAGCATATCATCAGATTATAGGATGAGAATAACTTGTTCACATGAGCATAAATACCTCGAGCGAAAAAAATTGCAGGCTAAGAATAAAATAAATGTCGAGGAAATGGATGTGAAATCGAACTAAGGTCTAGGTTTGACTGATGGTTTGATATTCGTGTAAGTCCTTTGTAAATGCTCGCTAATATGGGTGGAACTAGGTTGTAAGTGTATCCGCCTTCTATCTTAGAAGATACTTTAAAAGTCTAAAATCTTATATGTTCGTTTTTCAGATGGAAGAACGAAATGACAAAGCCATAGGGAAATATAAGTTGTTATTTCTAATTCCTCTTCTTCTTTCATAAACAAAGATATTGACAAATCGCTCCATTGACTCAACCCTTACGAGAAATATCTCTGCTTGTCTACAACCACGGGCCTTTGTATTTCCTTTGATGTTCTTTGATGACACCTCTTGAATGGATATAGATTCATAGCATTCTATATTTTTTGTATTTTCGAGGATTCTGGGCACTACCATTCTCATGAAACCAAAAATTAATCCAATTTTCATGACTAATGCAAGCAGATCCAGTCGCATTGACAATTAATGTGAAAACATTAAAGTGATACAGACAAGACTTTGAAAGGTGATCCGTCAACTTTGAAAGGCTTGTGACTACTTTTTCTTAGTAATGACTCATAATTGAAAGTCCATTTATCTCACAGATGTCCTAAAGAGAAATGTCAATTTCACCACTGGCGGTTACAAAAATGTTGGATTTGGACACCAACCTCACAAAGAACTCTATGGATAGAGTTTGAGCGATGATAATCCTTTGTAGCAGATTTGACTACAAATGCTAACTTGCGAAGATTCCTCTTAAACAGGAATTTTTGAACCTATAAAGACCACTCCCAAAATTTTAGAAGAAAAAAAATCTCTCTACAACTGACAAGTGCACTTACTAATGCTAGAAAACCCATAAAATTCGTGCATAATCTCAAAAATATAGTAAAATATCAATAAAATTAGAATTTTAAGGAAATTAGGATTCTCTCCAAAAATAGGAAATTTGCCCGAAATTTTGTACCAAGCGACCGCTTAGTATATTTCTAAGCGATCGCTTAGAAGACCAAATTTGCTGCCTTTATCTTTCGGTGGATGACTGAGCGACCCCTTAGAAGTCCGGTTTGGCTCTTTCTTAGGTTGTATGTATCACATTGATCCAATTATTTTTCGATCTCGATCCCAACATGAAACTTGCCCATTGACATGTTAACTTCGAACCCATGTGCCCCATTTCCCGAGCATGCATTTGTATGGCTTTTGCGACATTGTTAACTTAAATTACTCTCGACCGAGCCCTTTGCATCTTCTCCACGAACTTTGCACTCGCGTTCGGCTTTGGCCTATCCCGGATCATATCACTTGGAATGCATTCTATACTTTGGGAATCATCTTTGAAAGATTCAAGAACACAATTCAACTGGTGAAATCAATCATTCATTCTTGAGATCTGGCAATCTAGTTTAGGAAAAACATCACATCTGAGTAATCCAAAATATCTGGCTTCCTTAACTCTTTGAGGAATGGACTCTCTTATTGGGATTGAGAAAAGTGAACTTCAAGCGCAGGAAAAACACAAGAACATGAGGTTATTGGAATTCCACTTAGAAGAGACAATTGGTATAAGATCAAGAGGCTGGAAGAAGACATCAAATCTTGGAGGCTGCAAGAGGTAGATCGAAAAGTCTAGTGAAATGGCTAGACAGTATCTACGGCAGTATATCGTGAGATTGGAAGATTGATATCAAATCTTAGAGATTACATGAATTACAATAGCTAAAACTAGTGGAAGTTGGTAGACTGTTATCGCATTGTATCCCCAATTGTCTATAGTTGAGGTAATTGACTTGGTTCCAGAGTTTTTCTTACGTTGGGTTTCTCCGTCAACAAATCTTATGTTTTTGTTGCTTTCCATATTATTATTGCTGCATTCAAATTTAGGATAATTGGACTTGTATGTATAATCATCTAGAAAACTAATTAAAATTGACGTGTTCCTTTAATTAGTCAATTCTGCACGTAAGATCGAACTAATTTAGCGTATCTAGAACTTTCAAGAAAAATTGAGAACAAGAGAAAAATCAATTTTTATTCATATATTCTGGTTAACTATTAGATTGAATAAGCCCAGTTATTCATAGAGCTAATAGACTAAAAATGTGAAAAGGGAAACAAAATTAATAAAAGATAATTGTATCAAAATTTCAAAATCAATCTTTACAAATCTAATTGAAATTAAATTTTATTACTTCTATTTAAAATATGCCCTTGTTTAAGCCCCATTTGAGGAAAAATAAATTTTGGAAAAATATTTTTTGTAGAATGTGCGGTTAAAAAATAAGAAAAAGTTTTTAATTTACGTGTAAAATTATTTTATTGGTGAATGTGGTTGAAAATGAGTTTCGGAAAAAAAAAAAAACAAAAAATGAATTTTTGATAAAAATGGGGCTCAAACAAGGGCTATAACTGTATATCTTTTTCTCTATTTTGATCTCCATCACTATCTGCCTGCAAAATCCAAACATTGCACAAGTGTAGTAAATTGAAAATGCTACTAATTTTCGTATCTGAGCCAAAATGCACAACTACTTCAAGAACCTAATAACATGTCCAAGACGCCATATGAACACGATAAAATGACTAAATTTGATGTAAATAAATTATCAACGGCATAAGCAATTAAGCATATCTAACACAGAGGACAATTGGTTCTTTTATCCACCATACACAAACCGCTACAACAATTCGTTTAAATATAATCTAGGACATGCATTTTGTTATCTTCTTGAATAGAGAAACTGGCAGGCTCCACGGCTTCAACATGACCGGATTGGTCCACTGCAAGCCTCATTGATCACTTGAATCGTCAATTTTTTTGCATTTGATAAGACGAATGAACTACCTCTTTCATCAAAACTATCAGGCGTAAATCAATTTGTCACTAGAAGCATATGAAGTTATGAACTATCAAAATAAAATTCCAATCACACACGTGTGAAAACATTGATCATGCTTTTCTTTTCAATGCAGTAAATAATAACTTTCATTAATCAAACATCCAAAATTTAAAGTCATTGTAATTAGGGTGGACAAAATGACCAAATCAAACCAGAACCGAGCAATTCAGTTCGATTCTACAAAAATGATAACGATTTTTATTCTTAGAACCAAGAACCAAACTCAACACACACACACACACACACACACAGAGACAAAAATCAGCGAATCATATCAAAATATTCAACTTTTGTTATGACTCATTCATCTATATTAGTGAATAATTGTAATTAGACATTATTTTGTCCGATGATGGAACTAAATGTTTGTGTATGCAAATTATGACTGTATTTTGTTTGTTAGTTTGGACTTTTGTAAATAAATATTTCACAATATTTCATTTGATGATTGATAATTTGAAGTTAAATTTACTGAATTTTTGATGTTTAATTTGATTTAGACATATATTACCGACTTATATCTATAAGTATATACTTTAATCTACGGTTACCATTTGAAAACCTAAGTAATGGAAACCAAACCCAAAAAAAACCAAAATTGAATGGTTAGATTTTGATTTGGTTTCATATCTTTTTTTTTTTTAAAAACAAAAAACATCGGTTCCATTTTCCAAAAAAATCATTTGTTCATGATTTGATTCGATTCGATTATCTTGAAATTAGAACCAAATTGAACTATATCCACCCCTAATTGTAATATTGGCGCACACAAAGAATTAGACCTAAAAAGTACCTTGTTTTACACCAAATTAGGAATTGAGATACCACTCCCTTTTCATAAATAACAACAACACGCCAACTAGAAAAATTTTGAAGGACGAAAAATGATAGTTCCTCTTATTACATGAAATGCGTCCAGTTTCATAAAGCCTATCTAATCAATATGCGTCCATAGACCCCAAAGAAAACAAAAAAAAAAACAAAAAAAACAAAACAAAAGAGTTCTAAGAATCCATGTACATATTATTCTTCAGCTACTGCTATATATATATAACAATAAAGATGTTCAAGAATTTACTGACTACTTGTGGGAGAGAAGGTATTATAGTGGTGAAAATGGAGGAAAATGAATAGTGAAGTGCAATAATAGGAGGGAAATGTGTAATGCCCAAATTGCCCTTCACTTATTTGAGGGAAATTCTTAAAAATATCAGTATTGAGGTCAACTAACGATTTTAATGGTCAAACAGACGAAAATCGTGACTTTGGATTGGCCCTGCGAATTTTTTAAAGGTTTGGTATCTCCAGTGACACAAATGAAAGGTTCGAGTCAAGTCTGCTAATAAACGAAAAGTTTGATACCTCGGCGCAATTTTCCCTTCTTCTACTTCTTTTTTTTTTTTTTTTTTTTTTTTTTTTGTGGATTGTTTATATTGTAGAAATTGAAGGTATGATAAAGCGTAATATATTACATTTCCTACAATACTTAGGGGATTTTGATGAGTGAAATTCTATATAATTATAAAAACTTTCATATAGTGAAAATCTTTGATAATTTGTCTGAACAAACATCTTGTGGGCAAATAAAAGGAATTAGTCTCAATTCCCAATGGTATGAAATTAATAAGAGAATGCATAACATTTTTTTTTATTACGCCCCATTACTGGCCCCCTCCACCTGTCCTGGGCCTTGATGAAGCGGTAAATTGCAAGTTATGCCTCCAAAGGTGTAGGGTGGAATACTACCATTTAACTCTCATTTATGAAGACCCTCATCCATGTTGTGTCTACATGAAAGGTTGCACATGCACATTCAACATATTTCAAATAGATAGAAATTCCAAGACAACATGCATTAGCAGTTATCATAACAAGTTTCTCAGATATTCTAAACCACATTTCATCTATCAATTGGAGTTGAATACAATTGTCCCTTAACAATGAAAATTACTTGAAACTGGTAAGCTTAGGTAAGGTTTTCATTCATATTCATTATGAGCTGCAGACAGCCGACGGATTGTGAGCTACAAAATTTTCAAATTGAAACTCAGGGTTTCTAGGTGAAATAAGTGATAAGGATGATGGAATACAAATAGTATTGTTAGGGAAGTTACAGGGGGAAATGAAGGCATGGGGACTAGACAATTACCAGGAAAAAAAAGACTCTCAATACTCGTTAATTTTTTTTTTTTTTTAACCACAAATATAAGACGATATATATATATATATATATATATATATATATAATTTTTTTTTTTCTGAAGTTAAGTAACTTATTAAACATGGTTATTGGTTGGTTCATGATTCCTTGATGTTAAAGCACTTTTGTGATGATCTCGTAATTTCCATGAATGTTGATCCATGGACTTTTCTTATTCTTTTGACACATTTCGCTCAAAGAGTTGAAGGGAGGTAGAGAGCATCAAATTGTTAGCAATGATCAACTTGATCCTATTCCCAAAGTTGTCCGGGAGAAATAAATAATAAATTCATAAATTGGGGACTCTATAATCAATCACAAAAAATCTAAGAACTTGCCCTTTTATTTTTTACAAATAGGACATTAAATCCATTGACTCGATTGAGAATTGGTGTCAAATGACGACTGTAAAATTTTTCAACCAAAAGCATTAATAATTGGTTTGATTAAGTCATGAAAAACTTAATTAATTAAACAAATTTTCTAAGCATTTAATTAGCAATAATCATGCATTTCTCCAAGTCTACTTTGCCAATTAATTTCCTTTGTACCATTCTTGTTTTGCATAATTGCATTCACGTTCTTAAATCTGAAGCACGATCAAATTCTGCTTACCTCTTCT
The DNA here is from genome assembly GCA_019395295.1 of Osmanthus fragrans. NCBI lineage: Eukaryota > Viridiplantae > Streptophyta > Magnoliopsida > Lamiales > Oleaceae > Osmanthus > Osmanthus fragrans. Next base: position 22,711,566 of record CM033342.1, read on the forward strand.
AGTTATCAAAAGGCAACTCTAATTTATTTCATCCATTTTCTTTTATTTCTAAAAATATTAACATCATGACATCATAATAACACATCCCATATGTTATAACCAGTGTTCCCAAAATTAGACTGAACCGAGCGGTTCAATTGGAAAGAATGAGGAGCAGTCTAGTTATAGCTAAAAACCGAAAAATGAACTAGTTGACCCGGATATAGGTTGAATTATTTTTTTTCTTAAAATAACTTTTTTTCTTTGTTAAGGAGAAATTCAACTTTTGGGAGAACTTATCATCTTCTTCTTTCGAGTCAATGCTCAGATCGACATTAATAACATTAGTTATAACCAACAATATTTCAAATATTCTCTCTGAACAATGATCATCATTAATTCTTCACAAAAATAATCGTCAAAAAAATTTAAAAGAAGAAAAGATTGAATCAAAACTACACATTACAATCGAGGATACTTCAAAATATTCTAGAATGCTGTCCATTGACAAACATCAACGTTCTTTCATTAGCAAAAGTGCAAAACGGCTAATTAACGTACAAACAACAAGTTGCAATCAACAATACTTCAAAACTCTCTAAACTATTGCCGATCAATCATCATCGTTAATCCTTCACAACAGATTGTTTAATTAACTTAACACAAAGTACGCATTAAATCAACCATTAATTTAATGATCACCAATTAGTACATGGTAATAAAATAATTTAGTGTCAACCTGAAAATAATAGTACAACTTGGAATAGTGGCTTGTACAACTATAACTAGGTCAAACATTTCTACCCAAATATTGTATATAAACACCAAAAATTTGGTACAAAATTTCAACCCAAATCAAGTGAAACCCAATTTCCAAGTCCAGCCACCAAACTTCATTTCAAGAATGGCTTCCCGGTTCTCCACCGCCGCTTTTGCAGCCTGCATTGCGATTCTGACGGTGGCTGTGACGGCGCATGAGGGCCACGATCACAGCCACATGGCACCTTCTTCGCCACCAATGTCACCTCCTAACTCTAACTGGGGTGCCCTCAGTTCTTTTCCATCGGCTATGGTTGGATTCTTAGCATTGGTGGTCTCGTTCATCGAAGTTTTTGGGACAAGGGTTTGAGATTTCTTTTCATGCATGCAATTGTTTTTCTTTCTTTCTGTTTTATTTTTGTTCCCTGTTTGGATCCATCTTTTTAAACGCTTTTCTCTATTCTTGCTTTACTTTTGTGTATTTTATCCCCTATTGGGATGTTGTATGATGTTCCGATATAATAAGATATATGATTGATGGTGGTCGACCGTATTTCATGAGTCAAGCTTCTTTCTACCTTTGCACTCGAGAGCTTGATGAACTAATATATATTTGCTTGTTGGATTACACAATAGTTCATGATTTTAATCTTTCAACTCATAATATAGTAAGAAAATATCATTTAATCAATCTCAATTTTTTTTGAAAATAAGGGTTAGTTCGCAATTGTTGCACTTTTTTTTTACTGGAGTTTGATGTTCTTGTTCAACCTCCCGTATCAGTTCTTCCGCATTTTATACCGCTTAATTAAAATTGCCGTTGGAGCATAATCATTGCTGTTTTATTGTTAAGAAGTGCCTCAAAGCTCTAAGTCTTAGCTACAAGCAAATAGTTTGTGAAACAATTGTCTAAATCAAACCAGCTTAGAGTAGAAAGATGCCATTAACAGATACCATAACTTATGGCTTCGAAGAAATAACAAGAACTCTCCTTGTATCGACCTAGACAAACCCAAACAGCAATGACCATAACAAATTAAGCTTCATTTCTATAAATTTGGGGCGGCTTACATCTTTTTTCTAGCCGATATGTTCGAGTCATTATTAGATTTGGTGAAAAATAAAAAACAACTAGACCAACATATTTCCATGAAGATTGGTAAATATTTCTGCTACATATAAAGGTTGTGATAAGAAACGCTCAATTTTTTTTTTCTCTTTCTATGGTTAAATGATCCTCTTTAGATAATTAGTCCAATCCAAGGATAGCTATAATGTCCCAAAGTTCTTTGTAACGTTGTAAAGTTTGCTTAACTCTATACACAATTTAATAATGTTCCTCACCTCGATCATCCGAGATATAAGCATGGATGACGTTGAATCCAAAGGATCTACTGGTGGATGGATCCTTAGTCATTGAGAAATCACTACAAGAAAAATGATATTTAACAACTAATATTTCAACGACCAACTCAATTTGGTCGTTAATAATTATTTTCAACGACCAAATTATATGTTTCGTCGTAAAAGTTGGATGATGAAGAATCAAATGTTAAATTAGTTGGAAATATCCCGCAACAACCGAAAAAATGGTTGTTAAATCTATATTTTGAACGACCAAATTAAAATTAGTCGTTCTAAGCGCGCCAAATAAAATATTACTGCCAAAATATTTTTTCATGTTCAAGGACAATAAAATCGGTTGTTAAAAACACAGATAATATTGTAAATATTCGGCAACCATAATGTTTGGTCGCTAATATAGTAAAATAATAACTAATTTTATTTCGTTATTGAAAATGGAGGAAAACTCGACATTTAACGACTATTTATTTAGTGATCGTTATATGTGACATTCAACGACCGATTATGTTTTAGTCATTGAAAGTTTATGACAACCTAGTTACAAATTTAACCTGGTGCCAAAATAGTTTTTGGCATTCAACGACTAATAAAACATAGTTTTTGAAGATGACATTCAATGACCGATTGAGTGTTGTCGTTGAAAGTTTGTGAAAAATAAATAAATTATGCGTGATTTTATTCACTTTTAATTTATTTCCTTCCATCCTTATCATATTTCCTTAATTCAAATATATCTTTTGTCAACAAATTTTTTGACATATTTGTAGGATAATAATCTAATGAAATTTCTTTCAATTACTATCACAGTATTTCTAATTTTAATCCCCACAAAATATATATTTGAATTTAAAAGATAAGTAAAAGGAAAAAGAGAAAATACATTTTTTTGGTCAACAAATTCCAAAATTAAAAAACCCTCACATCTCACCAGTCAACACCAACGTTTCCACTCTTTTGCCTCCAATGTTTTTCCCTCTTTGCAACGTCTTCCACTTTGCCCTCTTTGCGCCCTCTTTTCATCCTATCAGGTGATCCTTTTGAACATGTGGATTCTATACTAGTAAATATATCATAGAAAGTAGCAGGAAGAAAACTTCTATTGGACCCTAAGAGAGGACTTCTGAAGCAGATCATTAGGCAATTTGATTCACGCAAATTTTTTTCTGGATTTTTATGCAATATTTTTGCTGTTTTTTAGTATTGAATATTATATTCATATCTTTATTGGGTTTTTGGAATTTTATATTCATATGTTTGAGTTTAATGATGATAACCCCAAAAATACATGAGTTAAATAAAATAAGATTCTTTTCTCTGTAACCATTCAATTTTTTTTGTGGACATTGTTAATTACTAACTCTTATTAAGAATTCGAACTCGTCTATGGTCTGCATTACCATATCAAATCTTCTATTTCTTCCGATGTATATGTTGTGAATTTATTTCTCGATTGTGTAAATTATAGTGTCATGTCATGTTGTACACTCAATAATCAACCAACTGATTCATTGTGTCCGAGTTAAAGACTAATACCAATATGAACAATCAGATTTAGAGGTCCTACGCGAGGAAAACGAAGTGAACATGCTGTGCTTACTACTAAATATAAATTGCAAGTAGAATTTAACAAAAATGGAGAAGCTATTGGAGAGATTGCATGTGTTTGGGCTAATGAAATTGGATTTATTGTTCGTTCGATGACACCTCTAACAGTAAAAAAATGGAAAGAAATTGGCGATACTTCTAAGACTCCACTTTTGGATCGTCTGAATGTACTTCTCCTTCCCCTTAAATGTCACTCTTTATTAGGTGCACGTGCAACTTTTTCTCTAATAATTTTTTTTAAAGGAAAAATTCGAGTTTAATTGAACCAGCCAATCAAAGATGCTATTGATCGTTCAATGAACAAGAAGTGGAAGAGTATCATTGTAGATTGCATAAAAAATTTGAAGGCGTCGGTGACAATGAAGATATTAGATTCGCAAAAAAAAAAAAAAAAAAAAAAAAAAAAAAAAAAAGCCTGTATCTATAATAAAAACAAAGTGATTGGGATTTCCCATGTAATTATTTTGCAAGTGATGAGATGAAGGTTAGTACTATGCAATGACACTATTTTTAGTATATGTTCTTAATGGGATCGATGTCTAGTTTTGTAGATTTGTTTGGCTCTTAACATTATGGTCTAGTGTGTTTTTGAGTGTTTTCTTATTCCTTTTATGTGTTTTATGATGCATATAATTTTAAATTTGATTGTAATTGTGATACATATGCATTGCAGAAAAAGTCTGAAGTGAACAAGGCAATCGTGCAAAAATAAAAATAAAAATTGGTAACTCTTCAAGGATCAAAATCGTATGCTGCACATGCAAATTAAATGGTAAGTGATAAAGATGTTAAATATTATATTTCATGAATTTTATACATCAATTCTATTTTTTTAAACAGAGGGATCCGCTTACAAAAGAGTTACTGGGTCATATTAAATTTTTTCTATGAGATGAATTGTAGCAATGAACATCGGTGGACAACTAAAGAAGCGGAGTCCCATTATGTAAGTAGTTTTACTTGTTATAAATCTTTAATAAATATTTCAAAAATCTAATATTTTATTTATAATTTACATGGATCCACAGAATCAAATGGTCGACCTTTTAAGAGAACAAAATTCTCAAGTTGATCCGAATGAACATTCTATGCTTTTAAAAGAATCTGAAGTGATGTGAGCAAGTTTTGGATAAGAGATTTAGCTACGTTGATCAACAAAAAAATTCAAAGAAGACAAGGTTGGAAAATTGTGGTACTTGTGCAGAGAATGATGCTTTATAGAATGAGGTTCAAGATATTCGTTCTCAATTGAAATCTGTGCAGACATTCTTAAGTCGCATTCTTGAAGAGTTTCTTCGGCCTATTCAATCTGAAGTGTCTTCATCCAATGGTTTAAATGGTGATAATTAATATGTTTTTTTACTTTATTCTTGGTAACGTGGAAATAGTCATATATTTTTATTTAATTGAGGCAACAGTCTCTAACTTTATATCTACTAGTTTTTTATGTTGAGAACACTAATGATATATTTGATATAATTAACATCTAGTTGTAGTTGATGTTGAGATATTTTAATGGATTGAAGGTCCAAGAAAATTTTAGTTCTTATTAATGTTCTTTATGCTTGCTTTCATTTATTTCTTATAATTGTTTATAGTTGTGAGTAAGGTTTATTTGTAGTATGATGTGAATGTGTTAAAGTTATAGAATCATGAATATTACCGTTGGCAATCATCTGACCCGTTATTGTAATATTTTGATTGTTAATATAAACGTTATACAACCACTTCTTTCGTTGTTGAAAAGAAAGACAACTAAATTTTAGTTGCATCAACGTTATTTTATCGACCAAAAGAATTAATACAACAACAAATCAAATGGTTGTTGAAACAAAATTAATTGGTTGTCTATACTAATTTTTAACAACTATTTCTTTCGTTGTTGAAATAAAAGACAACTAAAATTTGGTTACTTTTATTGTATTTTAACGACAAAAATAGCTATTAAACAACCAAACAATTGGTTGTTGAAAAAAGAATCGGTTGTCAATACAAACCTTTTACAACTAGTTATTTGGTTGCTAAAATAATACATTTAACGACCAAATGTTTCTTAGTCGTTGAATACAATCGCTAACACCCCTTTGTCGACCACCGAACGACCAGCTGATTTTGGTCGTTGAATGTTATCAACGACCAAAAATATACATATTACGACCATTTATACAGTTATTGAAGGTGATATTTCATGTAGTGAATTTATAACAACAATGTTATACGCTAACTGACGCTGGAGCGTATAACTTGTTAACGAACAATTAGGAACAAGAAGAGGAAAGGGATGGAAAAAAGAGAAGAATTGAGGGCAAGAAGAAAATCAATGTTTATTCATATATTCTGGTTAACTATTACATTGAATACCCCTCTATTTATAGAGCAAAAAAACTAAAATAGTTAAAAAGGAAACAAAATTCTAATAAACTATAATTGTATCAAAATATCAAAACAATCTTATCAAATCTAATTGAAATTAAACTTCTATTTAATCTATAATTGCATATCTTTTTCTTTATCTTGAACTCCGTCATTTCTTCTCGGCTAAGATAACTCGACTCTAGCAAGTTAAACTAAAACTTTATACTCTTAAGGAGATCGGTCTTTTGTCTTGACCAAATACCTATATTAAAGGTTGGATAACATCATCTGACTGAACTCATAGTCTCATACCAAGGAGGGCGATCATTATCATGAACAAAATATCTTAACTGAATAGTTGATGACAACTAAAGCTACAAATCATCCCAAAAGAATATGATCTGAGCAAGGGGGCGGTATCTTCTTCTGACCAAATGTCAATAAGGAACTCCAAAAAGCAAATTCTTTTGCAACTCATCCATAAAAGCTTCAACTGATTATGCATGATAAGGAGCATTAGGAACTAGTACTCTAAACTGGCATATAGAAAAAAGATTGCAACAACAAAAGCTCGAATGGACCATGATTAGGAAACAATTCTTTGACATGGAATATATAACTTTCATTCAAGTATGATCGCCAATCAAATTGATTATCTTTATATAAATATTCCAAAAACTTTTTCTTAACATGCCTAGGGTATCAAGTTAAGGAAATACGTAATAAAAGCATAATAATTGTCCTTAAAGTCTCCCAGCCTGAATTGCACATCAGAAAAAAACTTTCATGATTGAAAATAATTTGTCTTTTTAACTTGACATGAAATTTAGGAATATTGAAAACAAAATGATGAGCTAACACAGTATGTCGGTAATTAGTAGGCAACAACCTAATGTCTATAGAAAATGAATGCAATCGTACAATGACCTTTGAAAACAATGTGGCAACTAGGGAAGTATAATGCAATTGAGGTAATGTCAAAACAAAATCGGCTTTAAAAGCACACTTAGGAGTATATAAATTGTTTAGCTGAGGTGACAATACCAGAGTCAACTCATCAATTGTATCAAGGTCAGTGTCAACAAGTTGTTGTGAAAGGGGATGCAATACAGATATCAAATTGGCGTAGGAGCGTATAACTTGTTAAATTGAGGTGTTCGTTTGGTTGATTTCTGAGCCCGAATCAAAGGTTTCTCGAAAATTAATTCCTACAGATATCAAATTGACGTAGGAGCGTATAACTTGTTAACGAATTATTTGTAAAGAATAGAAGAATTGAGAGCAAGAGAAAAATCAACATTTATTCATATATTCTAGTTAACTATTACATTGATTAAGCCCCTCTATTCATAGAGCTAATAAACTAAAGGTGTTGAAAAGGAAACAAAAATCTAATAAAATATAATTGTATCAAAATATCAAAATCAATCTTATCAAATGTAATGTAAATTAAATTTTATTTTAAACTTCTATTTTATGCCCTAGTTTGAGGAAAAAATATATTTTAGAATAGTATTTTAAACTTCTATCTTGATCTCCATCACGAACTACCAACAAAATCCAAACATTGCATAAAAGTAGTAAATTGAAAATGCTAGTAATTTTCATATCTTACCCAAAATGCCCAATTACTACAATAACCTAATAAAATGTCGAAGATGCTGTATGAACACGATAAAATGACTAAATTTGATGTAAATAAATGGTCAACGGCATAAGCAATTAAGCATAACTAACACATAGGACAGTTGGTTCTTTTATCCACCTTGCACAAACCGCTACAACAATTCGTTTAAATATAATCTAGGACATTATGTTATCTTCTTGAATAGAGAAACTGGCAGGCTCCACGGCTTCAACATGACTGGATTGGTCCACTGCAAGCCTCATTGATCACTAGAATCGTCAATTTTTTTGCATTTGACAAGACGAATGAACTACCTCTTTCATCAAAACTACTAGACATAAATCAAATTGTCACTAGAAGCATATGAACTATCAAAAATTAAATTCCAATCACACACGTGTGAAAACATTGATCATGTTTTTCTTTTCAATATAGTAAATAATAACTTCCGTTAATCAAACATCCAAAATTTAAAGTCATTGTAATTAGGGGTGGACAAAATAACCAAATCAAACAAGACAATATCTAGTTATATATATATATATATATATATATATATATATTTTTTTTTTTTTTTTACAAATCAGCAAATCATATCAAAAAAATTCAACTTTTGTTACTACTCATTCATCTGTATTAGTGAATAATTGTTATTAGACAATATTTCGTCCGAGGATGGAACTAAATGTTTGTGTATTCAAATTATGACTATATTTTGTTTATTAGTTTGAACTTTTGTAAATGAATTTTATTACACAATATTTCATTTGATGATTGATAATTTGAAGTTGAATTTACTGAATATTTGATGTTTACTTTGATTTAGACATATAATACTGACTTATAGATATAGGTATACATTTTAATTTGCGGTTCCCATTTGAAAACTTAAGTAATGGAAACTAAATCAAACCAAAATCGAATGGTTCGATTTTGATTTGGTTTCATATCTTTAAAAAAAAACATTGGCTCCATTATCCCAAAAATCATTCGTTCATGATTCGATTCGATTTTCTTAAAATCAGAACCAAATGGAATCATGTTCACCCCTAATTGCAATATTGGCAAACACATAGAAGTAGACCTAAAAAGTTCCGTATTTTACACCAGATTAGGAATTGAGATACCACTCCCTTTTCACAAATCACAACAATACACCAACTAGAAAAAATTTGAAGGACGAAAAATGATGGATCCTCTTATTACATGAAATGCGTCCGGTTTCATAAAGCCTATCTAACCAATATGCGTCCATAGATCCAAAAAAGACAAAACAAAACAAAAGGGTTCTAAGAATCCATGGACATTATTCTTCGGCTACTGCCATATATATCATATGACATGCTTAAGAACAATAAAAGATGTTCAAGAATTTGCATCTTAGACATGATCGATTAGATTGTGAGGAAGATATATATATCTTGATAAAAACATGATTGTATATTGTAGGAGTCATGCACCTGATTACGCACTGTAGTTAATTTACTGTGCTATTATCTCAAACAGCAAGCAATGAATATAGATATCAGGGAATTTCCTTGTCAATACAATGGCAATATTAACCTACATTGTGACATTTTTCAATTAACTAGTGAGGTAACGTGCGTTGCATGTTAGTTTATGAATTAGTTTGTGAATGTTAAATACAAGTGTATAGTGGTTTTATCAAACATGTAGTTGTCTACTATTGCAAATGATGAATAATGAAGAAATAAGTGTACCAAAAAATAATAATATGGAAAGAGAGTCAACATCTAGCAAATGAAAATTTGCAGAAACATGTAAAAGTGGAAGATAGAGAGAGGACTAACGAAGGGACAGTTGAGCAAAAGACTTTCAGATTGTATTCAGCTCATATGTAGAAACCAATATAGAAGGAATGAAAATATGGAGATAGAAAATGATTACATGAATTTCAAAAAACAGACCATGCGCAAGTATAAGTTTATACAATGCTTCTACAGGTTAATCATGTGAATCAAATAGTTAATAAACAGTGATAAAGATTCACCGGGGAAATTGTTACTAAAAAAAAAAAAAGCAAAGAAGAGCATTATAATACCTGGAATTTTTTAATCACTATCCATAGGCACTAAAAGTAGACTATTTTAATTAGCTCATTAAGTATTACTGAACGAAGTTTATTACACCCACGTGATATCACTTTGAAATGCAGAACCATTAAAATGTTACACAAATGTAAAGTGATAAATTGAAGTTATCCTTCAATGGATTCCTCCGCATGATTGTCAAGAACATTCACTGATGCTATTACAACTGTTCTATAGTTTTGACACCATAAGGAAACAGAACTAATGAAAAAGCAAAAAATTGAAAATCTACCCATGTTAGTTGATATTCTACAATAAAATACGTGACGTGACGAAGAAGATAACCAACTTTTGTTGCTGTTTAGATCATTCAATGAAGTTTTTGGCAATATTAGTATGAAGCTAGAACAGTTTGAATGTTCAACCACATTTGCAGTCAAAGAAAGTGGTCCACAATTAATTAGAAATTATTGGTGTTAAATCTCATATGATTATCATCTAAATCAGGTTAGTCATACAAATAATTTCATACCGAGAGAATTCTTACATTCAGGGAATGGAATAAGATAAAAAAAGTGCCTGGTGAATGTTACTTTCTAAAGCATAACAACTAAACTGTCTTTGCAGGATCCTGTTGAGTTTCAGAAGGTTAATCACAACTTAATCAATTAAACATTGACCTTCAGAAGGTTCTGATGAAGAATCACAAGTTAATCACTAAAACATTGAAATATACTCGGGCATTGCAGTACAGACTAAAAAGTTAAAAAAATTGTAAAATTTTGACAAAGTGAGCTAATCATAGTTAAATTAGAGTTTAGATGTCTCATTATGAATTCAATTAAATATAATTACCTTCTTTGGTTGGCTTGTTCTAACTTGAGATAAAATTTGCTTTTTCAACTGGGATGAAAGAGATGAAATGAAATAAGTGAAGAGAGATGAAAGAGATTGAGATGAAATAATGGACGTATTTTCAAAGCTTAAGCTAGCTTTTGCTAGTGATTTTGGGATTTTCTCCGTTTTGCAAGATTCTTTTGACATTTTCTTTGTTTTGCAGTGATTCTTTTCTTTTTGCAGGATTTTTTTCATTTTTGCAGGATTTCTTCCTTTGAAATAATGGAAAAAAGAGAAAACGTTTCTATTTCTTGCATTATCTTTAACTTAAACATATATTTCAATTATATTATTTTAATAATTAATAATATATATATATATATATATACACATACACATACACATATTTCATTTACAATTTGTTATAAATATATAAGATTGAATTAATATTTAATTTTTCAATTTCTTTAATTAGTATAAAAACAAAATTATTCAACATTGTAATTCAACATTGTTAACACATCACTCCTTTTTTATATATATATATGTAGGAAATGTTGTACAAAGTAAGTACAAAGTGTAAATAGTTATATAGCCAAACCACAAGTAATGCTTGGCTAAATAACTATTTGTTGAATACTACAAAATACATACAAAATATACAGCATGTTTGCTATACGTGATCATTGATGATCTAGTTATGATATTTGTAACGAAGAACGTTTTGATCCTACATCGAAATAATCAATGAACGAGATTATTCAGATATGCTTTTGGTTATGATAGCAAATTTTGACTTCATAAGGTTGTGCACATTTATAAGATAACAATTGCAGCTCAAATGTGAGATTGTTGGGTTTTAATTTGTCATGTAAGTCTACATATGTAATTAAGTGTGTATTGAATGCTATCTTAAGGTTAACCCCGTTTAAAGTGATCTAATAATATTTAAATTTATTGGACTTTGTGCATCTAATTAAAGTATATGTGTAGAGATCAAATTCTTTTAGGAATGTATTTCATGATGGGCCAATATATACGATCATGGTCTCGCATGTGTGATTCTCATTCTATGTGTATCCCATCATCACAAGAATAACAAGAGAAACATATTTGTTAGGTATTTTAGTGATACTCAAACAACCCCCTAGGCGATGATGAAAAATCGTGACCCGGTTTGTTTCATAGGCTCTAAGTCCGGGATTGAAATATATATTAAGATCCACACCACAATTGTTGTAACCTAATTAAGTTGGGTATTTAGAGGAAATCGGCTCGTTAGAGCTAGGTGCTCAATACCTAATTGAAGAAGGAGGTGAAGAAACGAGAAACAATAATCCCCCTTTAATCTTAGGCTCAGAAAGATCGATCCATAATCACAAAGGTAACACCAACTAGAGATTTTTGAAGTCCAAGATACACACAAAGGTAGATTGCACACAAAGAGCAAGAAAGAGGGCTTCAAAGCACAAAGTAAGAAAACTCAGCAGGTTGAGACGCATCAGAAAGGGTGGGGCAAAAACTTCCTACGACGGGGCCGCCGTCGGCGTGTGAACTCTGGCGAGGTCTTGGCCGGCACGTCGGCCTGAATCCGGAGATGGTGTTTTAGACAGAATGTTCCCAACGACAAGATGGACCTTACGGTGTTGTCGGATTTCAGTTTAGAGCAATACAATGAAAGTTGGACGATTTTGCCCTTGGTCATCCTGGTGTCCGGTGTCATTTCGTGTTGCAGCGATTGCTGAAAAATTTAGGATGAATGGTGACGTCCCTGAAGTGGTAAATTCGCACCTTTTGATATTTATGGACCTTCAGATGTGGTCCACTCTGTATCGTATTCTTTCCTTGTAATTATTATTGTAGTTAAAATTATTATGTGTGATAATTTATTTTTCGCATTAGAAGTCATCGTGTGAGGTGACGTTAGGTTTGGGGTTACCATGAAGAGATAACAATTGCATGTTGCTAGACCTAGAAATTACTTGTTAATTATTTGTCATAAATTCTTTGTGAATTTGTTACCATTATTTTCTACGCTGTTAGAATTGCATGTGATCTTAGAAAAGTTTGTTAGACTGTTCTGTGTGCATTGTCTCTTTACTTTACTTGTGGTCACTATTTGGTATTGATGGCATGTATAGGTCTAAGGCAAATGCGAAAAATAAGACATAATTTTAACTATGGTAAATTTTGGACATGGTAGATTAGATTGTCCTATGAATGATAATAAAATGAAAGATGAGATGAGATGTGATGTGAGGCGAATGTTGTCATTGGGTCGAGTGATGACTTGTGTGAGGTTTATTGAGAGTAAACCGAGTTACTGCATGTGCATCTTTGTGTAATCCTTTTTGCATGTGTGATCACTTAATTCTATTGCAATATTATATGTTACACTTTCAATATGTTTGGTGTGTGTAATTGCATGAATTTGAGTAGTCTTATTACTGTGTGTAATATGTTTGCATGCATAGTGTGTTGATAATTGTGGCGTACTCCATTTGCTCTGTGAGTGGTGTGAGACAGTGTGGTGGTGAGAAGAAAGATGGGCAGCCATTATCTCCTTTATCTTTATGAGCCTGTTTGTTTTGTGAGATTGTGTGAGGCAGTCATGTAGGGTTCCCTTCTTCCTCTTTGTGATTCTCCTTTGTGAGTGTAGTGAAGTAACCAATTTTTTCTTCTTCTATTCTTTTTGTGAGAACCATATTCACCATTTCCTTTGTGGATATTTTTTGAGCATTAGTGATTGGAGTAACCTTGTGGTACTTGGGTCAATTTTAAATTGAACTCTAACCTTTGTGGTCGCCGAGAGGTATTGTTTTGCCACAGTGAGTTTATGATGCATTAATAGTAATTGTGTTGGATGTCTATTGGTGATGTGGAGTATAGATGTCTAGGGGTACATTGTGGTTTGTACCGGGGAATGTGGAGTGTGACATTTGGATCACGAATGGAGATGTGATCAAATGTCTGGAATCTTTTATCTGAAAGAGATCCTGATCAGGTGGAGTGTTAGAGAGGACACTTCTATCACTTTTGTTAGGTGGAGCCCCATTATCCACGTAGTTTAGGAGAAGAGATGTGGTGATAAAGGATTATCCTGAGTGATTACTTAAACATTAACAAAAGAAATCCAATCAAAAACAAAGTAAAAATTGAAGAAGGAGGTGAAGAAACAAGAAACAATAATCCCTCTTTAATCTTAGGCTCAAAAAGATCGATCCACAACCACAAAGGTAACACCAACTAGAGATTTTCGAAGTCCAAGATACACACAAAGGTATATTGCACACAAAGAGCAAGAAAGAGGACTTCAAGGCATAAAGCAAGAAGGTTTCTCAATAGCACAAAGCAGGGGACGGTTTCTCTAGCAAGTTGGTGACCTTTCTAGGGTTTAGAGGCCTCTTATAGGTAGGTCAAAGGAGGAAAACGAATTTTCAAGATTTTCCAAGAAAATCTTCACGAGATGGGTATCAATTCTAATAAGGTAGGTTACCAAAGGTTAGGGATAGTGTATATCTCTAACTAACACGTCCATCTCCAATTAGGTATTGAGCACCTAGCCCTAACGGACCGATTTCCTCTAAATACCCAACTTAATTGGGTTACTATAATTGTGGTGTGGATCATAATATATATTTCAATCCCGGGCTTAAAACCTATGAAACAAAACGGGTCACGATTTTTTATCATCGCCTGAGGTTGTTTGGACATCACTAAAATACCTAACAACCTCCACCTTAATGTCAGAACAACCTGCAAGTTAGATAAGATAACAAATACCTTAAAGAAAGAGACTTACAAGTTTGTGCCAATGTTTAGAAGATTAAAGCAACTTCTAAACTTTACCAGTGGGAGCACCTTAGTTCCCATATCTGCAGGATTGTACTCTGAAAGGATTTTCTCAAGTTTTACCAATTCTTGAGAAACCATATCTCTAATGAAATGCAATCTAACATCTATATGTTTAGTACGTTCATGAAAGACAGGATTTTTGCATAAGTGAATAGCATATTGACTATCAGAATATATTGTCACATCATTATCAAGAACACCAAGTTTATTTAACATACCTTTAAACCACATAGATTTTTTAAAGGCTTCAGTAGCAGCAATATATTCAGATTCAGTAGTGGATAATGCAACAACATGTTGAAGTTGTGATTTCCAACTAATACATGATTCACACAAAGTAAATACATAGTAAGATGTAGATTTCCTATTATCTCTATCACCAGCATAATTAGCATCAGTAAAACCTTTCAATTTTACTCCTTCAGTACTAAACTTATATATTAAGCCAACATTGCATGTTCTTTTCAAATATTTTAACAACCATTTCAAAACTTCCCAATGCGTAGGACCAGGGTTCGACATGTACCTGCTAAGTGTACTGACAGTAAAAGCTAAATCAGGTCTAGTACACACTATTAAATACATCACAGAACCAATGGCATTAGAATATGGAACATTTTTCATATATTCCTCTCCTTCTTCATTAACAGGTGATTGTTCCTTAGATAAGACAAAGTGATTGACCAAAGGCAATGAAACAGGTTTGCATTCATTCATGCCAAACTTTTTCAAGATTTTCATAATGTATGGAGCCTGATGCAAAAGCAACAATGAATTTGACATATCTCTTTTAATCTCTATGCCTAAGATCCTTTTAGTATTACCTAGGTCTTTCATGTCAAATTCATTACTCAAAGTAGTCTTTATGTCCTTTAACAACTTTAAGTTGGGACCAATCGAAAGCATATCATCCACGTATAGCAACAGAAACACATAGTTATCATTTATACTGCCTTGATAGTACAAGCAATGATCAAATTCACTCCTTTTAAAACTAACTGTTTGAACAAACGAATCAAAACGTTTGTACCATTTCTAGGAGATTGTTTTAAACCATACAGAGAGCGTTTTAGAAAACACACATGATTAGGCTTTTGCTTATTTTCAAAACTCTTAGGTTGATCCATAAAAATCTTTTCATCAAGTTCACCATGCAGAAAAGCAGTTTTAACATCAAGTTGTTCAAGTTCTCAATTATAGTGCGCAACTAATGCAAGCATAGTCCTAATTGTGGTATACTTAACAACTGGAGAAAAGATTTCATTATAATCTATCCCTTCCTTTTGTGTGTAACCTTTGGTTACGAGTCTAGCCTTAAACCTTAAATCCTCTCATTTGGTGATTCCCTCCTTAACTTTAAAAACTCATTTACACCCAACAATAGACTTGTCTTTAGGTCTTGGGACTAACTCTCATGTTTGATTTTTATCGAGGAAATTTATCTCTTCTTTCATTGTTTTCACCCAATTCTCAGATTGTTCACTCCTCAAGGCTTCTTCATACGTGTTTGGTTCCTTAACAACTAGTTCTTCATAACTAGTATAAGCAAGCTCAAAATTAGACTCTAATCTTTGAGGCACCCTATGTGTTCTCCTAACTCTGTCTCTAGCTAAATGGTAATCAGCTAAAGAGTTTTGTTCTCCTTGGTATTCCTCTACAATCTCATCTCTCTCAGTATTTTCATTCTGGCCATTTTCTAATTCAGGATTTTGATGTTCCACCTCAATTGAGGTGGTGGGGGGTTTGAACACTTAAAGGTCTTAAATCCTCTCGGGATTCGTCATTAGTGTTTTCTTGCTGTTTTTCTCTCAAAGTGTCATTCTTTGATTTTAGACACGGCATAGTAGACTCATTGAATGTAACATCACGACTTACGATGATCTTAACTCCAGGTTGACTTCTATCCCAAAGCCTATACCCTTTAACTCCTTCAAGGTATCCTAAGAAAACATATTTCCTAGCTCTAGGTTCTAGTTTTCCCTCATTTTGATAAGAGAAAGCAGCACAGCCAAAAGTTTTCAATATAGTATAGTCAGCACATTTACCATACCATTTTTCATACGGAGTATCACCATTTAATGCTGTAGAAGGTGTCATATTAATCAAATAACATGCAGTTATAATAGCTTCACCTCAAAACGATTTAGGAATACCAGAACTCAACATCGTACATCTAACTTTGTCAAGTAAAGTACGATTCATACGTTCAGCCACCCCGTGCTGTTGAGGTGTATAAGGAACAGTTCTATGTCTAGTAATTCCACATTTTGCACACATATCATCAAAATCTCTATTACAGAATTCCAAGCCATTATCAGTTCTTAGATATTTTACCTTTTTGCCAGTTTGAGTTTCAACTTGCAATTTCCATATTTGAAAACTTTAAAGGTTTCAGTTTTATCCTTTAACAGATAAACACATACTCTACGGGAGTAATAATCAATTATGGACAAAAAAATATCTATTACCACCCATTGTATGATTAGTAGCAAGCCCCCATAACTCTGTATGAATGTATTCCAGAACTTTAGCAGTTTTATGTATGCCAGATGAGAAAGGTAACTTATGATGTTTACCAAACACACAATGGTCACAGAAAGGTATATTAGACACACAGTCTTTTCCAAATACACCTTTATCATTTAGCAGTTTAAATCATTTAATACTTATGTGAGCTAATCTATTGTGCCACTTGTGTGTATCATCAGTGTTGGTCAAATTTATAGAGGAAACAAAATTTTTAACAATTTCAGCATTGGTCACATAGATACCGTTTCTTTTAATACCTTTACATGTGATAAGGGAACCCTTAATCATTTTTAACATGCTGTTTCCAATTTTACCAGAAAACTTATCGGTTTCTAATGCTCCTACTGAAATAAGATTCCTAGCCATTTCAGGAATATATCTGACTCCATATAATTTAAGCACATAATCAATGTCAAATTTTAACGTGATATCACCAATTCCAACAATTTTATATGCATCATTATTGCATAAAATAGCATGACCACTTTCAGACTCTTGCAAATTTTCAAATCAAGCTTTATGTGATGAAACATGGAATGATGCACCAAAATCAAGTATCCATTCAGGCACGTGTGATTTCATTGTCAGATTTACTTCAGTAGGTTCAGAATTCAAGAACACATAAATTTCACAGTGTTCATCAGAAAAAGTAACAACATTAGCCTCATCAAAAACCTTTTCCTTTTGTTTGTTTTTCTCAACATAACAATCTTTAATGAAATGTCCAGTTTTACCGCACCTATAACATTTCCTACCTTTAGGTTTACCTTCTGGCCTAGATAGACTCCTATTTTTCTTTTTACCACCAAATGCGTGTCCACTCTGGTTATCACAAGTCCTAGACTGAGACCTACCTCTCATCATATGGACCTCACCATTTTTTCTCTCGACTCTCCCTGCTCGTATTTCCATATCTTTACTTCTTAACGAGTCTATGACAATTCCAGGGGTTAAAGTATCTCTCCCGTATTTAATAGCATTTTTAACATCTCTATAGGTGTCGGGAATAGTATTCAACAAAATGATAGCCATATATTCTTCAGATACTTTTTCACCACAGTTAGTGATGTCTTGCACAAGTTTATTGAAAATATCCAAATTGTCATCAAGATCTTTTGAAGATTCAATTTTGAAACTGAAAAAGCTTTCGAGTAGAAAAAGTTTGTTTGGAGTGGACCTTGACACATAAAGTTCCTCCAATTTTTCTCAAAGTTCTTTAGTAGTTTTAACTTACCAACTTTTCTTAAAACTGCATCAGACAGGTGTAAAATAATAGAAGTATATGCCAATTCGTCCAATTTCTCTTTTTCTTCAGCAGTCAAGGTTGCAGAAAAAGAATCATCAATAGCTTTTGAAACTTTTTGTTGAACAAGAATACCTTTCATTTTTTGTTGTCAAATAGAAAAATCTCCTTTACCATTAAAGATACCCAATTCAAAGTGATGTGCCGACATCTTACCAAAAAAATGCACAGAACACAAACTCAAACTTGTAAAAGTCACAGGTCACACAGATTACACAGAGTAACAAGATTCCTATGGTTTCACAGTAATACTCTATTCTAGAACCCCAGGATTCCATGAGAATCACGTTCTCAGGTCAATGGAAGAAACTAGAATAGGAGGCTTGGGTACAATTATAAAATAATATAAGATAACGCAACAATATTCAACAATTAAGCTAAAGACGATAAACAATTAATTTCACTTAGAAATTAAACAAGTAATAGCAACAAACCATGGTTACCAAGCAATGGCAACCCCCAAACCTATGTAATTATCCCCCATGATGATTTGCTAGTGCGGTAATGTAAAGGTTTCAGCCAATTTACCAGAGCGGACCACTTTTGAGGTCTGTAAATCGGAGAGATGTGAATTTACTGCTTTAGGGCCGCAATCTTGGCCTAAAGTAATTCAGTAAATATTCAAAAGTTTCGACCAGCGATCCACCAAGGGTAAAATTGTCCAACTTTTTCTACAGTACCTGAAATCGAAAACTAACAACACAGGAGTGTTAGAAATAGCAAATTAAAGATTCTGTCAGAAAGCACCTTTGCGGGAATTGGCCTGCGTGAGCCTCATGCGCCTCCGTCGGTTTGCCCACGCGCAGCCGGCGTTGACTGACGCGTCGGTGGTCCGGAATCCTCTCTACCTGCACGTCAAGAATCCGGTCTACGTTTCACCAAAAGACTTTTGGATTGTCCCGAAATTGAGGTTGCAGGTTCGGATTTTTTGAAAAAAAAAATTCATGTTCTTCACGTTTTCTGTCCAGATCGATTTATGCTCTGTTTTTTCGATTTCCACCAGCTCTAATACCAATTATAAGAGTTTAAACACACCTGCAATCAAACAAATTGTAGGTGTGTTTAAACTCTTATAATATTGAAGTGGAAGATTCAAAACCCTCAATCAAGAATCAAGAACAAGCAATCAAGATCAAGAAGTCCTAATAAAAAACGTCCAATTCAAGATCTAGAATCAAGATTTGGTATTCAAAACAAATTCTCAATGAATCAAGGTATGTTCCGCACTTTATAATTCTCTTAATAATTTGATTGGAGGATATTGTCAATAATGTCAAAAGTGTTTTTAAGTTCTTGAGATTTAAAGTTTTTATAAAATCTAACAGTAAATTGTGCGCGAATTATCCAAAGGACTCATCAGTAGCAGCTTTTAATGATGCAACAACACCAGAAAAATCTGATAACATGTACTATGTGAATTTGTGTAAGGGCTTGGGATCACTTGCTTCGGATCAGGCTATGGCTTCTGATGCTAGACCAAAGCCACTTGTGAACCTACATGCAGCAAATAAATCAGACAGCATTTTTTGATGCATTTTCTCGTGTGATGGAGAAGATGTGTTTTTAATGTAAAGATTGGAAATAAGGGTCTAGCGAGGCGGAGATGTGATGCTCCGAACGGGGTGCAATCCAATGGGAACCCCACGAATGCCAACACCAAGCATCATAGCCAGCTCCCATACAGTGACGAACATTTTGTACAAGGCTCGGGAACAAATTAACCGTTGTAACATAAATAGAATTGGTGATGAAGCTATATTTTACGTTTTTTTTCCCTCTTGTAAATTCAAAATTGTGTTAGAAAGTTTAGGCAGCCATGATTTTTCAATGTACTTCTTGGAGCATGTTTGAAGAAGTGGAGAAGAGAAAATGGTAAATAATGTCAAGTTGTATGATTCCTCATCAATTGGATTCAATGATATTCACGATCATGAACGTAACATGAAATCCTAATGTTTTTTTGTCATTTTTAAATTAAAAAACTGGGTAGAATTTTGCAGTCCCACGCTTGATTAGAGGTATGGACACGTTCGTAAAGTGAACTCGATAGTATTTTAATGAAAAAGCACAATAAACTCTTCTAATTGGACTGTTTCACACCGCCCGTACTGCATTAGATGCCGTTAGTGCATATTTAGCATGTACTCGTAAACAATATAATGAACAAAATTCTAAGAACGTGACACAATCCCGTGCACAAAATTTGAGCATATTAGCAAGTTGAGAGAACTTCAAGTTTGATGAAAATAACTAAATAAATCAACTAAGCAATTTACAAGTACGACAATGAAAATCTTAAAAAGGCATGGATTACAAGCAATTGACAAGAGGAAACAATATTACAATTGTAATAATTAAAAGTTGTAATCTTTACAAGTATCACAATTCCAAGAGACGCCGGCTTCAAAACTCACTATTTGAAGAATGAAACCGGGTGTCAGCAAGGGTTCCTAAAATCTCTTGCTTGATTTTGAATGTGTGGCAATGAAGTCACGAGCTTTGACAATTCCATTCACCACCGCTGGGTGAAAACGAGCTAACAAAAGATGTTCATTGAAAATAGTGAATAAATAAGATAATTACTACCTCATTCAGCAAGGCTTTCTTTTGTCCACCTTTAAGTGAAGATTGTACCATTTTTTCTTCCTCGACCGTTCCCTAGAAGGTTTTCTCTTACTTGCTTCTCCCTCGTCACTTTCCTTGAATGCGCCCTTGTTCTTGCTTCGACTACTACTACTACGCTTTATTTGTGGAATAATTGTGTAGGCAGCATGTATTTCATTTCTCTGTTTAAGGAGCTCTTCAATCTGCAATTTCAACAAGAACCACAGGTTTCAAATTGCCCAAGAATGAAAACCACCAATTCAAAGTACTTGTAACTTTGGCTACAGATCAACTTACAGCTTGCATTTCTTGCGTGTATCTACTTGTCATTTCAGTAAATTGAGCTAGAACCTGTTAATACGTCGCCTAAAAATAAGTAAAATGCAAACTCCAGTGTACAATATAATTTATGGACAAAAACAGACCTCCTTATATTCAGTTTCAAACTTAGAGAGTTCCACCCTTTTCGACAAAATTTGGGTTTCCACGGTTCTGAGGTTCTCTTTTTCTTCCGTGAAAGGTGCAGCACAAAGAGCTTCTATGGTGTAGTTTGCGCTTTTGAAAAAATTATCACCTCCACAAACAGGAGCATTTAGATTTATCTTTTTGCAAGGCTAAAAAGTATACGCAAAATAATGGGTGCCAGACTTTAGTTCATTTATTTCACATGGCTAAAAGGTTAAAAGGAAAAGGAGGTACCATAAACAGCAAAATAATGGGTGCCAGACTTTAGTTCATTTATTTCACATGGCTGAAATCCATCCAGTTTCTTGAAGAAAGCTGCATCAGGATCCTTTGCTGCTGCAATCTGAATCAGGCTCAAGAAAAAATGGAATGCTGAATGAAATGAATGGACGACTACAGACTTAAGAGGGGGATATGGTCGAACAAATTATTTACTCACAGAATTCTGTGTTTGGTCCATCCGGTATACAGGGAATCCAAGAAAATACATCCCAGCGGATGTAACCTTTCCTGTTTTTGCACTATCCTCCTACACAGGAAAAGGCAATATATCATATACAGGAGCTATATTTGTGGAACAACGTGCATTAAATATCCATCTTTATAGTGCATGTTCCATTGAGTTGATAATGTTTCCAAAGAACATGAAAAGAAGCAAAAGATAAGTGTTTCAACCTGCAGAACAAGGCTTAATCCACCATTTTCTTCTTGATCGAAATACAATAGCTGCAAAAAAAAAAAAAAAGGGACAGAGTCAAACTAATAAGACACCTTTTATATGAAATAAAACTAGTAGATCATCAAGATTGAAGAAAAATAATATTATATTTGAAAAAGAATATTATGGTTCACTGATAAGAGAACGAGGAAAATAGCGATCTTGAAATTCTTATGGTGCTAGCCTTATGTTTGGCTACCATTTTTCAAAACTCATTTTCAACCACACATTCTCATAAAATAATTTTACACGCAAACCAAAAACTTTTCCTTAATTTTTAACCACACATTCTCCAACAAAATACTATTCCAAAATGCATTTTGGCCCAAAAATGAGGCTCAAACAGGCACTCAGCATTTGACTCACAAAAATATCCTCGAACAACTACATTCTGTACAGACACGTATCTACAAGAGTCAACCAAATATGTTTGCTTTGAATATCAAAAAAATTCTAGCAATTGGACAAGAGACACAAATTGATACATTTCCAACTCCAAAGTCCACAACATCGAATAAGAAACAACATCCAAGTAAACAGTCTTTTCTCTTAGGTGTGAAAGATTAGATTAATCATCACATAAGCATCATCAAAACTATCCTAAAATAAAAGATCTATCAAAAGCTATATTGGGCATCAGCTTTAGCTATATATAATGAATATATGAAATAAAGGAAAACCTATTTTGATACATCAAAAAGAAAAAAATTATTGATACTTGAGGAAAAATATGTTCTTAGTAGCATACTCAATTAAGTAAAATACAAAACCATCGACTACAGAAACAGGCCTAAAACAACAATGACTAGTTGCTCACAAGGGAAGGGAAAAAACTGGGAGACAAATCATAGCACTAATATTCACTGGTAAAAAATTGTGTCTATTATTTTACTCGTGGGGGTTTGTGCTTCGTAAAAACTGCTTGGTTTTCCTTGATAACAGGTCAGAGTTCTTCGCACCCTGGATCATCCAATGTGCTGAAGTTCTACTCGTGGTAAGATTTGACACTGTTTTAGATATAGGACTTCTATCATGACCCAGGCCAGATCCTAGTCTTCGATGGTACCACTCAGCATTAGATTGGACGTTCCCACCACTCTTTTTCCTCTCTAATTGACATTTTCAGGTATGAAACATCAGCTCACCTATGGTTGGTTTTGGAATATTGTGTTGGAGGCTCCAGTTATATATAATGAATTTATGAAATAAAGGAAAACACATTTTGATACACAAAAGAAAAATTTATTGATATTCAAGAAAAAATATGCTCTCAGTAGCATACTCAATTAAGTAAAATACAAAGCCATGGACTAGAGAAACAGACCTAAAGCAACAATGACTAGTTGGTCACAAGGAAGCAACAAAACTGGGAGACAAATCAGCCATTCAAAATAAAAGGCTACGAGCATGCATCATTTCTTCAGACAACTTGCAAAATATCAGGTATAAACACTGTCTCACATTATATTTCCCTTCCGTAAATGAAACTTTTAGTTCTGAACTAGTGGGGATACAGTTTTTTCATTTCGTGTATCACTCAAGGGGCTTTAAGTGTGTCTGTGTTATATATTGAAGAACTGAGTTGACAAATTAGATTCTAAATACATTCCCATTTCCGCTAGCTCCATTCAGAACTAAAGATAATAATATAATATGCAAACAAAAAGTAAGAAAATTTATGTTAGTGTTCAATCCTAAAATTACAGAAATTGTAGTGATATAGTGAGAAACTCATAGCTTAACCAAACCTCCAGAAAATTCAGTCAAACATCACCCCACTACAGAGATAGATAAAACAAAGTTTTATAAACATGTTTCAAGTGGTGCAAATGTAAGTAGAACACAAATGTAAAGAATAAATCTAATAGTGCTCTCATTGCACTCGTTGTTTTGATGATATAACCTTATTCAAGGTTTTCTCACACAATTTAAAATAGCAGGCCATTTTTAGGCTATACTCTACTTCCTACGAAGTAGATTTATGATGCAAGATTGTACTTAATTATTTGTAATTAATACTCAAACTTTGACACCCTAAACAAAGAGCTATTTGGGACTAGGAACAACTCAGATCTCTCTCTCCCCCCCCCCCCCCCCCCCCCCCCCCCTTTTTTTTTTTTCCTCCACTCCAAGTAAAGAAAACATGAGTCAATTGCATATCTTATGCTCTAATACATAGCGCTGACTATTTACAAACCTTAAACTTGCTCTTCTCTGGTGAACAAACTCGGCAAACGAATCCCCCCTTTGCTTCCTCTTCTGTTATGGTAACAGAATAAAAATGAGCACATTGCTTTTCAACCTGTTGAAAGAAGAAAATGAATTTCTCTGAACAAATCATACTAACGCATTTGAATAATGTATGCTGAAGCATAGAACAAAACCATACCTTCCTACACAAAGGTTGCCCAAGTGAAAGTGGACGAATGGTTACCACCCCATTCAATGCTTCCTCCAACACAGTGGCTGATACCGTAGTTTTGATGGGAACGCCAAGTTTACTACTTGCAAGATGTAATAGTACAATTAGTGCATGAAATAGAAACCAATTAATTTTATGAGAACACGGACATGGAAGTAAGCAGGAAAAGAAATCAAGAAGATACAGAAAACAGAAATTAGAACTGACCTAAAAAGTGCAGCAAACATAGTATTGACAGCTCCAAGGTTTGAAAGATCCAGTTCTAGTTCCTGGCTTTCAGATTCCACAGCCTGACCCAAGAATTTTTATTATTATTTTTTTTTTTCAATTTTTAAACTAAATAATTCAAAATTGGCTCAATTAACTGAAGTAAAGAGTGGTTCGAAACACAAGGCCGAGCACAGAAATATTCACCTCAAAACCAGCTGTGTCATACTGACGCCTTTTATCTGGATCAGACAAAATATTATAAGAGAAAGTGGCCTCCTTGAATATATCTGCTGCTTTAGGATCATTTGCGTTCTTGTCTGGATGGTACCTACAGTTTTGTTACATAAGTATTAAGTAACAACCAATTTCGTCTGACTAGCAAAACAGAACTGCTGACACATAAGGACACAAACACTCACAAGTGTGCACAAACAGAGAGAGAGAGAGAGAGAGAGAGAGAGAGAGCACCCATTTCACAAGATACTATTCAGATCACCAACGAAGCATCTACTAATTGGGGTGATTATATAGATTATTTTTTCTCTTATCGGCAATAGATATACTGTAAAGAGGTCTTACATAATTGTATATAAAGGTAAAAACTGAGAGCTTGAAGAGTGTAACAGACAAACAGCAGACACAGGACAAGGAGAAGAAAACAGAAGCAAGACGAAGAAATAGACCATCAACTTGGCAACTTCTGGAATGAGATTTTTCCTATTATGTACATATTCATAATTTTCACTTTGTCCAAACAATGAACTTAAAATGGCATTTCTGGCAAACTGAAGTTACTTATAGAACTATACTTCCTACAGCTGAGATGTGCCAACTTTTCAATATTCAAATAGTCTTTCTTTTTTCCCAATCACAGACTGAAACAGTGCAACTACGGAAGTACATAACTAATGAGCTACCTTTCGCACCAGTCTTGAATGTTTAAGCACAAAATCAGCATTCACAGAAGACTGCTGAGTGCATAAAATTCTGAGTACCAGTGTATTGAAACTCTAAAACTACCAAAGCAAGAAGGTGTCAATCAACCGCAAAATAGACAAAGGTGAGTGAAATTTGGCCTTTTTGGTAAAAATAATCAGCATAAACCTTGAATAATTTAATATAAACAACAACGAAAATTAGTTAGGTGCAAGAAAATATAGGGAAAAAACCGAAAAAGAGTTGGCTTCTCACTCCGCCAGTAGCAAATGCGGAACACCAGTTTCTCTCCCAAAGTCCTTTAGTTCCCTTCAGAATTAGACAAGAAGAAAGTTGTTTCCTTCACATTTTATTTCAGTTCCCATCCTATTTTTCCATTTACGCCACACTAAAAAAAATGACATCTCTGAAAGTGAACCCTTGAGGTTTTGCAAGTAACTAAGAAGCATTCACACTCGACTCGAGCCCAAATATATTTTGAGAAGAGAAATGCAAAGACATCAAGTAATAAGAACAGAGTCCCACAACTGCAAAGCACTATACACTGGGAGTCTGGGAGTTCTCTCTTCCTTCTCTTTTCTCTGATTTGAAAGCAAAAGTAATCAGTTATCAAAGGGATAAGTGAATCAGAAAGACGTAAAAACATGTTAACTGTAGCAATCTTAAATCCGGTTATCCCAATGAAACACATATATCTACCTACTAATACAAAATTAATAAAACCAATGTCACAGCAATATTAGCTAAATTAAGTCAAATGAGCCAATAATTCAAGAAAATAAGCAAAGGCAAAACAAGATAATGAAACAGATAATAAAATTAACATACTTTAGAGCCATTTTCCGATAGGCACTCTTGATTTCCTGATCCGTCGAATTCCTGCTAACCCCCAAAACCTCATAAGGGTCTCTTCGCAACTGCTTCTCACCATCGTTTTTCTCCGTCTTCGATCTGTGCCCCGGCATTTTCTTACTTTTCGAATCCCCACACCAGAAGAATTCGTAAAACAGGAGCTATTTTTTTTTAGCTCAATACAAGACTAAATCTCGACACAGATATTCAATTTCTTCCCACATTATAGTAAAACATAATGTTCTGAGTATTTCATAAAGATTATGGGAGGATTAAGAGGGGGGGAAGTTGGGAAACCCTAAAACCGACTCACAAGAAACTTATTTTTAGGGGAAAAAAGAAAGTTCTGAACTTTATTTTGAAATTAATCGAAAGTTTGTCATTTTTTGGGAAAACTTCGGAAATTTCTCAAGAATGAAACATTTGTGGACAAAAAGCTGAGGGAGAATACAGCGGAGATTACGTGGCTTTTCTTTTTGGTTTCTCTCTACTTGTTCGATTTATACAGGAGAGAATTTCACTGGCGATCCTCAACCTTTTGTAACAAAAGAGCAATCTCCAACCAATCTTTCAATTTATTAGGGAATTCTTCAAGTAGTTATGAGTAATGTTATTTGCAATCGTTCACTACCACAATCGAAATATGTGGCATACATTCATGTTGGACCATTGCGGTAGTGAACGACTGCAAATAATATTATTCAATAATTATTGAGTACATGATTGATTAGTGTTCAATTTTAAATGATTATAAAATGTGAGTTATAAGAAATATGAGAATATTAAGTAGATAGTAATTATGAATATTGAATCCTATAACATTTATGAATAAAAAATATGTTTAATTAGAAGTTATTACTTATAATCAGTTTCCAAATCTGTTCCAAAATATTACCATCATTATGAAGTTAAATTCTTCTTTCTAACGCGGACTAGTGCTTAGAAGTTTGAATTTCATGAGATCTACGTGACAATTAAACGATGATGTAGGTGTTTTTATCATTTAGGACTAACTTCTCCTTCTTTACTATGGAGGACTAATTTGTCATTGGAAAATTCATTGTGGACTAATAGTGAAAATTTTCCTCTATATACATTGTGTTGTGTTGAAGAAATTCAAATTTATTGTCAGCTCTTGCTAACATACGCGGTGGGTGCATTGCGCTGCTTCATAGAGTGACTCTGCGTAGCCCTTTGCCACGTGAGAAAATTATTAGCCACGAAAACGGATGGCGTATCGTACGCACAGAGGCGCACACAAAAGATGGGGCCGCTTTTAATTTCCTTTTTCTCTCATTGGTTCGAAATTAGGTTATATAGGATAAATTAAGTAAATTAATTTAGATCGGATTCACTGGCATAATTGAAGGGTAAAAGGTAAGACATTAAAATCCCAATCAGTGTGGTGAGAATGACTATGAAATTCGACCAAAAAATACTCATGTGATAATGATGTTTAATTATGTTTTATTTGACGATTATGAATATGATTTACTTCCACACCTACAAATTGAATCTCTAATTTAGTTTAATATAATAATATCTAAGCTGAGAATCATTTAACATCTTCTCTAATATTAAATAATTCTTGACTGGTCACTCAATTAATATGAACTTTAATGAACTCTCAATTAAATACGATACCATTCTAGAATATGGATGGGTCTGCAAAATAATAATAATAATAATTCTACTATCAAAATTACTTTTTTATCAATAGTACTTTATATTACAAAGTTTTAAGATGATTTAATCAATAAGAATAATAAGTATATTTTGTACACTTATCTGATTAATTGTAATGAATTTCGATAAAATTATGATTTAATTATGTATATATTTTGTTTGTTGCGTAAAATTTGATGCAAATTGATGGAATTGGACAATATGAACGAAAATGGAAAAAATGAAGACACAAAATTTGGGAATCAAATTGTAAGTTTTCAATAGTTGATTCAGAGCACATAATAACTATTGAAGATTATATGGGTTCAATTGGATGCAACTGAAAGATGAAGGATCAACATCATACCAAGGAAGGACTCAAAATGCATATTTGATGAAAAGTGGGGACAAAATGCAATATATTTAAAAGTTCACTCTTGCCCACGCAGGCCACATGTCGACGAGTGCGCGAGCCTCCAAGTTATAATACCCAAGACTTAGGTGTGCAACACGTGCGTGGCATAGGGATGGCTCGCAACAATTAATTTCATCTGATGGATTGGTTGTTTATTTCTTTCTACGTTTAAAACTCTTAACCCAATTAGAATATGATTTTGACAAGCTCTCTAACCTCTCAATACACATTCATATCATAAAATTCATCAAAAACAAGAGGCGAATTCACATATTTTGAAAGAGAATATCAAACTAGCAAGAAATTGAAGTCAATTACATTAAGAACTTGAAGATTTCGAGCTTGAAATTAAAGATCAAGATATAGCCTATGTTTGATTCCCTATTAAATTAAATTCCATTCCATTACATTTTCTTTTCTCCTATTTTCAACCACAGAATCTTCCATAAAATAATATTACACGTAAATTGAAAAAATTTCCTTCTTTTTCAACCACTCATTTAAAAAAAAAAAAAACACTATTCCACCAATTTTCATTCCAAAAAATGGGGGTCAAACGGGGGCATTTTGCATTTATTTATGATCAAAGGATGAAATCTATTCATTATTATTCTTGTATTTTATATAAAATCATGCTAGACTAAATCTTTATTTATACTGGATGAAGATGAACTCTTTTTTATTATTATTTTAATTCATGAGAAGTAGTTTAGTTAATTATTACGTTTCTTGATTAATCTCGCATTCTCGTTGCATTATTTAATTAATTGACTACTAATTAGATAATTAGCTGCTTGTTGTAGTGTTAGAAAGCTCACAATTAAGTTTAGAATGCTACAAGTTTAATACACGGACAATAGATGTTATGAATAACATATATTGCATGTGTAATCATTTAGATAATTGCGAAATTGAGTTCGTTTTACTGATTCGAATTCGGACTACGAATACGATTGATCTTGTCTAGAATAGACTTAATTTTTGTTATAAAAGAAAGTTAAATATCTTAGGATTATCGATTGACAAAATGTATATATAAGGTTTCATATTCTCATAGATTGACTTAGGATAATTACAAATCATGACTCTTTTTTTGTTTTTTGGTCACACACTTTGAATATGAATAGACACTAGTACACTTGATTGAATTTTATTCATCATAGGACGATACACGTTACTAATACATATCACTTGTAAATGATCTCGTTCGCTTTTGAATTTCGCTTCATCAATTTTTTTGGTGCCGTTACCTGAGAATAAAGTATTTAATTTTAGTTTATTTTGAATTTGAATTTTTTTTCTATTTGTTTTGGAATATTAATCACATACCTGATCTCTTTTTATTTGATTTTATTTTTCAAGTGTTGTCTATAGTTTATGTAAGATTTTGACGAAATCGAGCACTTATCATTAGATCTGAGATCGAATGAATGTTTAGACAAAGAAGAAGAGAACACGGAATAGAAAGAAAAAGGGAAACAGAGATGGTAGAAAATCATAATGAAAATCAAATTCAGTTACCACCAAATCCGCCAGCATAGCCAGTTCCACCAACAGTTGTTGTCAACGATGGCGAAGTATTAGTACGGGATATATGATTCCCGCTCTAGCTTCTATGCAATCAGCTATTATTTATCCGCTTTGGGAATGTGAACTTCCACATTCAATAAGATGTTATCAACTTATTTCAAAATCATTAGAACTCAGGTTCTTGGGGAAACCAACTGAAAATCCGCAGCACATTCAAGCTTTTCTAATGTTGTGCGCAGTCACAAGAAATATATCAGTAGATGTCTTTCAAATACAATTATCCCCATACAAATTAAAGGATGGCGCACGAGAATGGCTACGCTCACTACCTCGTGGGAGCATAGTTTCATAGAATGACATGGTACAAAAATTCATCTTAAAATTCTTCCTGTCATCTCGAGTTCATCAGATTAGAAATGAAATTCATACTTTCAAGCAGAAGGACCCGAGGGCTATCCATAATTATGAGAGAGGTCTAAGGATTACTTCAAAAAGTGTCCCAATCTAGATATTCCTAAAACCGTCCAAATCTTCTATTCAGACTTGCATAATGAATACCGTAAAATAACTGATGCTTCAGCAGGAGGATCAATAATGGATATACCCATAGACACAGCATATGAGCTGTATGAGAGAATTGCATAAATTGGTCTATGTTGCCAAATGAAAAGAAAACTTCGAGAAAAATAACCAGTATTCACAACATAGATACAGTTACAACATTGATAGCCTAGATGAAATTACTTAAAAAAAAATTAGACAACCTAACTCAGAATGTGAGCATGGTGCACCAACCAACATCAATCTGTAGGGGTTGTGGAGACAAATTATACCACTGTAAGTTGTCATTTAGCCTCCACACGTGTTTATCAATCCGAGGAGGTCAGTTATGTACATATTACCCAAAGACAATAGAACAACCCTAACACCTACATGTATAATCTAAGTTGGGAGAATCATTGAAACTTCTCATGGGCTAATAATCAGGGTCAAGTAAATCAGATTTAGGGCAACCCACAAAGATTTCAACAACAACAAGAAAGAAATTATCTTTGGAGGATCTAATGGTTCAGTAGATCACAAAAAGATTGAGACTGCACTCCAAAATCAATAGTCTTCTTTAAATATTCAAAAAATCAAATGGAGCTAATAACAACTGTATTATTCAACAGAACATAAGGTACCCTACCAAGTAACACAAAAAAAAAAAAAAAAAATCACGGAAATAGGTTGTAGTTATCATAAAAATAAAAGATGATGTGGTCGACACTTTATCAATTAAGACTCCAACCTCTATTCGAGCTTATGTGACATCCATTTCATTCTCTCAAAGGCTTCGAAGGCAACTGATAAGTGTATTTTTGTACACTTATTTAATACTTAAATATGCTTATTATTGTGAAAAGAGCGGATATTGACTCATAATTGGGTAATTTTGACTTTTGTACGTCATAAACCCAGATGGAAAGAGAACAAGGCAAAATGGAAAGAAAATAGACCAAAAGTGTACAAAAACATGAAGTTGGAAACCAAATTGCACAAGGGCAGAAAGTTGGAGACTTGTGTGCAATTTATGGAGGGCAAAATTAATATAAAAGTCAAAATTCGATGACCAAATTATATAATATCAAAGATGCGGACTTGGCATGCAAATATCTAAGGGACTTACCAAATTCTTGTTTTGTTTTGGCAGAGAAGTGCCGCCTAGGTGCCACTTTAAAAATCCTGGGATTGTTTTGTTGCTGTCCAAAACTTTAAAGGCTTTTGCTGCAAATTATGGAAAAAGGTTTTCAATTAAAAACCTTAAATAGTTAGCTTCTTCTTCATTCCATTTTCTTTTCTTTAATTTTTCCTGCATTTCTTTTTCTTTTTCTTTTCTTTTCAATTTACTTGGTAGGCAAAATCAATAGAACAAGAAGGAGAATAAATTAAAGATAAGTTGGAGAAAAGTTAGGAAAATCAAGATTCAAGCAAATCCAACCAAAAAAGATTGTCTTTAATCTTGTATTTTCTTTATTATTTTCTATCATTTATGATGTATTGGATAAATATTATACTTTGTTATCATATATATAATATGGGCTAATTTCTTATGTAGAGATTTATGGTAGTAATTTAACCTATCTGTAATTAACTTCACTATTTGCTTTTTAATACTAAAATGCTTATTTTCCATGTGTATCTATTATTGTATTTCTTGCATTTTATTTATGTGACCAATAAATGAATATGTTTAATGATTTGTATATTGTTTGAGAGAAAATTGTGCATTTTAGACCAAATAGTAGAAATCATAGGTTTGTGTAGGTGATAGAGATATATCACTAACTTTAGGTGACCCATACTATTTTCATAGAGATCTAATGCGTTTATTTGATTTTAATCGACATAAAGATATAGTATGTTAAATCAATTAATTGTAGCTAATT
Source organism: Osmanthus fragrans (assembly GCA_019395295.1). Lineage (NCBI taxonomy): Eukaryota > Viridiplantae > Streptophyta > Magnoliopsida > Lamiales > Oleaceae > Osmanthus > Osmanthus fragrans. The sequence goes on from CM033342.1 coordinate 22,744,077, forward strand.
TCGCTTGAAAGAGTTAATTAACTAAAATTGAACAATCGAGTCTGATATCGTAAATGAGTAATTTGTTAATTAGCTTGTGGGAAAATTAAATAGGCCGGGTTAAGTGAAACCATGAATCTCAACCACATTTTCCTTGAAACTCCCAAGATATTTATATTTTCTTATTTTGTAGATTTTTAATAATCTTTCACGTTTTCATATCAAAATCTTTATTGCACGTTTGTTTTTTTCATTGTTAGAATTAAATTGATTAAAGTTGTGTAATTAAAAGTAAACATTCCTCGAGGGTTCGACAACTTGGACTTAAAATTCACTTTACTTCTTGAATGTGACCAATGCACTTGCGGTTTGCACTTTCATAGCGAACATCAACCAAAAGAGAATCAAGTCCAGGCCATCACAACAAGAAGTGAGGTTTTGCTACCAAAAACTATGGTAAAAAAAAAAAAGGGACCGAGGAGAATCAAATACCTACCACAGGCGATGAACAAATAGTTCAATTTGAAGAATCGATAAAAGTAAATCAAGAAGAACAGTCAGAGAGTCCATAAGTTAAGCAATCGTTTTTGTCAATAAATACCTACCTCCAGCCTAATTCTCTCAAAGGTTGCAAAATAATAAGTTGGAGAAACAATTCAAGAAGTTCTTGAATGTCCTCAGGCAACTTCACACCAACATTCCTTTCATTGACGCAATCCTTCAATTCCAAATATACTAAATTTTTTAAAAAGATGTTGATCAAGAAGAAAAAGTTGTCAGAAGATAAAACAGTGGCATTGACTTAAAAATGCAGCGCAATCATCCTGCACAAGCTCCCTCCTAAATTGAAAGATTCAAGGTGGCTCAGTTGACCTTTCTCTATAGGAAATTCACATAGTATAAATGCTTTAATTGATCATGGAGCAAGTATTAATCTGATGCCATTGTTAACCTACAGAAATTAGAATCGTGGAATCCAAATGCAACTTCAATAATTCTATAACTGACTCACAAGTCACTCAAGCATCCTTATGGAGTGGTTGAGAATATGCTCATCAAAATTGGAGATTTCATCTTTCCAGTTGATTTCATTATCCTTAATATAGAAGAAAATCAAGATATGTCAATAATTTTGGAAATAGCATTTCAACAACCGAACGTACATTAATGGATTTTGAAAATGGTTAGATAATATTGAGAGTGGAAGACAAACAACAAAGTTTCACCAAGAATTTTCCACTCAAGCTACATGTCTACTTTGAGAAGCGCAAAATGATTGATCATGAAGAAAAATGATGATTATGGAAGTCATAGCTACAAAAAGGGAGTTGGTAGATTGGTGGGAAAAATTAGGAAGGATTTTGGAAACCTTAAAATTTGAAGGACCAAAGACGAATCAAAAAATTATTGCCAGTGTAGCCATTTCAAGGCTAAAAACTCTCTTTTCAAGTCACCTTATATAACGAAAACATTAAAATCAAGCTAATGACTATAAACAAGCGTTTATTGGAAGACAACTCATTTTTATTCCATTTTATTTATTTTACTTTCTAAAATATAGGATTAGTAAATTTTATTCCTTTTAGTATTTTAGGATTTCTTCATCCCCATATTGCCTCATAGCTTGTGTTTGAACTTACTATAAATTGTTTAATATCATGATTGATTTCTTTTTATTTTGTAGGAACATGATAACTAAGTACACAAACATATACTGGACAAGGGAAAAGATATAGCATCTAGATCCAGCACTCTCATGCTAGTCCATCCAACACTTTCAAATTAATATCAAGATAGTACTTACTTTCTTTCTTTGCCTTTAATTTTTTTCTATATTGCTTGTTATAATTCTAGACATGGAGGGCAATGTCTATTCTAAATTTGGGAGTCAAAAACATCGAGTTTGTTACATGTTTTGTACTATTTTGTTTACCTGTTCGTGTGAAAAAAAAAGAACAAAAATTCAAAAAAATACTTTATTGTTAGTTTTTTTTATTCTTTTTATGTGTTTATGTGTGTTAGATAATCTTGCCTACTATGATGCATATATTTGGAATCATGTATTAGACTCTAAATTGTGGAAAAGTTGCATGTTACGTTGATTTATGCTTATTCATGAAACTTAATATTTTTGCATACTAGATTTATGTTTTGCATCATGAAGGAATAATTTGATTTATATTGATGAATATGTTAAAAATAGTGAACTTTAGATGTTAAACCCAAATAACCACTAAATTATATATACTTAAACAAATTTAGGATAGTTTGGAGATGATTGAACGAGACATCGAGATAAATATGGTTTCCATGTGTAATAAATTTTGTGTGTATTATCTAAGGCCAATAATACGAAAATTAGGAAAAAAAATCTTAAGTTACAGATCAATTCTTGAGAATAAGTTCTTAATGAGGGGGCATTGCAATAATCATTGTACAAAAAGAGAAAGATTCTGTGTTGTGAAGGTACCCTCCCAAAAAGAAACTCAAAAGAGATAAAGCTAGTTGATGAAATAGAAGATGCACTACATGCATTGGTTAAGCCCCAAATACTTATTTGAAAGAAGTAGAACTTTGACAAGAGAATATTAGTTTAGTTGATTCTTGGAGGCAGAAGTAGTCAAAACTAAGGAGAATCCTCATTTTGTTGATATGCTGACTTGCAATTAGTGAAATCCAACTAAACTAGAGAAGGTGATGATTAATACATGAATTCATTCCTAGATCATACCTGGGAAAAGAGTTAAAAGAATAGGTTTGGGAGTGTGCATCTCACGAGAGAAAAAAAAAATTGACCATTGAGGGTCGAGATTTGAATCATTTTATGAATTTATAATGTTTTACATGAAGATACACAAACATCGCTTTTGCATAGGATAAGTAGGAATTAATTTTAGTAGTGTGATTTTAAAACAATTTATAGTTTTAACATAGAAATTTAAATTCTTAGACTAAAGGCGTGTTATCTAACCATATTTGTTTTAAAAAAAAAATAAGTTTAACTAAAGTTATATTTTGTTTGAGAACAAACAATTGTTCAAGTTTGGAGGTATTTGTTATGTGTATTTTGTATATTTATCTAGGCCATTAAATGAGATTAATTATTGTGAATTTTGATAAATTATGGCATAATTATGTATATATTTCATCTTTTAGGTAAAACTCGATGCAAATTAACAAAATTGAACATTAGGAGCGAAAAATAGGCAAAAAGAAAAGAAATTTAAAGTTCAGGGACCAAATTACAAGTTTTCAATAGTTGATTTGGACCACAAAACAATTATTGAAGATTATACGGGTTCAATTGGATGCAATTGAAAGAAGAAGGATCAATATCATACCATGAAAGGACTCAAAATACACATTAGATAAAAAGCGTGGACCAAAATGTAATATATTAAAAAGTTCATTTATTGTGCACGCAGGCCAAACGTTGATGCATGCATGAACCTCTGAGTTGCAAACCCGAGACTTACTTGGGAATGCGATGTATGTGTGGTGCTTAATTTCTTCTGACGAATCAATTGTTTCTTTCTACATTTATAACTCTTTTCTAATCCAATCTGGATGCAATTTGACTAGGGATGACAATGGGGTGGGTTCGGGTTGGAACGGGTTCCCCCGCCCTACAAGGCATTTTCCTGCCCCGTTACCCATTTAAGGCAGGGCTGGTCTCTTGCCCTGTTTACGAATTCGTTCAATTTTTATTTTTAGTTTTCGATAATTCATTTTATTATCCCCATTCATTAAAGTGAGACAATAATATAGTTATTAAAATTTTTAATTAATTTATTTATTTTTAAAAGTTAAATTATTCGAATACATTTGATAAACTAAGGTATTTATTGTTTATCATATTCCTTTGATAATTTTAGCTGTCATCTTCTATTAGAAATAATGAAATTTCATGAAGTTTTCTATTTATAGTATTGAATTCTTAAAAAAATTTAAATGGGGCGGGATTGGATGGGGGCCCTGTTACCCGTACCCGCCCTATCCCCGACTCGATTACCTGATTAAGTGGGTAATCCACGCGGGTATCGGGTTTGACGAGTTTTTTTTTGCTATCCCTAAATTTGACATATTTTCTTTTCCTATAAATACAAAACTTGGCAAAACATTTAGGAGCTCTCTCGAGCCTCTTAATATACATTCATATTATAAAATTCATCAATAGAAATACACGAATTTACATCATTTGAGAAAGAACATCAACCTAGCAAGAAATTGAAGGCCAATTATATCAAGAACTTGAATCTTTCAAGCTTGGAATTAAATATCAAGATATCTTACGTTCATTCATGATCTGGGTGATATCTATTCATTGCTCATCTTGTAATTTATATGAAATAACGCTAGGATAGATCCTTATTTATGCTGGATGAAGATAAATCATTTTTTATTATTTATTTTAATTCATGACAAGTAGTTTAATTAATTTTTGCATTTCTTGATTAACTTGCATTCTCGTTTCATTATTTACTTAATTGGCCACTAATTAGGTAATTGGTTACTTGTTATAGTATTGAAAATTCACAATTAAGTTTTGAACGTCGTAAAGTTAACACATGAGAAATGGATGTTAGAATAACATATATTGTGTGTGCAATCATCTAGATAATAGTGAAATTTAAATATGTTTCTACTCAATCAAAATCGGAATAAGAATTCGGATCATGTCTAGAATATACTTAATTTATCTTGGAAAATAAATTTAAATATCATATGATTATTGATTATCAAGAATGCATCAATAAAACTAGAATACATAGTTAAGAGTTGAAATAGATAACAATAGATGGATTCATAGTCCAATACACTTATTTCACATAAATACAAACCGATGTTTTTTATATATTCTCATAGATTAACTTAGGATAATTACAAATCGCACCTCTCTTTTGTCACACACTTTGAATCTAAATAGATACTAGTACATTTGATTGAATTTTGTTTCTCGTGATACGATATACATTACTCATCATATATTACTTATCAACGATCTCTTGCAATTGCGGATTTCACTCCATCAAAGACCTTTCTTGTCAAAATAGACTATAAAACTCCAAAAGATGTTCCGTGAAAAGATGTCAAGAATCTTGTTTCAAAACATATCTTTGCCAGGGATAAGCTATTTTATCTTGTTTCGACTTTTAAATTCAATATATAGAAGGAAATTAATGTATAATCAGATTTTCTCACAAAAGCATTCTTATAGGGAAGTGTGAGAGTTCCATAAATAGAGAGAGAAATTGAGAGGAAAAAACAGAAGAGATAATAGAAATGCGTGAGAAAATAATTGTCAACGAGTAAAAAGAAAAGAAAATAAAGACAATTTCAATTGATCATATAGGCTACAAAGTACTACTGAATCAAGTTCTTCATCATAGAAAACAACACATGTTTCAAAACTCAGTCAAACATATTAATTTTTGCCCTCCAAAACCTCCACGAACTCCTCAAAAATATCAAAATATATCAAACCAAACACATTTCAAAAAAGCAGTAGAAATTGGATACAGTCAAAACCTTCAAAATCTCACTAGAGAAATCACCCTACCAGTTGTTGGTCTTGGAAAATGATGGATAGCTCAATTTTCTTAGAAAGAAAAATGCCTTCAAAATGTTCTTCCAGAAGGATTATGGTTTTTGCAAGATGATATCTAAAAGACAAAAGCCTATTATGTGTTTGTTCTTCGATATGCCCTTGCCTTGGAAATAATTAAAAAGTCAGACTCTGTTAAAATAGGTTTTTCAAAATAAAAAATTTAAAAGTCCCCTCTTACGAAATATGGAGACAACGTCCATGGAACCAAAGAAATTTAATATTCAAGAAAAAAAAATTCTCCTTCAAATTTTAATTATTTTGATTATCAAAATGTATGTTATAATTTTATATAGGGTAATTATATTACCACTACAAATTTTATTTACTACACCACAATTAAAATACATTTTTAATAAATATACCACAATGCATTTACAATTATACTCCTAATTCAATAAAAACAAAAAAAAATTGACAAAAACATAATACAGTATTGTGGTGTACTTAGCACCAATATCAATCTTTATTTTCTCAACACTTTCACTCATTATTTCACAACAATTGAAAACAGAAGATCAGTGAAGAACACTATGCCATAATAAACTGAATGTTTCACAAATAATTAATATGTTCGAAAGGATCCTTTGAAATTGTCAGTAATTTGTTAGAAGACTCATGATAAAAATGGTGGGAAAAGTTTACTGAAATTAACGCTTTCCTAGAAGTGGTTCAAGCTTGGATTAAAAGTTGTGAACTTATAAAATCAAAGGATTCTCAAATTCACAAACAAGAAGCTGATTTTTGACTGAGAAAAATAAGTAAATGGCCATGATGGCTCAGTACAGAGACCTTAAAGAATTTTATCTTCTAACTCAACAAGCTAACTCCTTAGTAGGATCAACTTCAAATACATCAAAAGCATCAAGCAGTTCATCAAGATCAAAAACTGAAGACTATGCTCTAAACAACAGTGATGACTATTATAGCATAGATGATTTAATGGATGATCAATGAGGTCAATATTTCTTTCAAGAAAAAACGACAAAGCTAAACAGTATTATTGTCCTTTAATGGTGATATTATTGAATTAGTGTTAAGAAAGAAAATTCAAATTCAAAATAATTGTCCTTCGAAGATTCCTTTCAAAAAACAAGTGGTCAACCAAGCAAATAGTTTTTACAAAATCCAACATTCAAGTGTTCCAACATATGATAACATTATTGAAAAAGATTACATTATTTTTTCAATGTGTTGTCTTATCAAAATACTATTAAGAAATTATTGTACGATCAAGATTCCTTCAACAGATTGAAGAAAATTTTCAAATCCGAAGCATTCAAGACCTCTATAAAATGAGGAATTCATCAAGGAAATGGCAGAGTGTACAAAAAAATTTCTCTATACTAAAGAATCTTCAAAGTAAATCTGTAATTAGTTTCGAATTTTCAATTTTTCTTCATTACTGTAATTCAAATTATTTTCAATAAAAATTCATATTATTTTCAAGAATACTGTTCAATCTTTGAATCTTCAAAAAAATTATCACTTCAATTTACTTTTATTTAATTTCTTGTACTCCTATTTCTTGTTTCGCTTATGATAAGTACGTTTTACGCACTTATTTAGGTCACAAAACATGGACAATTGCTTGTAATTATGTTGAAATATGATTTAATTCTATATAAATTGTGTTTACAGGACAATGTCGATGAAAATAACGAAAAGTAAGTGAAAACGAGCAAAATATGATTAAAATGAGGAAGAACGAAATTCATGGACTAAAACGATACAAAATGGAAGTTGCTTGTTCCATGTGGCCGCTAGTACAAACTTCCATGCGGTCGCATGGAAGGTAATCGAGAATTCAAGGAGCCAAATTGGTTGAACCGTGCGGTCGTATGGTATAAAAATCTGGCAAATTTTTTGGTTTCCTTATTTAATTCAAACACTTATGGAAATCAACTTAGGATGTCTTTATAACCCTAATTACGTCCAGAAACAGGAGTTACACAATTTTTGAGAAGAAAATGTGATTTTGGGAGCAAAAATACAAGGAACAACTCGAAGAATCATCACGCACTCCAAGGAATTAATTGAATATTGACTCGGGTGATGACGTTTCTTCAACTAATCTTTTATTTTTCTCTTTTTAGCATGTTAGACTATTTTTTTCTTGTATTAGGAGCATGATGAACCTTGTAACATGATATTTTAATCTTTAGTTTTATATTTTTGACATTATAAACACATTTTTGGAAATTGAATGATTTATACGTATTTCATCCAGATAATTATTGTGCACGTTAATTATATGAATGTGGTGTCCTGTTTTATGCATTCGAAATAAGAAAAATAAGTTCGACGTAGTATAAATTGTCATAGGGTTCGATAGGGGATATAAATATACTGTTATGCCTTGTGTGAATCTTTAAGTGTTAATAAAAACTCATGCATTCTTTTGTGTTGGTATTCGTCATAGAAATATAGTCGGATCGCATGATATGATATGTTTAACATTACTCGAGAGAGGTTGTTAAATTCAATAGGAATATTGATTCTTCAATATGCAATCGTGTTGTCAAATTGTAAAATTAGAATTGAAATAGATTGTTGCATAGGGATTCATGATCCTAATGCGTCTTTTTATTGTTAATTAAGTTAATCAATTTGCATTCAAACTTCATATTGCATTCTAGTATAATTCGCATATAATTTAGTCAATTCATTTATATTAGCATTCATAATTTTGTATAAAAAAAATCAAAAAAAGTCTACTTTATTACTTGTAACAAACCGTACACTTGCGGTGATTTTAAATTGAACGTATTTTTGTGAACAAGTTTTTTGCTTACATAAAATACATTCAATTTAAAATCACCGCAAGTGTATCAATTTTATATTGTATCAATTTGATAGGAAATGTATCAATTTTATATTGTCTATATAGTTGCACTAGACAATGCAAATCCTAAGATTGAATTATAACTCAATTGCAAAATGCATTTACTTAAATAAACGATGTTAACCAAATCAAATATAACAATTGTAAATGTTCTAGCTCAAATTGACATCTAGTAAGGTCTATTCATCAACTTTATATTTGGTAAATCTATAACATAATTGAAGTACGGTAGCATTTGATTTTAAAATAAAAACCCAGAAAAGAAAATAGTAAAGATGGTCATATTGAGGAGTATACTCCTAGGGAATGTATAGATATAGCTATAATTGTAAAACACATAAGAGATTTAGGTACTTAAAAAATATTGAAAATGAAGATATATCGATAAGTTATATCATTATGTAGGAAAGAAATAAAATCGAAAATAAACAATTGTCGTCAACATATTTATAATACAATATAGCTCACAATACTATGAATGAAAGCAAAAATTTTGAATCAAAATCCATCGAAGAATGTCATTATAGAAATTATTGACCAAAATAAAAAGATACAATCCAGATAAAATTTAGTTTACTAGAAAAATCATAACCTTTGAGATCTGCAACCAGAAATGTGTTATATAATGCATGACTATTAACATAAAGATTTTGATTTTTTTTTTTTTTTTTGCAAAGACTTATATAAATGGATAATTATCGTGTGGTTGATGCAATCACAAGTCGATATCTTGTTAGTATGAAAATATATGATACTTGATATACATTTAATGTGAAATGTTCTAGATGGATATATATATATATATTATCTATTTAGTTTGACTTTACGTGCGGAATTGACACAATTAAAAGCAACACGTCACTTTTAAATTGTTTCTAGATGGTTAATGAAATAGTCCAATTATCATAAGTTGGATTACCGTAGTTTGTAATAAGAAAGTAGTAAAGAACATCAGATATGTTGACGGATAAACCCAACTGAGTAAAAACTCTAGGATCAAGCCAGTTACCTCCAGTATAGACAATCTGAATTTACAGTTAGATGCTGCATAGCCAACTCCACTAGACTTCCCGATTTATTTCTTGTAACCTCCAAGATCCCGCTGAAACCACCAGCTCCCGATCTTCGATCATTGTCTCTTCCAAGTAGATCACCAAGAATGACCAATTCTTGTATTATTCCTCCGCTTGTAGTCTAACTTCTCTCAATCTTCAACTTCCTCTGAAGTTCAATTGAGAAAGTACTTTCCTAAGGGTGTTTAGGAAGTAGGTGTTTTGGATTTAATGGATTTGATGTTTTCCCCAATTTGTGGTTGTATAATCTCAAGAGTAAGTGGATTGAATCAATACATGAACAAACTCTTGGATCTTCAAATAATGTTATGAATGTATTATAGAGAAGAGGCACGATGAACAACCATACCAAATTTCGTGCAAAACATTGAGTATTTATAGTTGAAGGCAAATAGATAGTTTGGGCCGTGTAAAACTCTGCAAAAACATGAGTAGGGTTTTACGCGTAACACTGTCGCTCGAGCGAGAGACAAGCGACAGGGTTTCTATTATTGTCCCTCGAGCATTGGCTTGGCGTTGAGCTAGCAAAATTGTGGCATCTCTTCTTTCATTATTTCAAACTCGAACCCTAATCTACCTAACTTAACTATACAATATACAATATTACAACTAACTTCTTGAGTTTTTACAACATTTAATTGTTCAGTCATTTTCTGACTATATTAGGCTCATGGATTCTCTCACCTAGGTTGAAATTTGAATTAACTATGTCATTTAGGCTCGCATAGAATTCATCAAATGTCTCATCCTCTTTCAACATAATCTTTTCAAACCTAGTAGTCAGCATCTACAATTTATAGTTCTTAATAGCTCGAGTTCTCTCATGTGTGATTTGTAAAATATCACAAACTTCTTTAGCTGTCTCATACATGGATAATCGCCTAATATCTGAAAGCCCAAAAATAGCAAACCAAGAGAGGGGAGTGAATTGGTTATTAAAATTTTTTCAAAAATTAATTCTAGATTTAAACAAATATAATAGCTAATGGAACAATTAAACAAATATGCACAAATACGAAAGCTATAAGTAAAAGTGAAGAGAGTGTGCATACGATGTAATTTTAGAGGTTTGATTCCAACTAATGATTTACGTCCTTTGTTACCAAGCTTCCGTCATAAGCAATGCATATTTCACTATATTGATTGACTTATGGTGCAATCCAATATTTTACAACACTTTCGGTAACTTACAATCAAGGAGCGCCAATCCTTTTACAATATAGAGCTTCACAGGGCCTCTATATGACTCCACAAATTCCAAGAGTAATTTGAGTTTACAATATGAACTTCTCTCTTAAAAAATAATATAATCAAAATTAAGTACCAAGAGAGAAGTATGCTAACACTTTAATGAATAACAATGAATAAAGCTCAAATGTTAGGTAAGAAAAATTTTAATGAGATGAATGATTTCAAAAAGTTAATTCAATCAAAAAAATTTCAAAATAAATGATTTGATAAAGATAGAATGCAATAATTTTGCTCAAGAGTATCTCTCTTTTATGCTTGCAAAAGTGTTACAATGAATGCAAAGTGAGATGATAGTTATAGCAGTTAAAAGGCCAAAAGTTCTGACTAATCGGATGGCTCAACCGGACCTTTGCTTCTGAATCGGACACTGACCTAGCCGTTTTTTGTCAGAATTCAGAACGGCTAAAAATTTTATCATTGGACGAACCAGATGTCCGCTTGGACAGAGTTTCCTAAATTTTTCCTTCTTTGATTGTTTTGAAAAATGTAGACTTTTGAATGAAGTTTTCACTTGATTTTTCAAGGTAAGTGACATTAATTGAGATTCTAACCTTTTGAAAAACAATTTTTATGCAAGCACTTTTAAGAAATAATTTTCTCATGCATAAAAATTCATCTTGAGTTTTCGACGATTCATTGCTAAGAATTAAAGCATTTCACCTTTACATGTGAATCCAAAAATATCTAAATCTAATGTCTTCGATGTTTGGTCGTGGTAGTACTCGTCTTTGATCGATTTGACGTAAATGGTTGACTTCCATCTCGGTTTTCATTGCAATTCTTTTGATAGTGATTTCCTTGTCTTCAATTGACCAATTTTGTATCAATAGCTAAAATAACTCAAATTCAGTTGTTAGAACTAAAAACAATTTGTTTGTTATAATCAAAACATGAAATCAATCATAGGTCAACAAACTCTTCAGGGGATACAGTCATAAACGAGGCATGTAAGGCTTTACTATTCCAGTTACACTCGTCTAAGTTTGTTTTAGTCCAATTTGCAATGCGAGTAGGGATTACTGCATTATCAATCGTAGAACTAGGTGCAGCCCAACCATTAACCACACTCAACTAGATACGTTCATCCATAGATTTTAAGAAGACTCACATCCTAACTTTCTAGTACACATAATTACTGTCATCAAAATATGGTGGGACGGATAAGGAACAACTCATCTCGATAAACTAAGGCCAATATACGAATTTAGGCTCTAATATCACTTGAAATGTTCTAGATGGATCTAGATTATCTATTTAGTTTGACCTTACATATGAAATTAACATAATTAAAAGCAACAAGTCAATTTTAAGAGTTTTTAGATGGTTAATCAAACAACCCAATTATCCTAAGTTGAATTACCGTAATTTGTAATAAGAAAACAATAAATAACATCAAATATGTTGACAGAGAAATCCAATTGGATAAAAAATTTCAGGACAAGTCAGTTACCTTCACTATAGACAATCTGTATTTACAATTAGATGTTGCCTAGACAACTCCACCAGACTTCCCGATCTACTTCTCGTAACCTCCAAGATCATACTGAAACCACCAGCTCCCAATCTTCAACAATTGTCTCTTCCAAATGGATCACCAAGAATGACCAATTCTTGTACTTTTCTTACGTTTGTAGTTCAACATCTCTCAATCTTCAACAGATTCAATGGATTTGATATTTTTCTCCAATCCGTGGTTGTATAATCTCAAAAGTAAGTGGATTGAACAATACATGAACAAGCTCTTCGATCTTCAAAGGATATTATGAATGTGTTATAGAGAAGATGCATAATGAACAACCACCCCAAATGTCGTATAAGGCATTGGATATTTATAGTTAAAGGCAATTAGGTAGTTTGGGCCGTGTAAAACTCTGCAAAAATATGAAGTAGGATTTTACGCATAACACTGTCGCTCGAGCGAGAAGCTAGCAATAGGCGAGCAATGGTTTGTCGCTCGAGCGAGAGATGGATGACACGCGAGCGGTAGGGTTTTATTTTTGTCGCTCGAGCATTGGCTTGGCAATGAGCTAGCAAAATTGCGACATCTTTTCTTTATTTATTCTAAACTCGAACCCTAACCTACCTAACTTAACTATACAATATTGCAACTAACTCCTAGACTTTTTATAACATATTTAGTTCAGTCATTTTGTTCACACAATTATCAATTACATAAAACCTAATATAATGAATGTGATTATAATCAATTGGCATGACTAATAACAATATTTATATAAATCCCTAAAGGATTTAATATGCATGAAGTATATAATTTAAGTTTTTGAAAAACTTATTCAAATACATTATAAAGATGTGGATTAGTCTACATGTAGACTACACCCCCCTCACATGAAGGGGGGCCCACGAATATTTAATTATGTGTGGGCTCCCCTCCATGTGAGGGGGTGTAGTACATTATTATGTACATATAGACTAATTCTAAAGATATTCATATAGTTTATAATCTAGATGTATGTAGTATAATCTTATTAATTAATGTCTATTGAAAATAATAATGTACAAGAGGGACCATATAAGCTCATGTATTTATATAAAGTAATATCTGAATTTGTCATTATTATTTTTGATGATTTAAAAATTATTGAAACTGTTGAAGAGCTTCCAAAGGTATTTAGTTACTTATAGAATGAATTCAAAATGAGATATCTTTAAAAAAGAAAGTTTTGCCTCAACTTGTAGATTGAACATTTAGCTAATTGAATTATTTTTCATTAGTCAGCTTGTATAGGACAAGTTCTGAAAGATGATCATTTTAGTCCTCGAGATGATAACAAGTAACTTTTGGTTCTGAAGTATTGTATCATGTGCAATAGATGCACTATTATATCTTGCTAATAGTTCGTGATTCGAAACTAGTTGGTTATAATCATGCATGGTATTATTTGATCGACGTAAAGCTCATCAACCACTTTATCTATAAATATATGACAATCATTGACGATGTGGCAAACATGTTGACAAATACATTATGATCTACAACATATGAGAAGTTGATAAAAAGATATATAGATCTCAAGTGATAATATTATGAGCAAGAGGAAATATATGTTGTACTTTTTTCTTTTTCATTTTTTTTTATCAAGGTTTTGTCTCATTGAGATTTTTTGGCAAGTTTCTAATTAGACAACTTTCATAATGTATTTAAAAGAATAAGATTCTCTTTTTTTGTTAGAGATTTTTTTCCCAATAAAGCTAGGGGACATTTTTTTTGTCTAATAAATATACAAGGGCGAGTGTTATAAATATTATAATCGTGAATGTCAATAGCCTAACATACCTTTACCCTCAATATAAATTTGTGGTCTTACTCTTGTATGCTACAAATTGTATACCAGAATCCTAAAGAGAACAAGAAGATTTATTTTTAATGAAATAGCATCATACCAACATGCTTACTACTATCAATTAGAAATAGATGATATTTAATGAAGATGGTCTTACTTGGAAGATACATCAAGACAACAAAATATTTCGCCAAAATTATTTTATACAAAATTCGTATCTACACAATTATTTTGTCATGACTGTAAGCTAGTTAAATTTACCGAAGTGACAACTTATTCGATGTTCTTTATATTTGAACAATATGATTTACGAGGCATGTTAGATATTATAAACTGTATATAGTATGGCGTAGAGATTTACACAAAAAAAGACACCATATATAGGGTAAATATTGCTTAATATTGTCCTTTTTTAACAAACTTAATTCACCTTAGAAAACATAAAAAAATATTAATTACAATATAAATATTTTGTATGTTACAATTTATTTGTCATGTCAGTTTCAAAAAATCCTTATGAAGAATTTTTTTTTTTTTTTTTTTTTTTAATAAACAGTATAGTTTGAGGGTCCAACTCTTAAAGTTCAATTAAGGCTTTAAAAATCTGAGGTCCAATCCTTCGTCATTGTTATAATAACTTTACACACTTGAATTTTGACTCTTTCAAATTCGTTATATTATTCTCTTAGTTTATTATAAAAATATTTAATACTAGTTTTATTATTTTATTTTATCGGTATCTATGACTAAACTTCCCAATACAAAGCCCAAGTTTTAATTTTTGGTAATATTCACTGCATTTCATGGTCCATCTTGGGCGAAGCTCAATACATAATCGGCCTAATGACTAATTTTAGCATTGACCAAACTTTTGCTCTACAAACTGAAGGCCCATATTCTTATTATCTTGGAAATTCAAGCGAAGTTTACATGTTATTAATTTCCTACTTTCTACAAATTAAGAAAATTGATGATAAGTAGGATTTTATTTTATAATGGCTGCCAATTAGCCTAGTAAAGTTTTTTTTTTTTTAAAGAGTTCTGTAAAATGTATGCAGTATGTATTTCTTAATGAAAAGGATGAGTAGACAACAAGGAGTTGAAGATGTAAATATGAATAAAAAGATTGTCTTCCTCTATAGCAATTTAAACTTTTAAACGCATTTTTAGTATGATATGTGCGCGCACAATTTTTTAAACGTGCTAGATTTATGTTAATTAAAATAATTGAGTGAAATAGTTCACACAATATGATCTAAAAGAGGAATCATATTTTATAAAGGGAGTCCCTTTTTTTAAAAATATTTAAAGTGGTATTCATATTTGTCATGCAAAGCTTAGACATGCATACATAAAGCAAAATTTCCTACTATTGGGAATTGATTCTTATCCAATTGATGAAGAGTGTTTGGAGAGACTGATTAATATGCCTTTTTATCTCCATAACCAAAAAAAAAAACCCAAATAAAGTGCTTACATAAATCTTGATGCAATTAAACCTCATTTTATGGCTGAAACTCTAAAAATGATTAATAGAAGTATATGAATCTCCAATTAATACAACTCATAGGTGTGTTGTAAAACACAATTAACTTAAAAGAATCAAGAAGAAAATTAACCTAAACTCAATCCTAGCTTAAGATCTAACGATTTACAGTCATTCTTCGAATTAGGCGAAGGAGAGGGTTGTTTGATAACGACAGGCCTCGTATTTTGATCTCTCGACCTATTATCTACAGGACACTCAAGATTGAAAACTCGTGTTTGATACGGGTCAAAGTTGATTTGAGACTCCTTATAGAGTGTAAACTCAGCTGAAGCATAACATGAAGGATCATAAAGCCATGCAGAAGATCCATAATAACTAGAATTCTGAAAGGGCTGAATATTGTTGTAGTAATTGATCATATTTCCCTTTCTTTCTTGAAGCTGCAGCCTTTTTTTCTTCATTCTTTCCTTTTTGTGGGCATTTTGATGGCCTCCCAATGCTTGTGAATTTGTAAAATTCTTGAAACAATATTGGCACTCGAATTTCTTTTTTTCTTGGTCGACCCCTGATTTATCAGGAACAAGGCTTATTTCGTTATTGTATTTCTCATTTTCTCCCTTCTCCAAAGCAGGCTTCTCTCTTCCAGAAGTTATAGTAGAAGACGATGATGAATTCACACTTTCATCTCCTTCTGAAATTTCCTTCCTTTTTCGACATGAATCGAGTTCGAATCCGAATAGCTTCACCTTCTTCTCCATGCATGATTCTGCACCAGAAATTCTTTTTTCCATCACTCTTAAAGATGATGAGAATGAACAATGTATTTTCTTGAACTAATGCACCTTGCTACATACATAATGTTCTACCTCTCTCTACCTTATATAGCAAAACCTATAGGTTTTGACTAATACATAAAATGTGTGTGTGTGTGTGTGTGTGTTTTGTATCTGCCTCCAAACACGAATATTATTTCTCACGCACTATTATTTTTTTAAGTTTTTCCATATTATTGTAGTAGATATATAACCATAAACTTTTCCCACCAAAGAGAAATTATAGAAATATAATAAATTTAGTAGCACTTAAGCAATTGAATACAAATCTTCCATGCTTGAAAAGTAAAAAATGTTATATTAAATTAAGGGTAACGACAAAAGTCAAAGAAAGATGGGGACATTATCACCTCCAAGGAAGGAGATCTAGCTTTAAAACAAGAAAAATGCTACTTGTATATTGGGAGTGATCGCATATGAGTGTGTGGAGTCCATGTGAATAAAATAATATTTTTTACATGTGAGAATACGATCATCGATGATATTCTTATAGCATAACTTTTAAAACAAATCTACTACTGTACTTAAAATGTTTATTATAATAAGGGTTATTTTGATGGACCAATTGATCAGTGGCTGGTCCCATCTAAAACAGTACTTTCAATCATGTTGATATATATAATATGATAATTGTATTAGGTTGAACTATGATTGATTATAATATTAAAAAAATTCTTATCTTATAACAAGTAAGTTAATCATTTTACTAAAAATTAAATTTAAAGTGATTATAGTTTTCAAAGAATTTAATAAAAAATCGATCGATAATTATCAAAAGATCAAAAATTATTATCACAATCGGATTCTGTCAAGATCAAAGTTATCACACATTCAAGAACTTAAGATTCAAACTTCGAAATAAGATCAAAGATTAATTTTTTTAAATCAAGTGTAAAAGTACTAATTTAACAATGAATGTTTAACATCAAAATCCTTCTATGCATTAAAAACAATTTTGTGCATTAAAAGCTATTTTGATATAATGTTTTGATCAAATATAAAATTGACTTTTAAATTGATATTTGAACTTGAAAAATATCTTTTATCTTGAAAAATTAGTTAAAAATACTTTCCAAAAGTCCACACTTTTAAAACCTTCGAATCAGATCGAACGAGGTCAAAACGTAAAAAAACCAAAATTGTAGGATGATCAACCATCTGGACGAGGAGGTTGACCGAAATTTTACAACGTTCTAAAATTTGACCGTTCTGACCTCCGTTTTTATTAGAAAAACAACTGTATTGATCATCAGGACAAGATACTTGATGAGATTCCGGTTGGGGGAATCGCATGAAACTCGCGAAATGATTTGAAAATGTCGGGAAAATTCAAATTCAAGTTGTAGACGATAGGATCTCGACCCGCAAATTATTGAACCAAACAACCAAATAAGAACGAAGTTTGAAAGACCTCTTATTTACAAAATTAACGAACCTCGATTTGCGGACGCCACAAAGGGTGCCTAATCTTTTGATAAGTTCTAGGTTTGAACGCCACAAATATATCAAAATATTTGATAAGTTCGAAAGTTCATTGAAGAACCATGGAGAGAAAAATCTCAATTTTTATAATGTCAAAAGTCTTATGTTTACAATGAAAAATAAACATATTTATATTAAAGCAATAAACCCTAAGAAATATGGAAAATACGATATCAAAGAGTCATAAAATAACAAACTTGCCAAAAATAAGAATTCTAGTCAAAATAAAATACTTTATGAAAAAAGACAGTTTCTTCTAATTATGACATGTGCCAGATCATATCATCTCCTCTCTTTTCGAAAGGATTCGTCCTCGAATCCATGTATTGTGAATTTGTGATCGCGTAGGGAATAACCAACCTGCCGCTAGTTTTATAACTGTACCACATGGATCAAATGGAAAATTTTTCTTTTCATGCCAGAGGATCAACGCATGGCACCCATCAACTTTGTAGATATGTATGTATTGCAACAGGAATTCAATCAGATCATCTTTGTTGCTCAAACCCTCGCATATGAACTCCTTCCACTGTCCTTGAAACTCCTTTGTCTCCTCAGGAATCACAAAGTCAATTTCAGGAATCAAAGTGATATCCAAGCAGAGGTAGGGCTTGTTAATTTCACCCACAAGTCGATGTTCAATGCCTGGATTAGGTGGTATTCCAAAAAGCTCGCTTTCATTGATGTCAATATATTCAAAAACCTGTAAAACAGAAATAGCAAAACTAGGGAGGGGATTGTTAGTTCTCACAAATGCCCTCTCAACTTCACTTTTATTTTCTTGCAAACTTTCTTCTGACTTTTTTCTTTTTTTTTTAAGACTCACTTTCTTTTACCTCTTGTGGCTCCACTTCATTTTTTGCTACCTCTCTACGCTCATTTTCTTTTTCTCTCTCTTTCTCACCCTCATTTTTACTTTCTATTTCTCTTTTTTCTGAATTCTCTCTTTCCTTACTTCTCACTGTGAATTGATCTGCAAGGGACTGTTCTAGTGTCAAGCCAACTAGAGTGATCTTTTCCCCGTTCTGAAGAAACCTATACATGTTCCTTCCCACATCATAAACAGTCTTCTTCTCATACCTCCAAGGTCTCCCAAACAAGATATGAAAAGATTTCAACGGTACCACATATCACCAAATTCCATCACTATATCTCCAAATGGTGAAGTTTACTAGAACCTGCTTAGTCACATTTACCTTCTCACGCTCCTTAAACAAAGTCATCCTATAAGGTCTCTGGTGTTGTTGCAGAGGTAATCCCAATTTTTCAATCATAGTGATGCTAGCCAAGTTTGACATGTGCTCCTTATCAATAACTAAACTACATACCGCACTACCCACAAAATACCGAGTTTGAAAAATAAATTCTCAATCATAATCCATCTTTAACGTAGGCGTAATCAAGAAGATTCAAGAAAAGAATTGGATGAGTGAGAATTTAATTCAAGAAAGTGGTTCTTGAATTTTGGATTGGACTGAACGGAAATAGATTTTGAATTTAGAAAAAGATAATAGGATAGTAACAATTTCCAGAATAAATCAAATGAATTTTTTCTCTCAAATGAACAGTACCAATGAACAATTATTATTATTATTATTATTTTTTACAAATTCAAGAATTTGACTATGAGAACGGAAAAGAAAACGGAAGTTGATTTAGACTCAAATTGAGCAAAAAAATAACTTTTGAATTTATTTTTTTGGATCAAAGACTCTAAAACTGTTACTGGACATAAGAACACGAAGAATACAAAAAAAAAAAAACAAAGACTCGAAAGAATAATAAGATAGAACCTGAATTTGGAGCCCGAACTCAAATACCACTTGATGAGATTTTGGTTAGGGGAATCGCATGAAACTTGCGGAATGATTTGAAAACGTCGGGAAAATCCAAATTCAAGTTGTAGATGATAGGATCTCGACCCGCAAATTATTGAACCAAACAACCAAATAAGAACGAAACTTGAAAGACCTCTTGATTACAAAACTAATGAACCTCGATTTGCGAATGCCAAAAAATCGCCTAATCCTTTGATAAGTTCTAGGTTTGAACGCCACAAATATATCAAAATATTTGATAAGTTCAAAAGTTCATTGAAGAATTATGGAGAGAAAAATCTCAATTTTTATAATGTCAAAAGTCTTATATTTACAATGAAAAATAACCTATTTATACTAAAACAATAAGCCCTAAGAAATATGGAAAATACGATATCAAAGAGTCTTAAAATAACAAACTTGCCAAAAATAAGAATTCTAACCAAAATAAAATACTTTATGAAAAATGACAGTTTCTTCTAATTATGGCATGTGTCAGATCATGTCAATACGGTCGACCGGACATATCATCCAAATTTACAGATTTTTTTTTACGTTTTAAACTCTATAAATATCCTTACTCTTTCCATTCTTCACAAGATATTCAAGAGCATTAAGTTAGATATATTTTGAGAGAATTCTTGGAGGCTACATTGCACTCATTTCATTTATTTATTCATATCAAAAATTTCGATTGATTCAAACGCTTTTCATCATCTTCATGAAAAAAAATTTCATCTTTTTTATACTTAACTTATTTCTATCATTCAAAAAAGAGAGATATTATGAAGAAAATCTTTGAACTTGCATTGTATCATTTCTTCTACTTCTCTATATCAAAACTTTGATTTATTGAAACAAACTTATAAAATCATAATATTTATTAAAGTTCTTCATCTCTTTTTGAGTACTTAATTTATTACAATTATCATTAAAAGACAGATATATTTTGAGAAGATATTTTAAACTAACATTGCATTAATTTTTTTTCTTCATTTTCTTATTGAAAAAGTTTGATTAATTGAATTAAGCTTTAAAATCATCATATTCATCAAAATTTTCTCATCTAACACTTGAGCTATTATTTATTGCTATTCATTGAAGTATTAGCATCTCTTAGTACTTTATTTATTTGTATCATTTATTGATAGAGGAGTTCATTGTCAATTTATTTTGTTATACTTGTGAGTCATATTGAGGTCCCGTAAAACTCCATATTTTATAAGGATCGATACTCTTTGTTTGTAAGTCATCAGAAGCATTATAAAGGGTTGGATCGTATTATAAGTCAATCAATATAGTGAAAAGACATTGCTCGTGCCGAAGAGTTTGGTAATAGATGACGTAGATTATTGTCTTAAATCGAATCACTACAATTATATCATTTATATCATCTCTTCTCTTTTACTTATTGCTTTCATATTTGAGGTTATTATTTGAATTAATCTATTTAGTCTTTACTTACTTGAATTTATATTAATTCTTCAAAAAAGTTATAAAAAAATCAATTCACTTCCTCTTGATTAGTTATTTTTGGTAGGGGTGTTAGCGGTCCGATTTTACCGATTTTTGAAAGTTTTCAAACCAAACCGTTTACACCGGTTTGAAAAAAACTCAAACCTAAACCAAACCATTTTGAACGGTTTGAAAAAAACTCAAACCTAAACCTAACGGTTTGGTCCGATTTTAAACCGCCGGTTTCTCCGTATATTTTTTTTTGCCCCTCGTCCGATTTTAAACCACCAATTTCGCCGTATTTTTTTTGTTTGTCTACTTTTATGCCATTAATTTAGGAGTGGACAATTTTTCAAGAACCGGTGGAACCGGACCAGAACCATTTAGAAAAATAATTTAATTTTGGGACAAATTATTAAGAACCAACCAGTTTCGGTCCAGTTCTCGGTTCTAGTATGGGAACTGCTGGGAACCGGATGATTCTCATAGGTTTTTTTTTTTTTTTTGTAAAATATATGATTCAATCTCCAATCACTTTTCAAAAAAATAATAAGATTCTTTCTTCATTTTAGATCTCAATACTTTCCTTCTTCTCTTTGATTCTTTTCTTCTCCCTTCTTATAATTATTTGATTAATTGATTCTCAAGCCAAATTAGAATATTGGGTAAATCTATACCTAAATAAATTTATTTGCAATATATAATTTTATTTCTAAGATCCGAAATTTTTATTTTGTTTTCACTTTGATTACATAGTTATTGATCCGATCAAAACTTTTCATTTAGATTTCTACAAATTATAATCGATAGAACTAGAAGTTGCAATAATTTTTAAAAGGATATCCAATTCAATGTAGGATTTTGATTTTGATTTTGATTTTGATTGAAGTTTATTTAATCATTGGAGTACTATGCAGTTTATATAAGTTGATGATTGTTTATGATAGTAATTTATATGGAATATAACGTGGGATTGCTTGATGAATCATTTCAGACTTTTAGTTTAAAAGCTTATGGAATATATGAACCCCATTTAAAAATAAATAAAAAGTCCAACACAAAAGTCTTACAAGTTATAATTTAGAAAATTTCATTTTTTTAATTTTTTAATTATATATATTTTTTCACTGGTCCGGTTTGGTTTTAAACCGCAATAAAATTTCTCAAACCTAAACCAAACTGTTTTTGGTCGGTTTGGTTTGGTTCAAAACCATTTCGTTGACGGGTCCACGTGGCACCAAACCGACGGTTTCCAAAATGCGATTTCGATTTGATTTTTCGGTTTGACGATTTTTGCTTACAGCCCTAATTTTTGGGCTTTCATATTCCATCTTGCTAATTTTAGACTCAACTCAACACGAACATAACAATTAGTATTACGAATGACTCGCTTCTAGGGGTGAACCTCGTTACAGATGGAGTGACCTTAGTGGTCAGTTGCTTTCAATAGTATACTGTTTTCACAAAATCGCTCACTTAAAAATTTGCCCTTCGTAGACTTCAGTTTTAAGAAGAAAAATATTGCAACAACTCTAATTTCGTAAATAAATGCTTGTTCTAGGAGCTTGCGACTGGCCTTCTATTTTAATCCAGTTTTTAAGCATGAGAGATTTATAATATGATTGTAATTATTATATAGATATAAAATCTTGAATGTTCTAGATTTCAAATTACTCAGCACTAGGTTGAAGGTTCCTAGCACTTATCCACAATATTTTATGTATGATAAAAGACAAGTATATTATCTTGACCATGAATTTAGATGTATTAAAAAAATGATTTAGGGGAGTAGTTTCTAAACAAAGTAGGAATACTAACAAGTGGGTATTCATATAATTAATCATAAAATATTGATGAGGGTCTTCGAGAAGATCTGGGCAAATCTTCTTAGAGCAAGCAAACCCTATTTTTTTATATCCCTAAAGCATTATGAATTCACTCATAATTAATCCTGAAATAATTAATTATATAGATTTAAGTGGACAGATGTTGAATTTGGTCCCACTTTTATATGCTTTGTGGGCATGTTTGGGAACTAGTCATTCCATTGTCTTTAAATTATCTTAAATTGGTGGACTTCTTCCACCAATAAATCTCACATTCTTACGAATTCCACTACTACAATTTTTTTATGCTTTTCTTTCTAGTCTATTCTAATAGTTTTGTCTTCAAACTGAAGAATTCCAAATAGGAATGCCGTCACCAAGCATTTCACTATCTTAATGTGAAATCGTCTTGTCCAATCAAAGTTAATAAAGAAACAACTCTTCAATCAACGTAATATTAAAAAATATTGTAACATATTATTTTCCTTTCGAAAACAAGTATTTTGCGTTATTTACTCATCTATTACCAAAAATAATATTCCTGTTCACTTTAAGCATTTCGTCAACATTCATCTCCCCATGCGCACAAGTTATAGGAATTTCATAAACTACCTCCCGGGAGAAAAAAACACTTAGTTTGAATTTATTATCATACTTTTATTCTCTCTCCTTTTTTTCATACCTCCCTGAAGGAGGCTTGAACTCAAGTCATCAATCCGATGAGACTTCACTTTAACCAAAATTTATTCTTTTGTCTGATACCTAAAATTTACACTATTTCGATAAATATCTAACAACGAAATTTGAATTCGAAATTTTTTTTTCTTTACTGTAACAGGGCTGTGAGATTGGCATATTGTGGGTGGGTGGGTTTGGTTTCTTGATTGATTGATTACTTCCCAATTCCTCTTAATCTATGAACTACATAAGAGGATTAGGAGGTGGCCCCACCCTAAGAGCCCCCTTCTCATGCACTGAATTTTACACCTCTTGGGTACAATCACAAGAAAAATATAAGTAAAAGAGAAATCCAACTTAATTACCTAAAGAAAGCCAAAATTGACTTGGCAGACATAAATAAATTAAGATAATGACTTATTTGATTAGTTAAGAATCTTTCAAAGATAAAGAGTTTAGAAAAAGTGGGTTTCAGATATGGAGGTTGTTTATTTAACTATTAACTTTGGTGCATTTGTTTCACGATTTGACACCTACATAAAGACAATTCAACCATATTTTATTGAAATTCCTTTCCCCCAGTTTTTTCCATTAAGAATTAGATAATGTATGTCACATTGTGAATAAGTATCAAGACTCTCATTAATAAAAGAGTAATGCTATTTAGTCCGTTGAAGTTATAATTCCAGGCTATATAACGTTAATGTAACATTAAATGATAAATAAAATAAGTAAATTCAAATTAATGTTACTTGTCGGGATTGTTAAGAATCCAATTACCATGTATTTTTCAATCGAATTGGACAATGTTATAAAAAATAGATTAATAAATCATGAAAAAAAAAAAAGTTGAATAGAGATCACACCGAGGTTGGAAAGCGGTGAAAAAAATAAAAAATAAAAAATAAAAATCGAAGTTAACTAACGGATTATGGGTGAACCGGCCGATTCTTAGCGAGCACAGCTAGTTCTCGTCGTTAATTGGCCAATATCCAGTATACATAACATAACCAGTTTTTAGATCAGTTCTCGACTTTTCCAGATGAATGATGAATCAGCATATCAAGTCTGTTCTTGATAACATTGGAATTTAGTGACAAAATCAACTTGTTCTCATTTAATTCGTTTGTACAATTCTAAAATGTTGAAATAAGATTGCTGCTCCAAATGAAAAGGAAAATTTTAAAAGCAAATTTTCACGTGTACAACTTTTTGACAATTCTTGTAGAAATTTGAAAGCACGAATAACCATTAGCATATTGGTCTTTTTGTACTATTTTTAGTCAAGCCTTGCATGTCTAAATGAATGATTTCATTTTGTTATGAAGAAAATACAATATAATTTCTAGATTGCACGTTTTTCAAAAACTAAAATTGTAGTTTCAATCATAATTTAAAAATTAAAAGTAAAAGTAAAAGTTAGGCTTTGAATCTGAAGTTTATTAATTTTAACCTATTTTTGTTTGTTTCAACCATTTAAGTAATACAAATTCTCTTTGTCCTTTCATCATTTGAAGTCGTTTTTCTTTAACTTATATCTTCTACATTCACAAGATTCTTATATATCCAAACGAATATTAACTAAATGTCGTACCAATCTGATGATTATATTATTCAAATCTGAGGGGAAGTCCGAAGTTGTCAACAAACCTAATTCTTGAATCCAATTTTCTAAAAGGTCGGCATAGGCTGACGCCCCTTCATGCATCTAGGCGAGAGAAATAGACGATCAACTCTACATTGAAAGCTAAAGAAACGCCTAGGTAAAAAAGGCGCTCGACATTTTTTTTGGAGCAAGTTATCTTTTCCTTACAGACCAGTTCGACATAGTTCCAACAAAACCTCATCCTAGTCCAAACCCGGTTAGTAACATAGCTTTCTCTACCCTGAACAAAGCATTAATGATTTATTTATTAATCTACAATAATTAAAATAAATATCAAAAAAAAAAATGTCTTATCACGTCTACGAGCATTAAATTTTGGAACCATGTTATGGAAACAGGGTCAATGACCGACCCAGTTGAGTTAATAAAAGAACCCTTGCCCCAGGCACATTTTCAAGTGGTGAAAGAAAAAGATGAAAAAAATTTAATCTCGTTTGCAATTGCCCTGTGAGGGTTTAAATCCTGAACTATGGATGAGACCCTTGATAAATAGAAGTTAAAGGACAGCCTTCCACCTGCACCCTTATAGACATAACCTGCAATTTACCCCTACTCCAAGACCCGAGACAGGACAGATGGAAAAGCTAGTAATGGGACGTAATCCAAGAAAAAAAATAATAAAAGAACCCATAAACAAGTGTCAGCTCAAAATAAGAGAAATATAGAGCATGTTTGGCAAAGCTTAAATTATAATCCAAACTGTGTTTTATTCATACACTTCAAAGAACCCATAACCTACTACCCAACCATTATCCATATATTCCATAAGACACGAATTACAAGCACTTAAAAGCAAGTACATTTTTATAGCCCCTCACGTGCAGACTAAATTCTAACACATGAACAATTTTCATTAATACATTAGAGGAAGACTGACAATCAAAATCAATTTATTGGTATAATTTATTTCCTTTTATTTCTGTGAAACTATAACTATCTTGAACATTTTCTTTTCCTAGGAGAGGCATACATGGAATGGAAGTATTCACCTCCTCTTTTGGTAAGACAGAAAATCTTCACCTTTCATAATTGATACTGCCCAAAAAAGACGGAAAGCTGTGCTTCTTTCCATCTTTCTGTCTTTTAAGCAAAGCCAAAAGTGCTTATGTCCATAATTCAATTGAATGGTAAAATGTGCGTTGCATGTATAAAATCCAAAATGAGGAGAATATAAAATGAATCAGAATTTTTCTCATGTTCAGACAAAATATGTTCCCACATAAGAACAAACCTCAGCCACAACTTTGATTTTCAACAACTGAAAGGTGTAAATAATGATTCATTAACAATCTTCCATCTAAAAGCATGTGGTAATGTGGCAAAATTAGAATTCCTTTCATTCACGTTAACACGATAATAAAAATCTAGCCCGTTTATCGTGCTTGTCGTTTGGAAAGAGGTAGCAGGGAGAGCAGGATCTTTTTCCTTGGCCCCTGCAATATGCGAACATTCTATAAGCATAACTAAAAAGAACAGGATCTTTGAAATGCAAAACATGATACTCATTCATTATGCTAGACTTAATTGAACCAAGCATAGTATTCTTTAGCACTATTCTTCAGTAGATGAAACGAGGATTATCTAGAAGTTGCAGAAGGTATTCCCATATTCTAGCTCGGATTTTTTCTAGCCTTAACTACATCTAAATTCAACCATCGAAACAAAGCATAAAACAATTATGAGGAAACATAATTATTCAGTGAGCAATTAGCAATAATAGCTGTCAATGTCAAGTATAGAGTTAATGAGCTATGTGTGGTAATAAAAGGTAATTACTCAAGACATCATGAAATAATAACACATGAAAGAGTTAGAAGTTCGCAAAGCAATTACCATAGGTATTCCCAAGTCTTTAAGGTCAATGTCACCCATCTGCCTCAAAGCATACATGTCCACCTGCAGAACAAAAAAAAAAAAAAAGATACTCAGTTCATCCAAGCATATAAAGGCTGTAGTTTTCCAATTCACATACAACCAACCGAAGAAAACAGGAATTTGAATAATGGGGTACCATATGTAGCAGAAAATGAATAAATTAACCACAGGGTCGACAGTTCATTTTATTTACTCTGCCCAGAAATTTAATACCGTTCACAATATTTATGCAAACATAATTGAAACGTTTCAATTTTTCATCGTATACTGATTTTTTTTCCTTCATTGTGTTTACTGTTTTGGATAACAACAGAAGATACCCAGACATAACACCTGAGTCGTGCATTACAAGGAAGATGGGGAGGGTTGTGTTGTTAGTGGAAGGCAATCAAAGAATGACCAGAGGTTACATACTTCCTCAGCCTTAAAGTGAATGGCATATTTTTCAAGGCCTAGTGACTGCAAAAAGCTGTCAACCGTAAGCTGATCATCAACCTGCACAAGATAACAGCATATGAGTGAATATACATGGAGGCCTACGCAGATAACACTTCACAGTTTCAACCTTTTTGCGGTTTTGGCAATAAACCAAGCAGTCCTATTTTTCAAGCCTGTATGCAATAAAACCGTTTAACTCTATGATCTTAAAGAAAAGTAAACATATCAGAAAAAGTGGTGGAACAGACGGATTTTTTTATCATTGTTTCTAGGCAAAACAAGTTGCAAGTTCATGTCTGTTTAGAATACCAAGCCATGTGATACCGATGAGGCAAGTTTCTGTAATTCAGTTACAAACTATGTTTAGGGCTCACTTTCTGTGCGAAAAAAACATTAGTCAAACACGAGAAGTATAAAATCAGCTATTTTATTTGAAAATATTGATTAAAAACAGTAGAAGGCCAGGAAAGGTCCAATCCTGCCCAGAAAGCAATTACATGCTGGTAAAAATCGAACATGGAAGTTCACTCATTCTAGCTACTAATAGAAAGAGTCGATTTTAGGATTCTAGCTACAGTAGCCTTAATAAATCCAAAATGAAACTCTAGAATATAATGTGGGCCTAAAATGCGAAGCTTCTAAACATGATCATTCTAGTAACTGCCTCTGACTAAGAGCATAAATTACACATATAATAAAACCATGTTTCCAAAAATCTTCGTTATTGGACACTGAAAACTATTTCTCCATGTTATTGTTTAACATATGAGCGTGACAGAAAGAACAGTGTAGCCTTCCAAGGATAATCGCAGTAGAAGCACCTGGAGGAAGATGAACAGTAGAACGAGGGAAGCAAAATTGGAGGTAGAATGCAATAAACTAAATTCTCCACAATTCAAAATATGAGTGAAGAAACAAGAAAGAAAGCTCATAGTAATATGTTTTCCAATGCAACGGTTCTCTTAAAGCAAGCAAATAATTCAAAAAATAAATAAGAAAGGGAAGTTGCCTTTCGCAAAACTTAAAGAAGTGTGCACAATAGTTTAAAAATGACATCAGCCTTTGGGATTGAACTTTAAACTGGCCTCATCGTTTCCACTGGATATGGTACAAATTGTATCACATGATACGGCCGACTGCATCATGACTACTGGAAAACATATGCACCAATCCATCACATGCCATGTAGGACAATCCTATTATAAATTGGATAGACGTCGGTTACTATTATAGTAAGATTTTTGTTTCCTTTTAGGATTTTGGTTTTCTTTCCCTTTTTATAACATTGTTTGATTTCTTTGTATCGTTAGGATTAGGGGGTTAATTAGTCTATATAAACAAAGGCTTGTACACTTTTTCAATCATCAATTCATTAAAATAAAATTATACTTTAATCAAACTATCAAGTTTCTGTAATTTTCTTCTTTTTTCAGGAAATAATTCCGCACCAAAATTGGTATTAGTTTCATGTGGCCTAATGACTAAGGACGGTATTGGAGTCCAAGCCACCCATGACAAAAGTAGGTTTAAAAACTTTGAGCACGGACTCAGGGCTTGAAAAAAATACTTCAAGATGTTCAAAAAAGCTTAGTTGTGCTCATCATTCAATTCAGACATGGATGGCCACAAGCTCGGCTGGTGACCATTCGGACCATGACTCCTCAAAACTTGATGATGTACCATCGGGTGAACAACAGCCAGAAGATGACTTCAAATTTGAAGCTTGGAAGCTTAACGAAAATCCCAGGGACTTCAACCCTAGGGCTCGACCTGTCAACGATAAAAATCGACAGGGACAACAACAACGATCCATCATAACCCATCCAACAGGATGAACAACCCATCGTCAGCCAAGAAGAAGCAATCCCTCATCGGGACGACCACCAAATGAGCAATACGTCACCTATGGTTCAACCACATAACCCTGATGTTCGGACAATTTTTGACAGCATGAAGGACTCGCCCCAATTTTTTGAAAACAAGGAGCCATCGGACCAAAAACTAGCGCATATGTAAAGGTCAGGCACCAAAAACATGAAAGTGACATTAGGTTTGGTTTTCTTTTGAGGAGGAAGATGATAATTACAACTTGGCCCCCAAGTATACAAACTCGATCAATTTGCCCCAATACTTATGAACATGGTCAATTTGCCTCCAAACTTATAAGCATAGTAAAAATAGGTAAAAGTTTAAATTGAGGATGGATGAACCTACAGGCGGCGGCCCTAGAGGGAAACCCTAGCACTGCGGCTCGAGACATAGCAGCAAGCTCCAGTGTGCCACTATAGTTAGGACCACATGGTGTTGGCGCCGGGAAAGCAGGTGGAAGACGGATGGACAATGGCAATGAAAGGAGAACTGAGACCCCAACGCAGATCCCCAAGTTTTCGTCCACTATCAAGGCAGACGCGCCGACCGGCCAGCCTCTGCAGGCCATTCAGACGCCGAGCGGCCAATTTCCTAGGGAACGCGCCACTCCGACGGTGCGTGCAGTCCACGCACCGATGCCGACAAACCTACAGGCCCCTCTCGACGATTCCCGATCACCGAGCCTGTCTATTCTCTCGTCGGATGTGCCGTTCTTACACTATCGGGGAAAAAAGGCGACTAATGCACATCTAGTAGCATTCAATCGTCGATTTAGGATAGAGGCGAAAGAGTTCACAGTATCTATGAACGATTCTGGTATTATCAGGATGATAGAATGGGAATCGAAGTTATCGGATGCAATTTATATGGGGAGATTTGGTGCACTTTGGATAGCGAATATGGTAGATAGATTGAGGACTAGTTCAGTGGAGGGTTTTGCCTCTAAATTAAATGAATCTTCAAGAGCTTTTTTATCACAACGTTGTGTGAACCGGCGTGGTAGATATTTGATAGCACAATATGGGGAGAGGCGTAGGAAGGGTGTTGTCATGGTACCGAAAGGTGTGAACGGAGAGGGATGGGCATTGGTCTTGCAAGTGTTTCAAATAGTTGTCGATTCATTTGTTGTTGGGGATAAGGTCAAACATCAAATGGTGGATGAACGAAATCGGCAAAGGTTGACTTATGCCGAAGTGACAGCAAACTTACATGCCTCGCAGCATGCTGGTCAACGGGTGATACAACAAAGGGAAAGGGCGGCTAATGCTAGTGTAAACGAAGATCAACTTATGGTGCCCAAGATCATGGAAGCAAATGTTGAAGGTTCATATGACAGTTGTTTGAATAGGGCTTAAATAATGGCCCGAGTGCAGAAGTTGAAAGGGATGTTGGATGAATTAATTAGGCTAGTGGGAAGTGAGTCTGAAACGAGTTCCAAGAAGTTTTGCTGTAGTAAGTGTGGGGTGGGCGTGGAAGAGTACCCAGTTGTTGGAAAACAAGTAACAAGCTTGTCCCATAACGAGCTCTCATCGAATGCAGACCATACTAAAGAAGCCATTTGTGTGTTTCAGAAACGGAACGAAGTGGGGTGCTCCAAGAATGACGACAATGTCGACTTAGTAGGAATGGATAGGAAAGACATAGACTCGAAGGTTGATGTAGATCAGGAGGTGGTACAGTTGTCTAAGGAAAGGAAGCTGAGTATGGAGATTTTAGAGACGATGACAATGGGTGCGATGGGCATGATACCGCAGGTTGATGGAGTATTATCAGTTGAAGAAGGGACGAGACCTGTAGTAGCAGAGGGTTCAATTTCGGTATGTGTGAAACTATCGAAAGAACACGACGCGACATGTTCGTCGACTAGGGTTGCGAACGCATATAACAGAAGGTACTCTAAGCCTCTTAAAGAAAGTGATATGGGGACTAATAAAGCTCTGGTGTTGTGGGTAGATGGCGCCAAGAAGAGAGGTATTGACAGTGATGTACAGGTAGATGAAGTGGAGGGACAGCCCTTCGATCAGGTGGAGCGTGGTCACAAAGAAGTAGCGAAAGCGATTGCGTTTGAAGTTGGACACCCACGTTCAAACTGGGTTCTGCAAAAAATTCAAGATTTCAGTAAGTTGGTTGGGATGTCTTATGATGGATATGAAAGTAGACTTTTGGAATTATTCGAGGAACTGGAGGCTAATAGGGGGAAGGAGATGAGTATACAAGGAGGTAAATCAAGAAGAAAGGGTGATCGTGAACTTAAGCGGCTCGAATGGTCAGTAAATTATGCCGGGAAGAGTGGAGAGTCTAAGAAAGAAATATTAGGGAGGGGTGACGAAGTATTAAAATGACACCAAAACTTATAAATTGGAATGTAAGGGGGCTCAATGAAGTTAGGAAAATGTTAGGTGTTCGTAATCTGCTAAGGGGACGGAGGACGGGCCTTGTTTGTTTACAAGAAACTAAGTTGGAGTTCATCTCGAAGGCTGTGTTGAGTAGCTTATGGGGAGGACAACATGTTGGGTATCAGTTTTTGGGATCATCAGGGGCATCGGGAGGCGTACTAGTCCTGTGGGACTCTGGAGTGCAGGAGATGGAGGAAGTAAGTGAAGGGTTGTTCTCTATATCGATTTCATTTAGAAAAATTGGGGATAGATTCCGATGGATGTTAATAAGAGTTTATGGGCGATGAAAGTAGAGGGGACCTGTAAGATGAGTTGGTTGGAATGATAGTTTGGTGGAATCTCCTAACGTGTATTGGGGGTGATTTTAATGTAATTCGATTTCCTACTGAGAGGTCGAGTGGTGAGAGACTAACTGGGCTATGGAGGATTTTTCAGACTTTATTAGGAAAAATATGCTGGTGGATATGCCCATGATTGGTGGAGATTTTACATGGTCATCTAATCGGGACCATACAGTTCTGTCGTATAGACAGGTTCCTAATTTGTGGAGAGTGGGAGGCCAAGTTCTCAGATGTCACTCAAATGAGATTGGGGATGGCGTACTCAGATCACTTCCCTATCTTGTTATCCGGGAATAAGAGGGGTAGTGGAAGAAGGCATTTTAGGCTTGAGAAGATGTGGCTGAAAGTAGAAGGCTTTGGGAGCAAGTACGGACCTGGTGGGCATCTTATGAAGTCAGGGGGTCTCCCAGTTATGTGTTGAGTCAGAAGTTGAAGGCTTTAAAAAGGGATTTAAAGAGATGGAATGAAGAGGTCATCGGTAATGTGAACTTTCGTAAAATCCAGTGTCTTTTAAACATCGAAGAGTTGGACTGGTGAGAGGAGAGCCGAGAGTTGGCTGGAGAGGAGAGACAAAGACTACTGAGGGAAGAGTTAGAGAGGTTGGTGGTAATGGAGAAAATTGCTTGGCGTCAGAAATCTAGAATCACGTGATTGAAAGAGGGGGATATATGTACTAAGTTCTTTCACAAGGTTGCCAACTCTAATAAGCGGAACAATTCTATCACAATGTTGGAGGTAGATGAGATTACTTATGAGGAGCCCCAGAGTACTGGAAGCCAAATGGTGAGGTTCTACCAGAATTTCTATCGGGAGCAGTTTGAGTGGAGGCCAGAGCTGGAGGGATTGAACTTTTCTACTATCACGGAGGAGGATGCTGGTTGGCTAGAGAGACCATTAAGAAAGTATGAAGTTAAGGAGGTAGTATTTAATATGAATGATGATAAGGCACCTGGTCCGGACGGCTTCTCATTCTCATTCTACAAGGCGTGTTGGGAGGTGGTGCGATCGGACATTATGAAAGTTCTTAATTATTTTTTTTAATATGACAGGTTCTGAAAAGTTCTAACACTACATTTATTGTGTTGATCACTAAGAAACCAGGAGCGACTGATATTCAGGACTTTCGCCCGATTAGCCTAGTCAGCAGAATGTATAAGATTATTACGAAAGTTCTGGCGAACAGATTAAAGGAGGTGTTGGGAAAAGTAGTGTCTAAATTTCAGAATGCTTTTGTAAAAGGGCGTCAGATTTTAGACTCTATACTTATAGCGAATGAATGCATTGACTCGAGACTGCGTCTAGAGGTTCCAGGGATGCTTATAAGCTCGATATTCAGAAGGCTTACGATCATGTGAACTGGGGTTTTTTTTTGTATATGCTTAGGCTACGTGGCTTTGGAGAGAAATGGAGTAAATGGATTCAATTTTGTATCTCTACTGTTTCGTTCTCAGTGTTGGTCAACGGTACACCGGATGATTATTTTGGGAGTAGTAGAGGATTAAGGCAAGGGGATCCACTGTCTCCATTGCTATTTGTTATTGTGATGGAGGCTTTCAGTAGGATGCTTGAAAAAGCTATGGAAGAAAGTTTGATAATAGGCTTTATGGTTGTTCACTTGCAAGTGTCCCATTTGTTATTTGCGGATGACACACTAATTTTATGTGATGCAGAAGAAGAACAATTCAGAAACTTGCGTCGTTTGCTTCTATGTTTTGAAGCTATGTCTAGATTGAAGATAAATCTGGGAACATCTGAGACTATTCCAGTAGGAGTGGTCGCTAACGTGAAGGAGCTGGCAGACATATTAAGATGTAAGGTTGCGCAGTTGCCTATGTCATATCTAGGGCTTCCATTAGGGGCACGGTTTAAAAGTACACAAATTTGGAATGGTCTTATTAAATCCACTCTATCGAATCTCCCTACCTATTTTTTGTCATTGTTTCCTATTCCGGTTGCAGTGGCAAATAGATTAAAGAGACTTCAAAGGGAATTTCTTTAGGCAAGATTAGGGGAAAAGAGGAAACTTCACTTGGTTAATTGGGGTACTGTTGTTCTCCTATGAGGATGGGGGGTCTTGGATTGAAGAGTCATGTTTTGTTTAACAAAGCCTTATTGCGAAAGTGGTTATGGCGATTTGGAGTGGGGAGGGAGAGCTTTTAGAGAGAAATTGTTGGAACAAAGTATGGCGTGATGGAAGGGGGGTGGTGTACTGTTGTTGATCATGATTCTTATGGGGTGAGTTTGTGGAGGTATATCCGACGAGGATGGAATGACTTTCAAGACAAACTGAATTTTGCGGTGAGAAATGGTAATGATATTAGATTTTGGGATGATTGTTGGTGTGGAGATCAACCGCTGAAGGCAGGCTTTCCCTCCTTGCACCGCATTACTTTAGTGTCATCTGCTATGGTGAGTGATGTACTGGTCATTCATAATGGGAATTACAGCTGGAATATTACTTTTGTGAGGGGATTACAAGATTGAAAATTGGATGATTATGCGCGATTTCTGACCTCTCTGCATGAGATACAAATTCGAATAGGAGAGGGTGATCGTAGCAGGTGGAGAATGACACGGGATGGTATTTTTTTCAGTTCGCACATATTTTAGATCCATTTCGGAACCTATCGAGAGCATATTCTCCTGGAAAATGGTGTGGCAATGTAAATTGTCTCCACGGGTGGCATTTCTATTGTGGACAGTCGTGAGGGGACAGGTATCAACGGTGGATAATCTTCAACGGAAAGGCTTTTATGTAACCGAGTGGTGCTATATGTGTAAGATGGATGGGGAGACGAATGATCACTTGTTCATTCATTATGATGGTGTTCATTGGCCGTGGAACAGTATTCTGGCCTCCCAAAATATGGATTAGGTGATGCCTAGTCGTATAGAGGATGTGTTGTGGGTATAGAGGAAAAAACTACGTGATAAGGATAGTAAACTTTTATGGAATCTTATTCCGAGATGCATTGTTTGGTGCGCATGGAGAAAAAAGAATAACCGCTATTTTGAAGACCAAACACAGACAATAGAGCACATAAGAGAAATATTTTATTTGACGTTGTACTCTTGGTTTAATGCTGCAGTTATTAATCCTGTAGAGAGGCTGCCTAATTTCATATTTTTTCTGTCTTACTTAAAGTGATTATACACTTTCTGTATATTTTCTTTTAATGAATAAAATTACCTGATTACCTATCAAAAAAACATTGTCAAGAATTTCTTTGATTATTTGAAAATTTTCATTAACCTCCCAGTTAAACTTGTGGCGTACATATTCAAAGTAAGAGCAAAGTTGACATCAAAGAAGACAATTCTGAAGTTTATAATGTACACCAAAACATAAATATTTCTTCAATATTCAATGTGCTAGAGATTCTTTACTATTGTTTTCTGATTAATTATTTTTTTCTTTGTCAACCAAAATCGAGGAAAAGATGAGGGAGAATGATATAAGACAATCCTATTATAAATATGATAGAAGTAAGTTATTATTATAGTAGGATTTTTATTTCCTTTTATATTAAGATTTTGTTTCATTTCAAGATTTTAGTTTTCTTTCATTTTTGTAATATTGTTTAACTTCATTATATTTTTAGAATTAGGGGTTAATTTTCCTATATAAACAAAGGCTACTACAAATTTTTAATCGCCAATTCATTACAATTAAATTATAGTTTCTTAAACTATCAAGTTTCTCAAATTTTCTTCTTGTTTCAAGAAACAATTCCGCTTCCGCATCATGCAATAGCACTTTCACGCACAACGATAACTCACTAAACATTTGTAGAACATAAATGTTTCCTGGGTAAATCCCATGCAGCCAACTTGAGTGCAACCAAAAGCCCAATTATATTCAATAATCTCATAGTTGACTATGGGAGTAAGACAATCATTATTACGATGTTTAAAAATGAGTAACATCAAATACATTGAATATTTTCATATGGAAAACAGTATTAAACAGGTATAGTATTGTTAACAGCCTCAAGACTCATCATTTCAATTGGACAATAACATTTTATTAGTTTATATTTCATAATATAATTACGTCCAGAGAAAAGAGAAAAAGAAAAACTTCAATTCTCAGTATCATTTATTTCATGTGACCCGGGCTATCTCAGTCTAAGAAAATATTGGGGCAATACTATTTGACATAGGGATCATCTTCCAAACACTACTTCTGCACACTTATGATATAAATATCAACTTAACTAAATGATATAAATATCAACTTAACTACACATAGAACACAAAGAAAAGATATATAAGGATGGCCACTGAAGGAAATTAACTATCCAAGTCATGTTGCAGTGAAGGCAGCAAAATTTCATGGAGAGAAAAGAAGATAGATAGGTAGATTGTACCGCATATGAGCTTTTCTGTAAAAGACTGCCTGGAAGAAGTTGGGCAGCTACTGGTGCCATGGTCTTCGTCAGTGCAGCAGGTGGAACCATGTTAGTCAGGTAAGATGAAGAACTAGTTGGCCTTGAAAACTCAAACGAATCTTTGCTCATGTATGTGCTCGTTCTGGTGTCATCGTATGCCCTAACTGGAAGCTTTCTCAGTAATCCTCCATCTCTCCTGGTTGGTGACAGACCTCTAGAACTAGCCAAAGTTTCATCTGGTGATCTCCGTCTTAAACGATCTACAGTCCAGGGAGAATAAGAATTAATCACCGAATCCACCTTGGTCGCAGCATTTGCAGTTCTCGAGCCTGCCATGGGACCCATTATAGTAGAATGACTTGGCTCAGGCATACTACGACTAACATCCTTTAGTTCAGGAAAGCTTCGTCTAGCTTCCCTGGATTCAGGCATGCGCTTCTGCCTGGGGTCAGGCATGCGTTGCTCCCTAGGTTCAGGTATGTTCTGTCCTCTGTAGTCAGGGATGCTCTGTCTAGAATCCCTGGTCATAGTCATTAGCTGCCTACCATCACGTGTCTCTGGAAAATGTTGTCTACCATCCCTAGGATCTGTATGCTGCAGCCTCATCTCCTTTGGCTCAGGCACCCTTGCCCGCGTACCTAGGCTATTCGTTGAAGATTGAGCAGGCCTTGACAGAATGTTTCGAAGGTCCATCCCATTCTGCTGGGCATTTTGACGTTGCTTCAGTTTATTTTTTTGGAGGATTTTGAAACGGAGATCACCTTTAGTGAGACGAATGTCTTTATTCATTTGAAAGCACCAAAATTAACAAAAAATAAGTAAGCCAAAAACTCAATTTATAATTTTGTAGAACTTCAAAGACTGAAGTACATGTCTTTTACCATCACTATCATTGGCAGCACTACCATCTCTCCGCTGTCTGCAAAACAATATTACTGCTGTTAGTAATCTCTAACTTGCAAATATCCATCCAACCAACCATCATATCCCAATTATAGTGCATTACTCCATTGCATTTTCAAGCTAGTAAGAAGTAATGAACAGATCTACAAAAATTAGAATGACTTAAGCATTATCCTTAGTTAAGCATTCAGTGTATAAATATCTATTAATATTCTTATGGATAAGCACATTTATACAAGAAAACCTAAGCACATTAAACTAAGTAAAACAAGTAGCTGATACTAAATAACGTCAGCCATACAAAAAGATGGTGTACTCACCGCTTAATGTTAAATTGACCAGATGAATCAGAATCACTTCCTAACCTATCTCTAACTGATCGTTTGCCTCCAACTGTTCCCTCTGAATCAATAAAAGAACTACTTAATGATTCCCCTGACCTTTTCACTACCTGCAAAAGATAATTAAAATGAACTCAACCAAGTTCACAGTTCCAAAATGCATAGGCTTCAAAAGCAGAAAACTCCTTACAATCCACATTATCCAAAACATACAAGTTACATATGTTATTAGTGTGGACAAGCAAGAGCAGCACCTCAATCGAATCCAAACAATTCCACATAAAACTGATAAAAATGCAGTTTTTGACCAAATAAATACAATAATAATGGAATATGGGATTTCACAAAGAATAATGCTAGTTGTGTATAATGGTTTATATACAGATGAGGC
The DNA here is from genome assembly GCA_019395295.1 of Osmanthus fragrans. NCBI lineage: Eukaryota > Viridiplantae > Streptophyta > Magnoliopsida > Lamiales > Oleaceae > Osmanthus > Osmanthus fragrans. Next base: position 22,782,326 of record CM033342.1, read on the forward strand.
GTTAAAAAGAGAGTGAGAATTTTTTATATTTTTTGTTAAAGAAATTTTGACCTAATCATATCTCACCACTTCATCTATATGTAAGTCATTATATACATGTAGCACAACCGATTAGAAAATGCTAAAACCCATAAAAACCAATTATTTCAATCCAAAACTTGTTGATAGTTTTGCATTTTCCAAATTATGAAAACATTAAACTGCACAAGAAGTCAAGAACGCTAACAGTATAAACATGATCTGATATGAGTATAAACAAAAGTGCGATAACGAGACTACCTGACCACTGCGGCCGAGGGTTATTGTGACTCGAGACCTTGAATTCTCGGACATTTGGATGCTGAAAAAACCTGAGAAATCCTGCCCAATTGACCAAACAGGAATAGCAGAAAATAAACGAACGTTAACCTAGATATACATTTTTGTAATATCTCAAATTTAGTACTGGCAATGCTAAGTCAAAATTAGGGTTTTCGCACTGTATGTAGGGAGAATTTGCTGAAAGAAGATGCAAATTATATGTGTGAGTGTACGAGTGTGTGAACAGGTTCTATCTAAAGCTTTCCAAAATCCTAAGGAAAGAAATGGATAATGGCCATCATGTGCACTACAGTAAATAAAACTATCAAACAAATTTCTAGTTGGATCTGACAGTAGAACCGGCAAAAACCCTAATTCGATGGAGTGTGTATACCTCTTTGTTCGATCTGCAAAGCTGTTAATCCACTCCAACGTTAGGACGAGTGGATTGCTTTTACCCCAAATTATGAGGAAATCAAGAACAAAAAGAAAGAAGAATGGGCGAGGGCGAAGGAGAGGGCGAGGGACAGGGAGAGGGGAGTAGATAGTGATTTTATTTTTTTAATTTTTTTTTATTAGCAGAAAATATATCACATGATTAACAATATTATGTGGCGGTCCACAAGTCGTATCGAGTTCATTTGCAAATGTCTAACCTCGTGTCTTAGTCTCTCCACATGGAAAAAGATTTAGACAAGATGATTCTAAGAATTAAGGACACGTCACATTTGAGATTCACTTTATTTCTTTCTCTTAGATCCGTTTGATTGTAAATGTGAAAAATATATGAAAAAGAATTGAATTGCAGGAAATTGAATTACTTGAAATTGTTTTACCGGAAATTGAATTAAAGGTATTTGATTGGTATAATTTTTCACTTTTCTATTATAATACGTTTGACTTTATTTTTCATGCAAATTGTCAATTAAATGGATAAATTTTTTTACCATTGGAGACAAAATATGTTTAGATTGCCAAAAAAAAATAATAAATAAATAAATTTTTATTTTTTATTTTTACGTTTGGCTTTATTTTGTATGAAATTTGTCAATTAAAGGGATAATTTTTTTTACACTTTATCTTAGAATTTGTTTCTATTGCTATTAAAAAAAATGTGGAAATCAATTCCCACCCATATAACAAGTCATTGAATTCCACGGAATCACGTTTCAAGTGGTTGTACCTTGGAATTGGGTGGAAACCAATTCTATGAAAAAAAAAAAAAAAAAAAAAAAAAACATTATCAAACAGAGCAAAAGTGAAAGTTGGAAACTTTTTGGAGAAATTTTCGCCTATCAAACAGGCCCTTACTCTTCAAATGCCAAGGTTGGGATCGGTCCTAACTATATTAAAACCCTAGACGATAAATTATCATAAGGCTCCTACACAATTTTTTTTAATAAGCATATTAGCATCGAACATGGTGGAGTAAAATAGTTTCTCATGAAGAAGAACATTATATCGATTGTACTCACTCATCATTTAATTCATCTAAGAATCGATTCTCTTATTCAATAAATAGAATACAAAAAGGTATTAGGAAATTGGTAAAGTGCGGATGTAGTGATTACCATTAATTGTCCAAAATATTCTATGTTTAAAAATTAATAAAAATAAAAACAGCAATCACATAGAAATAAAAGAAAAGAAATTGAATCGTGATCCATCACCGTAGAAGTTTACTTACCTTCATGGTCTAACACAATAGAAGACGATTCAAATTTTTTTGGGCCTCAAGGCCTTGGCCAAGGTCCACTTAGCTTCTCTCTATTACCACTTCGGAAATTGGATATCAAGATTTGAATGATTCAAAGTTTGATATATCATCATTTAAATGGTTAGTCCTACCCATTATTTTGAAAATCGAACCAAATCGTTTAGTTCAATCGAAAAAATTACAAATCGGTTCGATTATGGCCTTATAATCGAATATCTAAAAAACTTTAAAAATTAGTAAAATGATTGGTTCAACTGAAAATCGATGAATCGGATATGATTTTGCCAAGTTTTTCAGTTGCCTATAAATAAATTAAAAAAAAAAAAAAGCATAGAGAAAATATTGCCAACGATGTTTCTCTAATTTGTCCATGTGAAAGGCTATCCATCGATTCATCTGCAAAAGAAAATTGCCTAGAAAAAAATGAAGATAAAGAGGTCCCTATTAAAAACTAGGGAGGAAGAAACAGGTGCCTTGAAAACATAAAGATGAAGAAGTCGTCATGTAAAACTGGGAATGAAGCCGTCCGTAGAAAATGACATAAGGTATTTGTGGATTTATATTTTAGAATGTTATTGGGGCCTAGTCCCATATTTGGGAAAAATATATTTTTTAATAGTGATTTTTTTTTTGAGAATGTATGATTAAAAGTAAGAATTTTTTTCGATTTACGTGTAAAATTATTTTATTGAAAAATATGTGATTCAAAATGAATTTTTGAAAAATGGGATTCATACAAAGGCATGTAGGTAATGACTTTTTTGACCCATTTAGTTTTTGTGATGAAATGATTATTAAAAAATAATTAACAAATGTTAAAAACTTAAAAAAATATTAAACTTAATGTTAATTTTTAAAAGTTTATATTTATATAATAATTTATTTATTTAAATAAATACATATCTAATCCCATTTTATTTATTTAATTAATATAATTTTAGGGTCAATACGAATTTAACCTCGATTTGACCCTTTGTTCCTTAACCAACTTCCTTTTTCGAGTCAATTTTTGATCAAATTTTCAAAACACTGGTCCTACCACTTGTATATTATTAGTGTTCGATTGAAGTTTTTCATGTCCACACGAGTTTGAAGAAATTATATTTTTTTTTAAAAAAAACTTAAAATTCTTTTATTGAAAATTTGAAAAATTAACTAAAGTCATTGGTTGGTCATGCTTAATGTAACTTCTTGCATTATTCAAATATATTTAAAAAGGTAAAATTAAGTTAGAATTACAGTTGTGATTTTGATGACGTAAATTAGTTATTATTATTATTTTCCCACAAAATACGTTGTCGAATACTAATGGAAAATGTTTTAACAATGGAGTAGCCTTCCCTAAACGAACGTTTAGTGTATGTTTATAAGCTCATGAAAAATTATCAATAGTATTAGAATCATATTGGATCGATTGGTTCGATATAAAAAATTGGAAAACAATTTTATTTTAGGTAAAATATAAAAAAAATTTGATTGTAGTCAAACGAAGTCAAGAACTAACCATTTCACCTTGATTTTTATTCTTTATTTTATTTATTTTTTTACTTTTTCTTATTCTTTTACCATTGATAAACCCTTTAATACGCAATTCTTTATCTTTTTGAGTGAATACTAAGTCCTTGTTTGACATCCATTAAAATAATTTTTTTTTTTTTTTTTTTAAATGAGTTTTGAAATGGTGAGTTTTTGGAAAAAGTGTGATTAACAAATAGGAAAAGTTTTGGGTTTATGTGTAAAATATTTTATTGTTTGAATGTGCAGTTGAACATGAGTTTAAAAAAAAAAAAAAATTGATTTAATGAATGTCAAACAGGGGCTTAGTCTATTTTTAAAACACTGGTACGAGACACTTGTGTTGCACATGGCGTTTAACAATGTGATGAGATATTTTTTATTCAAATATATTAATTTCTTTACTTAAAAAAAAAAAATTTAAAAACCTTGGATGCAATCAATTTGTCGTATACGTTTTACATACGAAAGAGTAGGCTCATTAGCATGAATATAAGAATGTGTGAATCTTATGACTCCCTTGTTAATAAATTTTCGGAGTGTATAGGGTCTTGGTCGAGTGCCACCTTATCATATGCGGGCAAAGTGGAGCTCATTAGAGCGGTGCTTCAAGGTATTGAATGCTTTTGGTTGTCTATTTTTCCTATTCCGGCGGCCTTCATTACAAAGCTCACTAGCTTATGTCGCAATTTTCTTTGGGGATCGAATAGAGCCGGGGTAGCTTGGAAGAGGATTTGCCTCCCCAAGTCCGAGGGAGGGCTAGGCTTGCGGGATATTTATAGTTGGAATGTTGCCCTACTTTCCAAGACTCTTTGGAATATTCATAAGAAAAAAGACTCTCTTTGGATTAAATGGGTAATCCTCAATTTTTTGCACGGAATGGAGATCTGGGACCGTAAGGTGCATAAGGATGATTCTCCACTCTTTAAAAAATTGCTGGAAATCAGAGACCTCCTTGTACAGTCAACTGGGACGGAACTTGGAGCAGCTGATTTACTGGTTAGCTGGACGGAAATTGGCAGGTTTTCTACCGTTGCTGCCTACAACTTCTTCAGGCCCAAAGGCTGCCATACGGTATGGGCAGAAACTGTTTGGAACCTTTCTCTTACTCCGAAACATGCCTTCATTCTGTGGCTTGCTGTTCAGGGCAAGCTGTTGACTAAAGACAGAATTAAACACTTGGACTTGGACCGAAGCTGTGCATTCTGTGAGGTTGTGTGTGAGACTGCCTCTCATATTTTTCTCCTGTCCGTTCACCTGTTCAGTTTGGGATCAGATTCGCAAATGGCTGGGAATCACTCGTGCTATGTCAACTTTGCCTAGTGCTTTGAAGTGGTTGAAGAAGGAAGTGAGAGGAACTACTTGGAGGAGTAAGGTGAAGAAAATTGCTCTTGCTTCCACGGTTTATTTCATTTGGATGGCTAGGAATAGATGTATTTTTGAGCATGTTGTTCAGCATGTTGATAGTGTTGTTTGTAAAATTAAAACACATGTATACAAAGTCATTTTCACTTTGTATCCGTATGTTTTAATTCATTTTAACTCACTAGCGATGGGTAATTAGCTTTCTTTTGTTGGATGCTTCTCTTTGATTACCTGGGTATGTCCGGTGTACATTTTGAGGTCTTTTGGTTTGTGATTTCTCGGGTATGCCCGTAGTATTTGTACATGGATTTTGTTGTCTATAATACTGTTTACCGGATCCAAAAAAAAAAAAAACAATGAAAAAATTTCCATATTTAACTAAAAAACAGAGCTTAGTTCTTTTAGTCTCACTATATCATACTAAACATATTTATTTGATAAAATTTTAAGCCCAAATTTAAATTTAATTATTACCTCAATGTTTTAGCATGTCAACCAGACCCAAGTTTCACACCCACATGGGTTGATAGTCGAGTGACATCCATATTTCATCAATCTATGGCTATAGGGCATAAACTAGTGAAGACTGTAGTGAACCACCATATTGAACATGGATAAGTGTCAACAATCATATGTTGGAGTTGTTGGACGGATCGAGTACCAACAGATAATTGAGTAGTGTCACGCAACACGTTTTGTACCGCCTTTCGACCATGCATATATTGCTTCTGTTAGTGCTTTTGAACTTTCAAGTCCTTAGTTTTCAAAGAGTTGGCATTTTTTGGATTGCCTTTTGCCAACAGGTTCTGTAACTCTGTCAGCGCATAAGTGCACAATTTGTGCATTCTTATCTTCCAAAGACTTGTTCAATTTTCAATGGTCAAAGCCATTTGTTGAGTTCAATCATTAGAGCCCCATCATTATTCCATAGCCATCATTGACTCAAAGGATTCTTCAAAGAAAATATAATCTCCCACTTTCACAGAGTAGTAGTATGAGAGGACTTCAGACACGTATCCATGATTGGAGATGGAACCAGGATGAGGACTCTTTACCAAGGTCCGAATTGGAGCCCAACTTCTTGAAGTAGAAGACTTTCATCTTTCCTTTGTTAGAAAACTTTCTCAACGATGAAACCAACTGAGTTTTCCTGATTTTTATGTAGGCTTGGGTTGCATAAAAGAGTTCAGGAAGCGTGTCCTCGAAAAGAGTTACAATTTTCTTTTCTTTCTCGCTTTACATGGTTGATGCAATGATCAAAATTTGAAAATTATACTAGATGGAAAAATGGACAGGAAGGTCCCTGATAAGTATAATATGTACACTTATTTAGTCTTTTAATCTAGATTTTTTATTGTTATTTTGATAAATTATAGCTTAATTTCCTTTGTATTGTGTTTGTTAGGTACAAATCAACAAAAATGATTGAATTAGAGAAAAAAAAAGCTAAAAATGACTCAATTACAAGAAATTTAAAGTTCAGGGACTCAGATGCACATAATCAAAAGATGGATTCGATGTAAGAATGAATATTCAAAAGTGCTAGGAGACAACTGGACGAGAATAGAAGATAACGCGATGAAAAATGATGAAGAAGTACGAACAAGCATACATAAAAAAATTTAGAGATCAATTTGCACAACTGGCTCCCAAATGTGAAGTCACGCATACACATAGGCATGCAAGCAAAAAATGCTCTACCGTGCTTATGCATGATTTATACCATGCTCATGCATAGCTTTCTAGTTGGGAAAGACTTTATTTCTTTTTTCTTGCCTCGACTTTTTATGGTATTATATTTTGCACCTTTTTAACATACAAAAAGTCGTCCAGAATGCACGAGGAAGCTATTGTCACATATTTTATCATTGAAGTGACGCCAAGCAAGAGCTTTAGAGAATTAACACAAGGAATTGAATATTCAAGACACAAATGGGAGGAAAATTGCAAGAAATTAATTTTTCAGGCTTCTACATATATTCTTTGAATTAGGTGATGTCTTTTATTAACTTCGTGTGCAATTTAGATACAATTTTGTTAGGCTAAACTTCTCGTATATTGGATAAATGATGAAATCTTTTGAGTCATATTCCTAATTCAAGACTTATTGTATTTTAATTATTTCTTGTTTTTGTAATTAAGTATGCAAGAATGTATTATTTGATTGCATAGCTACCAATTAAATAGCTTGTTGCTTATTCATTGTGTTTGGAGACTCACAATAAGTAGAACACTATATGTTTTGACACGCGGGCACTAAGTATTAGAAATAATATTTAGAGCATGTGCAATCATGTGTGATAATTGTGTGATTGAATGCTTGCTTTGCATATGAATTCGGGATAGGAATAGGGTCGGGTCATGCTAAGGATATGTTTAATATATTTTGGAAAAGAATATTAGATATTATTGGATTATCGATTGTCACGAACACTTGAATAATACTAATTTACATAAGTCGAGAATTGAAAATAGAAACCAATAAGTGGATTCTGATATTCAATACATTCATGTCATTATTTGATAAGAATAATCTTTTACAGTATTCTTGATTTAGTTTAGACTAATTACAAAACAACCAACTATTTTGTGTCACATAGATTGAATTTGGTAGAAAACGGAACTCTATATTAATAGTTTATTCCTCATGGGATGATAACTCAACTCATAACATTATTAATTGTCAACAATCTCGTACTCTTGCAAATCTTATCCGAACAAATTTTTGACGTCATTGTCGGTGAATAATTTGTTTACTTCTAGTTTATTAGGTTATATTGGATTCAATTGTTTTTTTAGGCTACACATCACAATCCTGATCTCTTTTATTTGGTATTTTTTCCAGGTGTTATTTGATCACGTATGCAAGATTCTAACATTGGCGAAGTAGAAAAGCTTGTGCAATAATTAATACCGACATGGATGATGAGGATATTCTTGTAGAAGACATAAATTGTGAGCTTTGTAATGAGATTATTATGCTGGGCAATGCTTGTATACATGCACTAGTCCCTTTATGTCCAAACTTCTGTTGTTTAAACAATATTTAATATGTCGAAAACAACCAATTGACAAATCTGATAAAGGCTACATGCTTGAGGACGATATGTATCTGCACGTGGAAGATGACATCATTCTTAAGGAGTTGGCCCTCCCTTGTTGAATGAGGAGACACTTGAAAACTATTATAATGAACTTATCATGTTAGGTAAGAGCAAAATACGCAAGGTAGATTCTAGATTCTGGGATCAATTTAAAAGAAAGGGAATAAACCACTTGAAAATGTTGAAAAGAAAGAATTGCCATTGCCCATGGATTTAGATTTTAAATCCGCCATTCAACCTAAAGAGATATCAATTATTGAAGAAAATCTAAAAGATGATAAAAGATTAATTACAAAGAAACCAAGTGAAGAAGTTTGAAATTAATGAAGATGAAATTAACACGCATTCTTTCAACTTCATTGATTGTCCAACAGTTGAATTTGTGACTAAGCCCAAGAAGGGGAAAGAAGTCTACGTAATTGACTTCGAATCTCATGAAATAGGAAAGTCATATCACTTTGGAAGAGGCAATATTAAAATTTGGAGAATCAATGAAGAGTGGAGTAAAGTCATAAGAAGCAATTTGAGCAAGGCATCGAAAGTATTATTCAGAATTTCACGATGCAGATTGTCAAAGTCAAGCTAATAACTATAAACAAGCGCTTATTGGAAAGAAACTCAAATTTCTTTCCTTTTTATTTATTATGCTTTCCAAATTTAGGATATGAATTTTTATTTTTATTCAACCATCGTCATCCATACAAAAAAAATGTGAACAGTAACTTTGCAACTACAACTCTCGATCGTAACGTGCCTACATCCCTTGTTCCATTTTTCCTTCGTCCCTTGAATTTTTTTTGTTAGTTATGAGATGTTGTGGGCTTAGTATTAATTGTTTCATGTTATTTGGTCACTAATATTTGAATTTTATTCATTTTACAGAGTTTCATGTCATT